>JANPWX010000173.1:1734881-1815702 GCA_024734555.1 Trochalopteron elliotii
AGGAAGGAAGGAAGGAAGGAAGGAAGGAAGGAAGGAAGGCAGGCTTATACTTTGGATATCACTAAATATGAAAAGACAGTCTAGCTACCTTTGATATTCATGAATGGGTTAATGTTAGAGTTGGCCACTCTAGCCAGTTCTGTCCAACAAGCTCAGGTGCCCCTGATGTAGAGCCCCAAGCATAACACTTTATTGCTTATATTTATCATCTCTTACTGCGATTGCGATTTAGGGACAGATTCAGGGTGAGATTTAGGGACAGAGTTCTTTTCCCAATTCATCCCCACAAAATACAGATCAACAAAGGTCTTGTTACCTGCTGTATTTTCACGGTTTGATTTCAGATTCACATCACAGATGAATACCCTAACACTTGCACTGTCTTTGTCTCTCTCCTTCTTTGTGTGCATTTACACACAAAATGAAACATTATTCATTTTAGTCCATCAGAGATATATATTATTTTCATATTTATTTTTAATTCTAGAGTTTCACAGGATTGGAAAATGTTAAGAGTAAAATAGAGATGGGTATCTATAGGAAGAGAAAACCTACTAAAACTTTCAAAAATACAAAGGACAACATTTACCCAAAACAGGATCCAACTAGATTCTGCCTCCATCCATGGACAGTCCTGGAAAGAAAGGTCATGATCATCTTCCTCTTGGAAGAGGATCACAAAATAATTTCTGAGATGATAGTTTCAAACAGACATCAATCACTCTGCCTGCAACATTATCCCAGGGCTCAGTACAGAAGAGAAACATTTATTTAAACATGCCAGCTGTGTTCAAAGTGAAAGAAAACTCCCCTAAAAATACTTTCAAAACAGAAATGAACATCAATTAAAAAACAAAACAAAAAAAAAAACAAAAAAAAACCCAGCCCATATTTATAAAACAAGAAGAGAAATAATACCTGACTGCACTGCAGAAGTATGTGCACATTTTGTAGTACAAAGAAAGGAAGTGAAGCTATAGCTAATTTTATCTAAGTTTTGTTTCTTTTTTTTTCTCAGAAAAAAAAGACATAAAAAAGGCAAGTAAAAAGTGGGCTCAAAAACACCCGGGGAAAAGGAAACCCTCTCTCACAAGATGGTTCTCTCTAATTCCACCTTTGGAGATGTCAGCAAACATAAAAAGCTGTGCAAGCAGCAGGACAAGTCGTTACAAACATGAGGAGCCACATTTTGCACCAGGCTGAAATCCCAGGGGAACTGTGACCCCCAAGCAGGAGCAGCTGGCAGCTCCCCCAGAGCTTTTGTGCCCAGAGCCAGGAGGGCAGAGCTGGCACTGGAAGGGGCTGAGGCTGGCACTGGGCTGGACTGACCGTCCCAGCATCAGGGCACTGCAGCAAAGGAAGGGCTCTCTCTGTGCTTGCACGCTGTGGGGTGCTGTTCTAAAAATGACTCTTCCTGACACGATTGCTGTGATTTGGCTCGCTGCTCTATCAGAATAATAAACCAAACTAACCCCCTAAAACCCAATAAACAAACAAACAAAAAGAAAAAAAAAAAGCCCAAAATCAATCTTCTAGAAAAATTCTGTTTATGTTCAACCTGGACACAAAAGCTGAAACACCCAAGAGGTCCATCCCAGAGCCATAGCACCCCAGCAATAATTAAAGGGAACATTTTTGTTTTATGGCACAATATAGTCATGGTGTTTGGACTTGTCAAAACAAACAAACCATATTCAGGGAAATCTGTGGTACAAAAGAGCGAAACAAATTATGGGGTAGAGGCAAACATGGCCACACCATCAGCATTCAAGACCTGAAGAAAAGAGTGGAAACTTTCAGGGTCTGAATGCGGGAGTGGAAAAGCTAATTGAGCACAAATGAAAGGATCTATTACGGCTGAAAGAATAAGTGAGAGTACAGGCAGGACAATACTCTCATTTATGATTCAAATATCCATGGATAGTGCAGTACAGCTTTAAATACAATTTACAGCCTTGATTACAAATGACTATGTGCATCAACTTGGAAGCAATGCAAAGGCTGTGAGCGGGAGAAAGAGCCTGCCTTGTCAGAAAGGAAGGAGAAAGGGATAAGTGACGGCAGAGCTGGGCTGGACACTCAGAAGCAATTGGAATGTGCAGAATTATGAAATAGGGCTTTTAAAAACCTGAAGATGAACTGATTAGTGGGCAAGAAGGCTCACATTTAGAATAACCGAATTGCCCAGTGATAAGATTATAAAGGGAGATTTATGTTAGATAATCACAGTGAGATCAGGGGCAAAGGAGTATCATTCTGTCCCTGTGCCTTCCAAAAGCAAAATATAAATATATGAATGTGGTAAAAATAATAAGTACTGGAAATGAAGAGCAAGGACAGGCTCTTATTTTTATGGAAAGCAGCAGCAGCTTTTTTTCTCAGCCTGCATGAGACCCAAAACTGACCTGAAACCACCCAAGTTGTGAACTACTTTCTACCCAGAAACTGCCTGTATCCTCACTGCCTTTTTTTTTTTAAAGCTATGTTATGTTTTATGAACCAAACATTACTTCTGTCAAATTTCCAACAGTTGGAAAATTTTAAAAATCTTACGAAAAACATAAAATTATTTGGGCTGTGTAGCAACAAAATTAGCACTGGATGGACATTGGCACCAAAGACACTGCACCCTGAGGTGCCACAGGCTGTATATTTTCATATTTTTTCTATTCCACATCCATTCTGATCTCCAGCCATTGGGTACCACAACAGCTAACAAAAGTCAGGAAAATGCCATCAACCCTCCACAGGTCCCACTTTCCCAATTCTCCCAGAGCCTGTCTGAAATCAGAAACTCACTAAAAAGCTAATGGTGGGAGTAGACCTCAGTGACAAGCAGACAAACACAAGCAGAAGCAAACAGCTGGGTGAATGTGTGGCTTTCACACCTGCAGGAGGACATCAGTACCAGAGAACTCAACCCTGCCACACTTCTCACTAGGATTGGTTAACAACACAGGTAATTACATTGGCCCTGAGACGTGGTTTCTTCCAAGTGGAAATCGCTCACTCCAAGTGATCTGTGCGTCCAGGACTGTCTTAATCTTAGGCAGTGCACCATCTTCTCAGGAGTGAGACCCAAATTTAAAAAGCCTCCATGCCTCGTGCAATATGCAGCAGTCCCTTGACTAAACCAAATTAAGGGCGGCTAAATGAAATTAAGAAGAGCTGTACATATATCCCTGCAACATCCCAACCCATTCCCACTGAACACTCGTCAGAATCAGTTTTCAAAATTCACAAGTAGTGAGAACAACCAAACGTCAGGAATTACCCCTCCTCTCATAACCAAAAGCCACAATCTCCATAATTATGTGCATGGGAGACTGGAACTGTGTAATGAGGAAGAAAATGAGAGGCTTCTGACAGCTGATTCAAGACAATGGAACCCTCATGTCTGAGCCCAAAGGGTAACCACACAAAAGAAAAATCCAAAGTTGCTTCTGCTGCCCTCATCATAACCATTCACTGCAGAGCGCAATAATGTTGGAGCAACTGTGTGTATTTTTACTTCTTTTGTAAGGATTCAGGTGGCACTTCTCTTAAGTAAGGCAGTTAGCATGAGTAGCCCAACACAGCACCCTTTCTCCACAGTTATTCATTTTTTAAGGACACTGTTTTTGAAACAAAAAGAGAATCAAACTATATGGCATGCACTCCCAGTCTCAGATCGGGAGTGGAAGAAAATAATGGCCACACACTGCTATACAATTAGGTCTGTCTTGGAAAGAAATTATACTGATGTTTTTCTAAGCAATGCCAGGTGGTTTATTCACCAAATAATGAGACACTAAATGGATCTAAAGATGCTTGGCAACTGGTAAATGCTTACCTTGGACTCCCTATTCCTCTCTTCAAGAAATGGTTTGCTTTTCCCAAGAGTTTTCTTAAGTAGCTCCTCAGCTGTGATTAAAAGTAAATAACAGTGGTCTGAAGGTTGGTTAACTTACACTTATTTAATGATACAACTCAGGGAACTGCAAGTGCACCTCAGATGCCTCATTGATTTAGTAAACAGCTTCAGCCATCAGAAGACCTTGTTTTTAAAGTCCATACTTTTGTTCCAGAAGCAAAAAAAAAAAAAATCCCAAACTGTTGTAGTTAACTTTTATCTGCTTGATCACTGTCCAAAAACCTATTAGGGGAAAAGAAAAAAAAGAAAAAAAAAAAAAAAAAAAAAAAATCTTAGCTTCATTATTTGCAAGAGCAACAAAAACATGGACTCTTTTCCCTGATTCTGCAGAAGGAGGGAACACAAGCTCTGGGAGCAGGAGGTGGTCATGTCTGGTGACGGACAACAAGGACTGGTGATGTCCACAGCTCAGCACAGAGGAGCAAAGGAGCCAGGCTGCCTCCAGAGCCGAGTAAAGAAGGGAGAGACCATATGTCGACAGGAGCGTCAGGCTCCGCATCTGCTGTGGAGCAAATCCACAGACAAAGGAGGACTTGAGTGGACCTGGCTCCAACACTTGCCCAGGTAAAAGCTGGTGGGGCAGCCAAGGACCTCAGAGCCAACATGGCAGTAACTCCCAGGGTCATCCTGTGCCCCTGGGGCCAGAGAAAGACCAGCTGAATGATCCCACTGATTCCTGGGAAACTCGATGTTACAGCAACAGCTCTGTCCCGTGATACAATCCCCACCCTGTGCTGCTCCACCTTTGAGAACTAGAGAGTGCTCCAGCTCCAAACAAAACTGACCTGGGGACAGTACAAATACAGCTCCTGTACAGCTACAAAGCAACTTAAATAAACCTGGGGCTGCTAAGGGCAGGCTTAGGGGTGGGCTGCTCACTTTCCCCCCTGCTGCACTGGCAGGGGTGGACACAGCCTGGTGGGCTGGGATGGACACCAAGGTCAGCAGAAGCACCAGCACCCAGCAGGTGACAGCACTGGGATGTCACTCAGGAAAAAGCCTTCAAAGGGACAAGCCATTTCAGAACTCTCAGCAGACAGCAAATAGAGCAGCCGATGGATTTTGCTTCCTTTTCTTTTTGTCAGTTTAGGGAGAGAAGCACATTATAATAATATTAATAATGAAAAAAAATGCTGCGAATAATTCTTCGCTTATGGTTCCTCCTCCAAATATTTAGAATTAGTATTGCTTTGACCATCTTTGTCCGAAGATCGCTCCCATTTTAAAAGATGACTGTTCACAGCCAGAGATTCAGAATTTCATTTATGTGAATACAAATTGATATTTATGAAAAATCCCACATCTAAAGTACATCTGCTAGAGTTATTTTCCAGAATATTCCACAAAACTCTAAACATACCGAACATTGCAAGGCTTCCCAAGAAGAACTAATTACAATGCCCAAATTAATATTTGAATAAAATCTTGAAGCAATGGTTCTGTTCTCATTTAAATATGTGACTACTCTCCTTATAATGTGCAAAGCATTATAACCATTTATATATGTTCCAAGTGATATATTACTGAGTTGAACCTAGATTCCCCTTCTTTTGTTCTGGGTTCATAACCTTGCTGTATTATCTTCCATAACTCTATAGCTTGCTAATGCATAATTCAAGCTTCTCTTATTGACAAAAGGCGGCAGAAAGAAAGAATATTTCAATGCCACTTTCCCACGTAGATAGTATTGCTTTCACTTCAGCCGGTATCATTTCCATACTAAAGCCAGATCTTTTAAAGTACATTAAGTATCATTTTCATAGCTTATTCACAATTTATTCACTGGGACAACTACATCTGTTTACCTCCATCTTCTGAGACTATTTTACTGCAAGTTTTTTGTTGGGTTTTATTGGGGCTTTTTTTGAAGTGGGTTTCTTGCCAAAAGAAGAAACTGCAGTTAAAATATTATGCACTAATGTATGGCATCATCTTCACACAAATCTCTTAACTAGAACTTTGCTTTAGGACTAGTGTCAGTTTCCCCAGATGCAAATGTGGAGCAGAACCATTTTGCCATCATCCCGCAAACTCTGTTCTAACCCCTTCCCTGTGTAAAGTAACAGGCAAGTATCATGTTCTCATGCATCTCTGACTGGAGGTCAAATTTGTCCTCACAGTCATCCATGCATCTATGCAAAATTCCCACTGATGTTAATGCAGTTCCTTCAAATACACACAGGTGGGAAGGGGAAGATAGTTTGCCCACTTTCCATGTTGGTGATGGATACAGAGAACTCCAATGGTTTTCAGTCTCCTCTGAGAAACAGATTGCCTCCTTCCAATGGTACAAAAGGCCCACAGACAGAATAATTAAAAACAATTAAATGCTCCAAGAAACAGCCAGGTATCAATCTTTCCTCATCATTATCCTGGGCACGTTAAGAATGTCAAGTTCTCGTGTCTCCAAAGACACCAAGTGCAATGTCCTCTCATTGGAGCATTCTTTGGAAGCCTAAAAAAGGGCAGCGAGCAGCTACTCTCCCAGAAGAGAGACTGTCACCACACCCTACACACAGTTCCTGCAGAGTGTGGCTCAGCACACTGTGCTGTGCAGGGAGCTGTGCAAGGCAAGGCTCCTCTGCAGCCTTCCTCCCTACCTGTGTATTTATCTGACCTGTGAAACTCTGCTCTCATCTCATCTAACTTGCCATGGCAGGCAGCCACCCACCACCCAGCCACCATTATTTGTGTTGTCTCTTGGCTGCAGTAAGAGCAGAGGTTTGGGCACATTGGCCAAATCTGAGAGTGCCAGGGCACATCCCCACAGTAGGTCCAAGCTGCAACTCATTTGCCTCACAGGCAGCTTTAAGGCATTTAAGCAGGTAAGTGCCATGGTCAGAAGGGGAATTTCCCCCTGAGGCTGGTGCAGCATCACTTCTGCATGGCAGCCCACACACAGCTTTAGCATCAGGAAATGTCTCTTACCATACAGTGCCCCAGCAGGGATGGACACCTACCTAAGAGGCCCTTTATATAATGAAGGGAACTGTAATCTTACAAATTGTTCTGCCAAAAGTGGCATGAAAAATTATCAGAGGAGGCCCTACAAGGCACCTGGATTCTCTGGAATCATATTTACCAAACCAGTCTCAGTAATAACACCATCTAGCTAGGTTTACAGCTCTGGTGCTTCTCTCTGTGCCACCTCAGCCACTCACCTGTTTCTTGCAAGTTCAGCTTCCTGAAGCATTTCAATTCTGGCTATAGTCAAAATGATTTCTCTAAACTTAGAAGCTTGTTTATTTTTTTCTAAAAACTCTCAAAAACTCATTTTCTGCAAAATACTCAGAAAACACAGCTTGAAAAGCAAAATTCAGGTGGGTTTAATGGTGCCTCCAGCTGTGCCTCATTTTAAAGTCACTGTTTATTCAACAGAATCAATGCAACGGAGAATTAGCTCAAGTTATCAAATACTTTATATGTCATGGTCTGAAAAAGTAGCAGTTTAGGAGAGTAACACTGCTTCCACTTGGATTATTCCCCTTCTATTTGCCTCACCTTAAAAGCCATGGAATTTCTCATATCATACACTGTCAAAGGAAACAAAATGAAAATAACTTACATAATTTTGTAGGGAATTCCATGTTTCTAACCCTGAAAGCACTAGTACTTTAAGGGATAGTGCAGGAAATGGTGCTGTGAAGTAAATCAGCAGCCTCACCAGCAGCAAGTAAAAGGCCCATGTCATTTTTGACACTTGCATACTGCCTGTCCTTCCTCCCTGGAATTTCGCTTGCATCTGCCTGCATTTAATTCTAGCACTTGCACTCAACTTAGCTCAGGAAGTTCCTGCAGTTCCCAATTCCACCAGACATGACCCCTGGCCTTGCATTTCAAGGATGGCTTAATTCAAGGAGGGTAAACACAGAGTTGCAGTGAACCCTTTCAGAAGGTACTGCCCAGACTCTCAGTTGTTCATCACATTCAGGGTCCCTTCAGAGAGGCCTCAACACCTCTCCAGCTAGAGGACCACAGGGCTTCTGGATCCTGGGCTGCTCCCATTGCATGGTTGGTGTAAAACAAAAAATCCCAGAACACAGCTATGCCAAGATACTCTCCTCAATGGCAAGGCCCAATTCCCTTCACCGCTCTGTCCTGGCGGATGTAACTCTAGGGATGTGAGAGAGCAGAGTTTCCCCATTTGCAGCTGTGAGCTGGGAAGCAAGCAGGTCAGGGGAGGGAGCCCAAGAAGAGCTGTGCTGTGTGTCACTGCTGGGGACACAGCAAGTAGAGGTCCCCTTCACCACCTGAGTGCCAGCCCAGGACTGGTGGCAGCAGGCAGCCTTGCCCTCTCAATGCACAGGGATGGTGTGCAACCAGACTGAGGACCTGAGCAAATTTGCACGTAATTCCACCTTCTTGTTGGCAAATTCCCCAAAACCTGTCCTTGTAAAGACCCCCTAGAACCCACCACTAGACCTACAGTTCCTGGAGATAAAAATGTGTTTCATGTTGCACCTGCATTAAGCTTCTTCCTGTCCCTCTCACAATGCAAACACTCCCTAACGAAGACACTCTACTCAATATTGGGGGGGTTGGAGGGTGGCAGGGGGGAAATCTTAGGAAAAGCCAGTCATTCTCATATCCATAGAAGGCTTTTGCACATCATCAGGAGCATGGTCACACAACTGATTTGCCATTTGTCAGGACAAGTAGGTGGGAAACCCCAGCACAGGGGACAGGACTAGGCAAGCTCCTGATGTGAACTTCTTAAAAACAGAAAACTCTTCCCAGCTGCCTGTCCCCACCGCTGCTTTAGAGATGTCACCTCCTCTGCAGTGCAAGCAATCACCCACATCTGTGTTCTCTGAAGGTGAAGAGGGACACAAGGAAGAAAAATTTGGGAAAGCAGTAGCCAGCAAACTGGTTACCCTTTTACATCCATGTCTTCTGTGGGTGAGATGACTGCAGTGACCTCCCACTGCTGGCTGCCACGGAGAAGAACAGACCCAGTGTCCCTGCAGCAGCAGCATCACTCTTGTGAAAACTCATGGTAAAAGCAAGAAATGGTTTGGTTTGTGACCCACCTTCACCAAGGGAAGTCGTCCCTTGCAGAAGAATCATGTTTATAGAAACACTGCTCCAGCACTCTGTGACAAGTTGTAGACCTCAGAAATCACCACAGGCTTGTGAATTGTCCCAGGCAAAGCACAACACTGCCCTGTCCCAGAAAAATAAGCTGAATTCTGCGAGTAAGATGAACTGGAGAGCCAGTGTCCCTTTTATTTTATGTCATATCATAACAATGAATATGTAGAAGATAAATAAATCATTTTTCTCTGCTCAGAAAAACCTTCTGAGGTTCCTGTGGTACTTTGGGTTGATGGTGATGAAAGATGACATGCACAGCTTTTCACTTAGAGAAAGGGAACATGGGTAACTCACATTTTCTAAACTCTTGACAAGTAACTCACCTGATGACACAGAAACAAACAAATCAAGCCATCTGTACCAATCTCACATGAACAACTTAAATATGAGATACAAAGGATTTCACAAAGGAAAGAGCCAAGTGTCTGAAGCCATTTTAATATTGCACATTTTTTCTTAACAGCTATAAGCATCTCCAGCTCTTTTATCCAACATACTACAAGGCATCTTAAAACATTCTGTATTACAGAATGCTATCTGAATGTACCCTCTAGCATTCTCAAAGGATTGCTCCAGTTCAGCATCTGCTTAAAACACCGAGCCTTCTTGCCTTTTTTTTTTCCCTTTCCTGCTTGGGGCTAATTGGTCTACTTGTTTCTCCAGAAGAGCAATATGCTTCTCAAAATGCCTTAGGTATTGGAGAGACCCTTCAGTCCACCCTCAACTACTCATAATTATAGTACTACCTCTGGTTCACTCATCAGTCAAGAAAGCAGAAATCAAAAAAGGCATTCCCTTATTTTCTGTCAGAACATCATTCAGCATAAGAACATTTTTGCGGAATAAAATGATTCACCAATATTATATTATATTATATTATATATATTATATTATATTTATTTTCAGAAGTTTCCAATCCACCTTCCCAGAAGCCGTCTGCACATTCCTCTTCTCTTTCATTTGAACAGAGGCCCTCTGCAATGGGCACACAACTCTTCTGGTTAGGTTTTATAGTTTCTGTTCCATCTCCAAATTCTTTTATCTCTCAAATTGTTAACTTTGCCCTTTTTGGCAACTTTTTCACTCAATGGTGATTCTTGTCTGAACTTCTCACTCCATTTCTGGCCTCTCCTTGGTCCTGTTCTCAGCTTTGGCCTTCCTCAGAGACTGCTTTCCATCTACTTCAATTTCAGAGGATCAAAACTTAGCCCCTTACTGATCTTTCATGGGCTTTCTTCCTCTTTCTTACGGCCCTGTGAGCAACATCCACTGCAGTATTCCAACCCACAGAGCTGGGAACAAAACAAACCCCTGGTCTGTACCTGCCTCCTGCTCCCTTTCTCTCTCACTAGCAAAAGCACCCCTTGCTTTGACCAGTTACTGGTGGTCAGTTTGGAAATACTTGGCTTATACCCAACACATATGGATTTATTTTTTTTTCTCATGTATTATTTACTCTGTGACTACCAGCCTTGAACAAAAGGGCATTTTCTTTCCAGTGTTTTGGGGTGGTTATGGTTTCCTTCCTCCCAAACGCAGTATTAATAAACCCAAGGGAAAAAAAATCCAAGCAAAAGTATCTTTGTAACGGCTACTGTATACTTGGAGATAGTTAATGATGTCATCACATGGGTACAGTCCCTCTTGAAAATGCCAGCATTCCCAGAATCCCATGGAAGGCAGCTAATAGGGGACCATGTCTATGCTTTCAATTATCTTCAACTGCTTTACACCACTTGCTGCTCCAGAAACAATAATTTCATAATTTGTAATAAAAAAACTGAAGTGGAAGGGGTTTTATGCATCAACACACTCCATTTCATTTGTGTTACCCTCTAAATATTGGGACTGGGCTGGTGTTCCTTACCTGCGAGCTGCCAGTGAATCCACTTGTGCTCTGTCTCTGAACAGGACTGCCCTGAAGTATGGGGTTGTCAAACACAACAGAAGAGAAAGGAGAGAGCACAAGTGGAGAAGACTGTGCAATTTGGTGCTCTGCAGAGAACTGCTGGCTTAAAAATAGTGGCTTGCACAGAGGCTGGGAAATTTACTTGTCATAAAATGCAACCTTTCCCCCAGTATACCAACACATTTTAGGCAGTAAGAACCTAATGAAGAAGTTACCTCTTGCTTTGTTCCAGGTCTTGTGACAGATCAGTTCTTCAAAGACAAATCCCCAGTGAATTCATGCATTCCTGGTGGAGCTGTTGAGATACACGCTTGGGGTAGCCCAGCATGGGAATATGGCAAGGAAGAACAAAACTAAGCACAGGCCTGGTCAGAAACTCTTTGGGCATGAGGAGTGAGTGAACAGAGGGGATGCACTCCCACTAGAATAACTGGATTTTGTAAGATGGCTCCAAACATCACACACATTCTGATGCCTCCAGTAGGATAAACGAAGACACCACAAAGCTCCCCAAAGCACAAGAATGCAGCAACACATTTTCAGGGATTTCCATGAAACATGCAGGTATCAGGAAATCCCCCTAGTGAGAAATTTGTATCCTACAGTCAACAGCAAACCACTTTTTGCACCTACCAGCAGATGCTGTTTTCTAAAGTATAATACCCAGTTGATTTCATTAAACGTCAGTTTTCGATAGGACAGAGGCAGCAATTTATGCTAAGGTTTATCACTAAGGACTTTTAAGAGGTTTTAAAATACAAACCTAAAAAAACGTCTTGGCTTTTCAACTGGCTTAACTTTTTGTAGAAGGCACCCACTTATATACAGCATTTCTGACAGAAGGAATCTCAAGAATGCAGCATGGTGGCAACGTAGTAGCTGATCAGCCCTGTGGAGAAAGTTTCTCCAAGTTGGACTTTTGCTCAGTGTACAACATTCAGAATACAAAAATACTCGGGTGGTCTTTCACTTCAGCCATAATAAAAGAGATCTCCTACGCTTTAGCTAAAATAAACCACACATAAACCAGAGAGAGAGGGAGAGGGAGAGACAGAGAGAGATGGCAGATACACTGAGAATCTGCAGCGTAGATAATCAAACCCTTTATTGTCTAAGTTACATTAGACTCGCAACACCATAAAAACCTGTTAAGAAGAAGAAACAGTAGATTGGTAGAGGTAGTAGAAAGTCCCTGTAACAGTCATAGAAGGGCTTTACAGGAGTGTGTCATGCCTAAAAAACTTATCATGTTGCTTAAAAGAGCTGATCAAAGCCCATTTGACTAAATAAATAAGAACACAACTCATTTTAAATACTATGGTCTATCTAAAATAACAAATCAATACAATACAATGATGAAGAAAAAAAACAGAAATTGTGGGATTCACTTTCAAAAACAGATGGTCCTTAAGGTTGGTTTTCCCACACCCACTCTTATTTCTTGTTTAATTAAGTGAAAATCTCACTTCTGTGCTATACACAGCATATAATTATTTAAACTGATTTCCCCTACTGTTGTTCTTCATGAAGCAAAATTATGATTGTAAACTTTGCTGATTAGTACCCTGGTAATGGCAGTGACAGCACTAGCTTCTCTGGCAAGGGTTCAGGAAGAAAGTTCCAAAAAGAAGGTTTTGGCTCTAAATATTAACTTAGATTTTCTAGTTCAGCTTGCCAAAAAAATACAATTAAAAAAAGGGAGAAATTACAAATGTACACTACACTTTTGTGCCATTTTGGGTATAGACGAGATTTTAATAACTAAACCACAAACAAATAGGTTAAGCAACTAGCTTTTGTGCATTCCTGAACTGTCACCATTACTTTCTCTCATGGAAAATATGACTCAGAAAAGCAACAAAACAAAATAAAAAAAAAAAAAATAATAAAAAAGAGAAAGCTAGTGCAAACCCAGAATGATAATCATTAAGCAACACAGCAAAATATTTAATTTTTTCCTTTTTTTTCTTTTTTCTTTTTTTTTTTGGTGTACAATGGAATGTGTCTATGCGACCTCCCTCAAAATAACTTCACAGAACAGTTAATTACAGTCACTTTTAAGTATTTGCACAGACATTCCTAACTACACCGAGACTTACAGAGATTTCTGGTTTACATCTCGTGTAATAGCATAAGGAAAATCTAGTTTGAAAAAAAAGTAAGAAAGTTAATTTGCATTGTTGCAAGTGTTGCAAAGTAACAAAACCTCTCAAGTAATTTAAAACAAGTAACAAGTAGTATCCAGCCCAAATTATTGACTAGATTTTTCCAAAAAACAGAACCCGCCCCCCCATCTGTTAGAACAGAACTGTTAGAACAGAAACATCACGTTTTAAGGTTTTTTCTGCCTTTTTTTTTTTTTAACAAATCTTTTGTCAGAAGCCCATTTCTACAAAAGACAGCACTATTTCATTACTGTATTAAGTAAACTGTGGTCTCACCTGTATTAAAGGTTAGCATCATTTCTGTACATGTAAAATTATTGCTTTTTTGAAAAATATATTTAGCATGCTAGTTGTTTTTTAACTCCATTTCCTGCCTTTACAAAATGTTACAATTAAAAAAAAAAACTAGTAAAGCTTTTGCAAAAATTTTCACAGAACATTTTCTTTCAAGGCAGCAGTAACTTTTGATAATGCATAAAATTATATGTGCAAAATCTGAAACTTTCAGAAATATTACCATCACACATAGTGTCACAGCAATAAGAAAAGAAAATATTTATATCTGTGGAATACATTTTTAATTGCTTACACTGCATGGTTTAACAACCTGTTATGTGCCACAACCCCACCTTGAAAACTTGCAGTTAAAGAGTTACTGTAGAAGAGGTATATAAAGCTTTTTTTTTCTTTTTTTTTCCTAACACCACCAGTGATCACCAAGTACAAGACATGACACATTTATATGAACATTAACCCGCCACCACAAAAAAAATTCCTCATCTTTCCAGAACGTCAGCGGGCCCAAGGAGGAGCGGCAGCTGGTCTGCTGAACCAAAGGCAGGAGCAAAGAGCACCTTATGGCCCCAGGGCTGCCTGAATCCCTTCAGTGACACCTTTTCTCTTCTAAACAGACAGATCAGCGGTGTTAGACAGCTGAATGTTTTATTTTTTCCTTCTTATTTTTCATTAAGTGAAGACTTCCTTTGTGACCAGGTTGAAGAAAGTAGCCCTGTTACAAAAAAAAGGTCCTGAGAGTAAAACACAGAAGCCTGGGTTTTTTCTTAGTGTTCAACTAGCTTTTCTTTTCCAAAGCAGAATAGAAGCTTTTCTCTGGAAGTGTTTCAATTTCCATATTCACATACTATTAATGGTGCGCAGTCAAGAGCAAGAGCACTCGAAATGCAAGTGGTCCCCAAACTGTAATGAAACAAACCATTGCAGAATGACGGTCTTTCTCTTTAGTCCCTTTAATCCTTCATCAAGCATTGCTTTCTCAGCACCGAATGCCACCTTCTCCCTGCACCCCCCATTCTTCCTCTCTCTGTTGCTGTTTTTTTCTTAATTTGCTTTTCAGCATGACAGGCAGTGGCAGTTTCATTAATTAATACTTCTCCAGCCCTCGAATCCACTGCTGTTTTTCAAATGTATCAAATAGTCATTGTGAGCATCAGGGAGGTTTTTGTTACAGTGCTTAACTTCTTCATGCTGTCCAAATCACATAAAGTTTAATTTTTCCAGTGTCTCAAACTTCTCTTGATTAATATAGATGCCTTGTGCCGCCACAGTGCTTGCCAACTCCACTGTTTATTATAAAGGAAATAAGGAACCATGGGACTGATTAGTACGTCAATTTATATATATCTTGTGAAGCATCTTCATTTATTTTAAGATGATTAACAGCGCGGAGGCACCCCCCCCTCCTGGCAGAGCGCTGCTGCTCCCGGCCTCGTGCAGCAGCTCCGGGTGCGGCCATGGCTGGCAGGGGGATGGATGGATAGATGCTCTGGAGCGCTGCCGGGGCTCCTCCACCCAGGATCTAGGTTCCCTTCCGGAGATGGAGCGTGTGAGCCACCTCTGCGCTGCCGTGGTCTCTCCCCTGCAAGAAGGACAAGATGGGGAAAAGCTCATTCTCGCCCCTGCAACCAAGCACGACCCTCCAGCAAGTTCTGCTGGCATTCATTACTCTTTATTAGCATCACGTACATCCATCCTGACCCACCACGGGAGAACAATTTGGGTTTGGTTTTTTTAAAGCATCTCCACCAAGAGCAAAGCATGTCAGGCCCATATAAAGTCCCTGAAGGACTAGAACAAGAAGTAACAGGATAGGGCAGAGCAGTTCAGAGAAGGCTGAGAACAAGGAGGGGAAGAAGAGGCCTCCAAAAAGGAGAAATTATGTGCCAGCCAGAAGGGATTCTCAACTAGATCAGTGCTTTAAAAAGGCTGAAGTTTGAGGTCACAGAGGCAGCTAAATGAAGAAAAAATGAATTCTTGTGCAGGTCTGTCAAATGCTAAGGCGGCTTTTTTCCCCCTCTTGTCATCTTCCTTTTACTTTCTTAGACAATTTTCATGAATAATTACCACATTGAAAAAAATAGCAGGGATATTCTAAAATCAAGTGAAATTAAAGAAAACATCATGAATAAGTGGGAGCCTGGAGCTCCCAAGAAAAGCTTTAAAATGACATTTAGAACATCACTGTCGGAACAATGCAGTTTACAATCCTGATCCTAAAACAACATGGCAAGATTAATCTTACATAAATGCATTATCCTTAAGCTAAAGTCTTGATGAAGTGAAACAGACCATTTTAAATTAATGCAACATAAAATATGTTACCCATGTAAAATCCAAGCAAGTTTCAAGCTGTGCCTATGGCAGCCCTCGAAATAGCTAAAGAAAGCCCAGCTCTGGTTGACATAATGTATTAAGTGCATCTCTTTTGTTAATAGATTTAGAAAATTCCTAATTAAACCTGGCCCGAGATTCATGACATTTACCAGTCAAAGTTTGGTTTTAAGTCGAAAAGATTTGCAACAAAATTAAAGAAAAAAAAAGCTGCTGTACAGACCGCAGTATATTTGAAATGTAGGAAACAGTAACTGAATGAGAGATGTGATAAAACTTCCTTAGTTGGATGCTGAATTTCCCGCAGTAAACTAAGAAAGATGCTTTACATTTTTGCGCGGCTGCATCATGCCTGAGAGACACAGCCACAACTCCAGGAGGAGGCATTCATCACTGGAGCGCCTCATATCGAACCGGCTCCATGCACACGGGGGAGCGCGGCACAGCTTCCCTGTGCTGGGAGGAGGGAAGGAACGGGAGGGGCTGGCAGGCACCCTGCCCCACTTTGCCTGGGCAGAAACTGCAAAAAGGGGTGTAATTAGGGGCTCTCTTTTGGGACAGACGACCTGCGAGGTGGTGAAAGAGTGCCCCACCTGTCATGGACCACACAGCACAAGGGATCCACGAAAAGGACAATCCATCCTCCCCACACCTGCAAGCACAGCACGGAGCAGCTGGAGGTGTCGGGTGGCTGGGCCCCTCTCAGGCACAGCTGTGCTCCCAGTTTCACTGGCCTGAGCTTCACGTGTGCCAAAGCCCATCCAGGGGCTCACACCCCTGTACTCACACCGAGGTATGGTCCAATTTTGAAACGTCTGATATAGAGTTGGATTGAACTGTTCCTGAAATAATTTTCTTTTTCACTTTTAAAAAGGAGGCTTTCTTCACTTTCACTGAAAAGCAGCAGATCTTTACGTGAAACCTACAGTTTCCATGCCAAAAGCTGCTCTCCTAGCAACTTCCAGTGCTTTTTCCCAGTTTACAGGAAAAGCCTAGTTTGTGTGCATGTTAATATGCTGGAGACAGATCATTGCATGATATTGAAGTAAACTGCAAGGAGCATAGACACCACTGTATTTTCCTAGCAAGGGACAAGTGTTGGGACAAGAACTACAGCTCCTAATCCTGTCTCTAATGCTCATAAAGTAACAGACATACAGTACATGCATATTACTGAGATGCCAGTACAGCAGCCTCCATGGTTCCTTGATTGTTTGCATTATAATCTCCATATGTATGAACGAGACAAATTAGGTTGCCATTTATTTGTTCATTATCTATTATTTTGATTAATGGAATTCTTGTTCTCAGAATAACTATTTAAAAATAACATTTGCAATAATGAGGACTGAACTATTAATCATGATCTTTGGAAGAAACTCTACGAGGAACTGAGGCAAGACATTTCATATGAACAAATGTCATAAATAGGACTTCTAACAGACAGTACTAGAATTCTGAGTGCAGGAAAATCCAAACCAGCCAAACTGAGAAACCAATAGTTTAAATAATGTTTTAATCTAGGTTATGTTTTTTTGCCTCCTCCCCTTCTCTGTAAAGCTGCTTTAGGACAAGCAGAGCTATAGTGCTGCTAGACTATAAAAACATTACAGGTAACAGATGTCCCCAGCTTTTCTCCCAAGCTCCTTTACAACACACACATAGACATGTATATAGAGGTTTTTTGAATGGTTCTTTCCAATCTTTCTATCCCCCAAGTTTGGGCCACTCACATTTATGCTATTTCAAGTACTGAATGCTGCAAGAGATATTTTAAAATAATTATAGTGGAGAAAATAAATGTTATGGACCCCTTAATGAAGGGTCACACAGTAGGTACAGGACCTACTCCACCCCTATCGTTTCAGTGAATGAGGCCCAAAAACTGTGGTGTCCAGAGCTGTTTCACAAAAAAAGACGATCACTGCCTTCTGGCATGGGGAAAGCTTCAGCCAGAGAATTCAGGATACCAACAGTTTGGGTTTTTCCCTGGGCTGCAGCTTCTAATTGATTTTCTGTAAACAAAAGGCTGTTTTTCCGGGAAGGAAAAAGGTTGGAGTTTTGGGGGTTTTCCTTGTTTCACTTGCACAGAAGATGGAGAACTTGGTGTCTCTGGCTCCAGTGCTGCAAATATGGTTCACGTATGTATACACTCAATTAAAGAGAGCTCTCCCTCACTGCCAACCAGGAAATCATGCTTTTTGAACACCCAATTTCTTGTCCCTTAAAATTTTGAGAGCCTATTGATTGACACTGATAGAGCATAAACTATATCCCTAAAGTGGGCAGAGTTTTTATACAGCTTTAAAAAGGCAGAAGGAGTAGTCAAACACACGGCATACGCGCTAGAAACTGCCACCACTGCTGTCACCACCGTGAAAGAGCAGGCTCCAGACTGACCCCTGTACCGCTGGGAATTGGGCTGCAGCATCAGGCAGATCCTCTGGAATGACCCCACGCTTTAGGAGAGCCTTGCTTTGAGATACACATGCTCGCAGGGCCCCTTCTGAAGGGGAGCCAGCTTTTGTCTTGCCCGTGTATATGCAACTGGAGTGTGCTCTCCGAATTCGTGCCCGCTAAATCGTGTCTCTGGATGTCGCTTAAGAGTATTCCAAATTAAGATATATATTCATTGTGGATAAGCAAGTTTAATTATGTATATACTGGGATATTTAGCATTTATAAAAATATTCAGAATATTCAATATGTTTAATATGGCAGCTTTTCAAGAGACTCTACATGACTTAGCACAGATTGTACTGACTTGGTGTATGTAATGAGCATTTTCTGTCCTTTAGATAAAGAAGAATAGGAAATATTCCAAAGTTCATGGGACATTAATTTTATGTAAAAATGTCATTTTGCTGGGTTTTTTTAAAGCATTCAGGTAGAAATAAGAAACCATAATAAATAATGTTATGAATGAACATCTTATTTCCTACATTTTATTTATATTTCATTGGTGCTGATAACAAAGCATGAAACACAGCCCAGTGCTAACAGTAACAAAACTGTGTGTGTTTGATCTTTTTTACACACTCCTATAGGTGACCTCCTTTTCAGAGATTCTGAACACCTGCACCTCCTGTTGGTGGTTCATTACCCGAAAATAGGGTTCTTATTTAGACACCTAAATATAGATTTAGCTGGTTCATTTTTGAAAAAGCCTGGCTGTAGTAGACCCTATTTTTAACATGCAGAATTAGAATTACTCTGTGATAAAACTGCTATTCAAAATACAGCACTGTTCTAAGCTACCATGCTGGGAGATTTTAAAAGCCCTATCTAACATTGTTTCCTAAAGAAAACCTTTAGAGATGATCTTCTGGCTGACTACAGAAGGGAATGGGGGAATCGTGAAATACTAATGTTAATATTTTTACTCTTTAGCAGACTACTCAGGGGAAGGTATTTTACCTGTGAGGTGGAAACATTATGTAAAGTGAATCATTTCCACTTGACATCAAAAAAAACCCCTCTTTCCTTCTCAAACTACCGTACATGGTAACTATTGTTTCTTGCTCGGAGCATGTGCATGGCACTTCTGTAACTTGAACTGACTTTACACCATAAACTCTCATGAACAGATCTGTCCCCAATTAAGAAATGAAATGAAGACATGGAGTGACAACGTTTAAAGTGGGAAATGGTAATGTTAACGGAATGCTGCAGGCACCGTTCTCACTGAGAGCTCATTTCTGCACTTCTGAAGGCCCCTACAGCTGCCTGTGGAAATGAGAGAATTCCCTCTGTAACGCCCAGGGACTGTGCAGGTGGAGTCTTCTGGGGCAGCACAATGCCTGCCTGCCATGAGAGCCGGCGAAACAGCAGACAACTGAATAATCCCACCCGACACAGACGCTGACAAATTGAGACAAAAGGCTGGTACTGAGGAGCAAACAAGACAAAAGAAAGGGAACAGTCTCCTGCAGAAGTGATCACACAGCACCTTCTGTGGAAGAAATACTGACTGGCACGAGATGAAGCCATTCAAGAAGCTGACCCCTACTCAGTGTTCTGCTGTATTGAGAGATGCTGCAGTTTAATCAAATGCTTCGAAGGCAGACTGGTAGATAGAGCAAGCTACCTTTGCCATGGAAGAAGTTAGTCAATAAATTCTGACATGACAATAGTTTAGAAAGAGAAGATTATGAGTCGATTTATTGTGCACTAATATAACCCAAATGACAGAAAGAGTCCAGATGTGGTCTGAGCTGCCACATTTCTTTTTGGATATATATGGCCATTCCAGAATTTTTTGGAAATGTATTTCCAAATTTGACCTCATAGTGTCATCTAGAAGAAAGCCCAGATGCTTTCAGAATGTGATCTCAATTACACACGAGAGAAAACCATGAGCATGAAAAGATGAAAAAGCGAAAATACTAGAAAATGCTTAGGTTTACTACATCTATGTTACTAAACTGATGAGAATCAAACACTAGTTGAGTGAGCTGGCAGAGCTACAGTGTTTCACTGTCACACTGATTGTGTCTCTCTGTCATTTACTCTGTTATTTAGAGATGCCTTACTCAGAGATGTGTTCTTGCACAATTGTATCAGATAAGCATCAAAAGAGAGACACTGTGATAGTACAGCTACTGACAGTACTACTGAGAGTAGTACTACTACAGTACTACTGACAGTAGTACAGCTACTGTCCCACAAAAGCAAAGCAAACATTGCCCACAACAACTTAAGTGCTATGTCATCTTGGAAACTTTATGAGAATTGTTGGCCACTCCTATGGCTTGGTGTCAGTTCAGACACTCCTGTGACAGAGGCTGGGTTCTCTATGCAGCCTTTGGGCCAGAAAGATGCAAGGACACAGAGAAGGTGCCAAGAGTCTTCATAAAGTGTGCAGCTTATGAACTAGGCAGTGTAGTGGTGCCCAGTGAGAACATTTACTGAGCAAGTAGAAACCAATTCCTAAATTTCATAATGTTGGGAGTAGCATGGAGATGCAGTCTCTAAGCATGGCTAAAAATATCTGCAATAGTTTAGCAGGAGGACAGGATGACAGGGGCTGCTATAGTGAAAATTAAACTAGAAATGAGGGTGAAAGGAAAAGTGAATGATGCTGGAGGCAGTTTCACAATGGAAGAGAAGCCCCCATGAGAAGGTGTGCTCTGAAATGAAGCTGCAAATGGAATGGGAAGGTCCAGGCTACAACACTATACTCCAACGACATAAAATACATGAAACAAATTCAGTTTAATGATTTTCTATATAACAGCTTTGCCATGTATAATTCAGAGCTCTGAGAAATGTTTGTTAAGACAGGAAACTGTATATTACAAACAGGAAAGCACAATAACAGAGTTCATGGAAACTGGTGGATGAGAGCTTTTCAAAGGCCAGATACCAGGTATCAGGGTACAAATATTCTTCAGAAAAATATAGACTAAACATTAGTTGTCTTGTTGCAGTAGAAAACGTGGTAATTGTTAAAAGTAATTTCCAGGAATTCCTTATGTACTATCCCACTATTACACATCAGTGCACATTACAGAGTTACCAATCCCACCCAGTCCCCAGTAATCCAGAGACATGTTTATTTAAACACTACCTACTTTACAATTAACTGACTCTCTATATATCAGATTCTGATAAAATGCACTAAAAATTTAACAGCTAAAAATTAAGCAATACCATTATTATTTATATATCTTACAAAACAGTCAGTGCTTTAGTGATGAGTATCACTGTGCAATCTTTTCCCAGCTACCACATTAAAAACCAAACACCCAATTAATTGTAAAACATACTTGTTTTGGGGCATCTGCGGAGGTGGTGTGAACTTCAGTACCTCGGAGTCCATTAGACTCAAATACCACTGTGGGAACAAGGGGGCTTGTTAACAGATGAACATTCAAGCTTCGTTAGTGTGTGTACATTATTTGAGACCATTACAGATTAACCACGTTCAAAAAAAGACACCAGCTACTAGCCTGTGGCCAGAAAATACCAATTTACCGTAACACTTACTGTAAGAGAGTGTGCTAATGGCAGCCTAGGGCCACTGCCCTTTTTAATTCAGACTTCAGCACTGAAGAAAGCAATCACTGACAACATTAATTATCAGTGTATGTGTAAAGGGACCCTCTTCTTGCATTACTTACCATTTGGCTTCTGTCATTTTGCATCAGACTGGCTTATGTATGCATCATTCACACTTTTGAGGAGGAACCTGCTACTCTCACTGTCTCATGCAATGCTCAGGAGGGCTCACGACACTGGTGGCTTCAGCCTCCTCCAGCCTCAGCTACAGACCATGTCAGGTTAAAAAAGGCTGGTAGGGATTTCCCATTTTAGGGCTGACCAGTCTGAGGAAAAATCTCGTTTCCCACAAAAATGTTCCTGTCAACAGCAACGATGAGGCAAAACAAAGCCTTATGTTGTGCTGAAAGGGGTACTTTGATTTCAATTTGTGCTGGTGGCAACAGAATTCATTAGCATATTCATCTCTGAGTACCCTACTCTCTAATTAAAATAAACCATTTGCAAACAGACTTATCTTAGATGCATTGCAATTTTATGGAGTTCGGGCAGGGATCAGGTAAGCAATATTTGGAGAACAAGAGCAATAGTCATAAAAATAAAAAACCTGTCTATTAGATTTAGGTAGTGGAATTACTTAGGTTAACATGGTATGTGAAATGTAATTCTTGGCATTTTGTTAGCTGAATCTGAAAGCAGTCAAGTGGGAAAGGGAGAAAGCAAGAGCGACTGTGAAAAGGATACCTGCGTGGGACCTCTGATGAGTCCTGAGGTGGCTGGGCTGGGTAAAGCATTTTCCACATTCTCTGCAGACACAGTCTCCTTGGCGTGTTTGTGTCCTGAGCATCCCTGTAGTCAGGAGAGAGGGAGGGGGGGTGGGGGGAGGGGAGGAGAGGAGAGAGGAAAGTTGAGAAGAAAACATTATGCCAGAAGAAAACATCATTAGTATGTCTAATGTGTCATTATGTGAGGCTACCTTCAGGCCCTGGATGACAACTGTCAGCCTTCATCTAGGCACTGGCTGACAGGCTAGGCACACACAGGACTGCAAGAATGCATAAATTACATTGAATTAAAAAATGCTCCCCATGATGTGCCCGCACCAGGACTGGCATGTCAGGTGTGCGCTTTTCAGAGCAGCTGGATCCACTTCTCAGCCATCACCCAGCTTTGTCAAGCAGTACATCAGGCAAATCAAAGTGACTCCAGCGTGGCGGAGACAAGTCACATGGATAATAGGAAGTGAGTAGGACCAGAGCCCGACTGTCCCCCCCAGGCGGCAATACCTCAGAGACAAATGCAGAGCGAGCGGAGCCATCGCAGACTGATCAAACCTTTCGCCCCTGCCTACCTGCCTGCCGGTGCTGCTTTGACCCCAGACCTCTGAGGCACAGACGAAAGACATCTGTGAATGAAAGTGTCATTCCGGACATTTTGAGCTGGTAGCAGCACAGCAGCCTTCCCCCAGCCCTGGGTAAACATGTTTTCTAGGCCATTAGCATTTGTGGAAAACCGCTCAAACCTCTCCTTTTTCTCCAAAGGTCAGTTTACAGCATCTGACTTAAAGGGCTGGTCTTTGTCTTTTTGCTGCTGATCAAAAAAGACACATTTGACTTTTATTGGGCTTTTTTATTATTTAAAAAAAAATGTTTGAACATCATCTTTTCTATTTTGGTAAAACACCCTCTTTGGAAGGAACGAGTTGATGTTTCCATTCACCACTGGAATACTTTGGCTTTTAAAGAAATTCAGAGAGGGATGTCAAGAGAAGTGAAGTTTCAGCTTTTCTTTCATATCCCCCCTCCCCAACTGCAGCATTTAAAAATAATAAAACTGTGACCAAAAAAGTGGCAACAAAAAAACCTCCACACAACTGAAAAATCAACTGCATGACGCCACAAGATTCATCCAAACTATAGATGCTGCATCTGAAAATGAATGAAGAAGACAGCTACCATCTACTCTGCTGGTATAACACCAAGCATCCTGGGATGGTTTTCACCAGACCATGTACTGCAAAGAAACGTCCTGCTGAAAAAAAAACCTCACAGATTGTTTTCTCCTTTTATAATAGCACCTCCTGCAGATGGCAGCACAGTCTGCATAATGCACCCGGAACTCTCATTCACAAAATTAAGTTTCTGACAGTCAAATACAAGTTCATGATTTGGGGAACAATCCAGATCAGGTATACACACACACACAACCCCAAACAAACAAACAAGCAAACAAACCCAAGGAAAAAACCCAACAAAATAAAATTTAAAATATCATGTAAGTGTTCTAAATATCAGTGAGAATCTTACTGAACTGTAATGGGACAGGTTTGCCCTGTAAGTCAGTCAAGATTAAAGCAGGGTTTCTGAGCTGTTGGGAGCATTTTTCCCCTCACTGTCCAGAACCGCAGCTGCAAGGTAGAAAGCAAAGCTGAGGGAAGTGCGTGGAGGAACCAGTTGTGGCCTTTGCAGTGCCATGCTGACTGCTGGACAGGCAGGGACTGGCAGAGCAGCTTTGTGAAGCCCAGGAGAGCTGGGTGCCTCGGGTCATGGTTCTGAAACCTCTGGAAAGACATTTAATCCCTCTATAACCGACATCTCCTTCTGTTGAAGGGGAATACACTTATCCCAGCAGCTACCACCAACCCAGTACAACAGCCCTCATGGAAGCACTGCTCCCACCCACGAGGGAAAGTTGAGGATGCTGATTGTAAACCAGTGCATAAACACCAAGGGTGAGTGGGTGAAGACTTCCATCTAACCCCTCTCGAACACTTACTTTACAGGAGTTATTCAAAAAGCAGGTACAAAAAAATGGATTGCTTCCAGCCGTATTTGCCACTGTTGCATTTCCCAGGTACCACCATAACGCTTTTGATATTTCAGAGCTTTGAGCCATGGGTGTGGCTGTCACAAGGCCATATCCTCGTGAGGCATCACTCAGGTTATCCTCTAGGTGAACAAAAGGGGGTGGATGACTACAGGTGTTCGCAAATTAAGGTAAATGAACACCAATGTGTGAATGGGAGCTCCTGTGGAAATCCATACTCAAAGCTGGTCTCAAAGGAGCCCCCAAGAAAGAGTGCATCTGCTGCCATAACCCACCCTTTCCTAATATATAAATGGCATGAGTAGAATAAATAACCTCTATTAAATATAACAGTAAGATTCTCTCTACAGACATTTGGGAAGACTGGGCAGCGTGAAAGAAACCTAGCCTAAGCACAGCAAGCTTCATGTCTGCAGCTGTGTATCACAACAGTACACACACCAACTCTCTCCCAAGGACACACTGGAACAAACACAAACGTAAAAGAAAGGATCTCAAAAACAAATGCAGCCTGCCCTTCAAAAGAAGTTGAACACTGTACTACCACACACAAAAATAATCTAGTGTGATCCAAGATGATGTCACATACCAAAAAAACCCAAGGAAAGTCTATTGGGAATATTCAACTGAGGGGAAAAACATGACAAATAATATACCTAAATGGGATTTTTGGATGTCTTTTATGTCATGATTGCCATATTCACATTACAGTATTAAGGCTAAATGGGATGATGCATACTGACTCAGAGGACTCAGCCTATCTAGAGCCATATGTTACTTCAGATGAAGTTCAATTACCCTCCTCTGTTTGCAGTTGGTAGGATCTTGTTCCTTTTGCCTGAAGCAGCTTTTTATTTGAGTGCTATGAAAAACTGCCATCATGCCAATTGGTTTGGAGAAACATCAGCAACCTGGAAGTTGTATATAAAATGAAGACAAGCTACATAAAAAAAAAAAAGAGGTTTCAAATACTGAAAACTTGATTGCTGTGAAACACTTGGAATGAAAGAAGAGGTTTCAAAGCAGATACGGGTAATAACTAACTTCCCATTGTCCTAGGATGACTTTATCATGCTTGTATCCCCAATACTCTGTTCTGTTTATGCTGGATATTAAGTTCTGCACCTTTAAGACCGGCTCTAAGAGCAAAGTGGGGAGAAGAAGCATGGAGTTTGTTTTCAGAAACTGCACTTGCTTTCCTGCATTCTGCTCTGGACTGCATTGTCTGCAGCAGGGACAGGGGGAGAGAGCTTTCCTTTGCTTTTTAATTAGGCTTTTTTTTAGCTAGCTGAGGCAGCGAAGTTCTCCTGAAGGTGGTTTTTCTTTGTCTTGGAACTGATGGGCCCTGCTCTGGACCAAAAACCCAGAAAAACATCAGGAGCTCACACCTGTGGCCCACCAGGGCTGGGACGTGGCATTTTCCGGCACAGGAGGGACTGCTAAGAGACTGAGTGAGCCGAGCCTCATCCCATGACAAGGACTGTCTGAATTTGCCATCTCTTCAGAACAGCGAGAGGTTTTATTGTTTAATATTACTCATTTTTTATGCTTGTGAACACTTTGCCTGTTAATTAAACACGTTTTTTCCACTTTCTCCAAGGAAATCTTTTCCTGAAGGAGTAGGGCGAGGGGCCATTTGAACCTGCTTTCTAGAGGGATCCCTTTGAAAGTTTCCTCTCAAATTTGCCCTAAAACAGGACATCAGTTAAAGTGTCCCTAGAAATCACATCCCAGCTAAAACATTTTGGCAATAAAATCCCTCTTTTAAAATGCAGGTAAATAGAGACCTCTTTGAAAACCCTGCCCCTGTTTTACTTTGTTCCAAAACTCATCATGAATTTTCTGGTCCTTGCCTTCACTAAGTCATCTTCTACTTCCTAGTTTTTACTGTTTTTCTCTTATCCTTCCCAACACGACTGGGAGCTCACTGGATCAGTCAGACTTCTGTGAGCAGGATGACACAACGTACTATTAAATAACATCAAGGAGGGCACCCACGTGAAGGTACCCCATGTTGGTGGTGGAACAATTAGCTGATACTTAAGACCAGGAAGTGGGGAGGGAGAAACTTTAGAAAACAATCCACTGGGATGGTGAAAGCAAAGCTGGCTGGACAAAAAAAACCCCCTAAGGAACACTGAAACTGTAGTTTTAGAAACTAAGCATGTCTTCCTCCGCTTCCTTAACAAAACCCAGGAGCCTGATGTTGGTTGCAATCATCACACAGCCCCTAAACTCCTGTGGAATGATCTCCTCAATAAATACCAGGCCCCTATACAGCACCACCTCTGAAGGGACTGATTAGAACTGGCAATGAGGTGGCTGAAAGGTGCAACTCACTCATGGACCATGTAAGACAGATTCTGCCTCCCTATCTCCTCCAAAAAGCCCTTCCACTAGGACCTGACCTAACACTGGGCTCCTTCCTTGCCTCAACTTGCACACACCTTCTGGGCACTAGACCGCAGCTGTCCTTAAAACTACCAGCTTCCAAGTGTCCTGGATTTTCTACCACTTGCAGAAGTGGTAGATTTTCTACCATTTCACACATGCTTTTGACAAAACAGAGCCTATTATGTCAAGTGAGGACACCGGAACGCTGGCCTGGAATGTGTGCTCTTTTCATACGGAGTTGATTTGCACAACTTCTACAAAGAGAAGAAAGGTATAAAAAATATCAAGGTTTACAAGTGGTGAGAGGTGAGACTATGGCTCCAATTCTCCTCCCCTAGAGACACACATATCTCATGTGTAATCAATCAGTGTGATTTTCAGTTTCCATTGAGACAAACTAATTCTGGCAGATCATCAGAAGAGTACCGTTTCAAATGCAAATACGTAGGTGTATTTTTATTTATACGGCCATTGAACTTTTTAGTCCCTGAACTTTTAAACTGGCTATTTGCACAAGTGATTTTTCTGCTTATGTGTATTAGCAGGCACACATTCAGCTCTACTTCTTTTTAATTATATGCATACAAACAGATCAAACGACTCATCTGAAAAATACCTAGTAGCTTTGATACAGACAAGGAAAATCTTAAGACTTCTGTCAAGAAAGACAAAGGACACTGACAAGTGATTATCCCTCCGTGTTGTTGGAAGACTTGTTTGCAGACAAAATTGAACAAAACCTCCAAAATAACATCACAGATAAGCCCCAGAGGATGTTTATTTTGCCTGAAGCAAAAAGATGATGATGTGTGCCAGCACCAGCATATCAGGGGGATCTTCCTGTGACAGCACATCTGTGTAACTCTAGCCTGCTTGAAGCAAGAGGACAAAGGAACAGCAGTACTCCAGGTGGAACCAGACACATTTAACTTGCGACAGAAATGTCATACAGTGCACAAGGGGGGATGCTGCAATGTTAACAGAGCAGTAAACAAACCCATTCAAGCCTATCCAGCGATGATAAAAACAGTGAACTTGTAATCCTAACTGTTAAAGGCAGAGAAGGAAAAAACTGGGAAACAGCATGTCATGGCTCTGAACAATGAAGGAACAAATGAACTAGGTCCTCAGCTATGGAAGAGCTTGTGAAAATCTTACCTGTGTGATCTAATACGGGGCTATTGGCACCACAGGTTTGGTACAGTGAAGCAAGGTCCTTTGGAATGTATGTTTTAAAGATATTTAAAATGTCCAAATGTTTCTCGTGCCCATCTGATCCCAGGTCCTGTTTGCTGGAGTGTAAAGCCGGAGGAACTCCCACAGCGCCAGGCTGAGGCTGCAGCACTGGACTGGCTCGTGCTACTGCTGTGCAGTTTGCCAATGTCCTCATCTCATTTCCAGCCTTTCCGTGAGGCTCCCTCTGAGGCACCGCCGGCTCTTCGTGTTTAGGGTACTGCTGCTCACTTTTACACAGAGGGTGGTACTGCAGTGGGGGGGTATATTTGGCCTTCATGGGGTCAGATGCACAGTGCTTACCTGGAGAGGCAAAACCAGTACTTCCCTGGGGAACCACATACTTTTCCACTTGCTTACTGTTGGTGGGCTGCATGCTAGGCCTGGATATGACTGTTTGAGTAGGTGTTACACTTCTGCCATAGGTTCCCACTTGCATAAGTTTGGAATTTGCTTCGTATTTGCTTTTTTGTTGTGCTGCTATGCTGTATTGCTCCTGGGAATGGTTTAACTTGGGCTGTCTGTACCCATCCAGCCCTGACACGCGGGAACCGCAGTGGCTGAGCGCGTGACTGTCCTTTGCTGGATGCGTACTCCCGGACTTTGCAGCCATCCCGACAGGAAGAGGGCTGGGTTTGGAACCTGGCAACGCACTTGGCACTTGAGTACGTGTAAATCTGGCAATGGGCAAAGGCTGGCACTCCTTACCACCGAGAACAGGAGGGGGGCCAGTGCGCCCACTCCTCGCCAGAAAGACCAGGTTGTTCTTAATACTCTTGAATCCATTTTGTTGAACCCACGGGGGTACCATCGAGTTACAGCTGATTCTGTGCAAAATTCTTTTGTGCATCCACAGGACTTCAGGGTAGTAGGTCTTGTGACTGCAGAAAGGACACGGGTAGACAATTAAAGCGGCCTGCAAGGATGTATTCAGATATTTATTGCATGAATTATCCCTTGTGGATTTTTCACTCAAATCGAGTGGAGCTACCTCTAGAGCTTCAGCACCGTTTTCAATCAGAGGATGCTCCCTGTGCAAGTCTAGCAAATTTTCTCTAGCACGACTAGCCTGCACTTCAAGTGACGTTTTCAAGTCCATGACCATGTCTGAAGATGTCTGGCCCATACCCGAAGCAAAGCTAGCAATGTGACTGGAGCAAGGAAGCCCTTGGCTGTGATGAAATACTGGCATCTTTATGTCTGCAGAACCACGGCATCTTGAAAAGGGTTCCTTGATGACACTCTCCAGTGCTGACACCAGAGCAGGAATCTCCGGTTTAGATTCCCTGGCCTCATTTTCTCTGGCATTGCGGCCCCCCAGCTTTGGAAGCTCATCCAACTGAGATGTTATCATTGGGGTTACCTCTTCGGGGAAGTTGCAGTGGTATGGCTTTCCATCTGAATGGGACAAACAAAAAAAACATCACTGTCATTTTACACAGAAAGGAGCCCACATGACAAAGCAGAATTCAAAATTAGAAAGGACAGCCAGACAAAAAGGGAACTTTCGCATTACTATGGTAATGATGTTACAGACCACATGTACTGTATGAGCAAGAAAATCTTGAAATAAGACACAACAGTTCAATTTACTTTTAAAGATGACTGTAGAGTCTGGATAAACTCTCTAATACTACATGTTCATGACATTTTAAAGAAAAAACAATTCAATAACATACCCATGTTAAAATTCTGGGACTGCGAGAAAAATAAACAAATCTGCAACCATTTAATGCTGTAACAAAAGCAAAGATAATGGAGCCAGATAAAACTGACCTAGTTAAAGGTCTGTCAGCGCTTCCATTACAAGCCCCTATTTTCAACGGGTTTATAACTCAGCAATAAAAATTGGCTCCACATGGAAACCAACTATACAAGCAGGTATAGCATACAGAATAAATTGCCCACTTAAGGGGGACTTTTGCAGTGGCCAAATATAAAAGATGAGTTAGAGAGTGTATAAAGTTTGAATTTTCTGTCCTTTAGTTTAAAGCAGGTATTTTTTTGGGTTTTTTTTTCTTTGTAAAATATGTTTATGTTTGAGTCAAACTTCAGGAAAATTTTGTGACTGCTCAATCTGTAAGAAGATAAGAATTCAACATTTCAGCTACTTAGATTACAGAATTCAAAACACACTTTTAATTTTTCTCATCTTCTTTTTCACTTCTCAGCTCTACAAAGTAAATTTATCCACCTAACATATGTCCTGGAAAGGGAACATACTGGCCAGTAATTAAAACTCTTTAGGGTGAAAGAGAAGAGCAGAATTTGTTTTGCTGGGAGCATTGCTACATCTGCCTGTTCTCCTGATGCTGACCTCTGAGAGCCACTGATGAAGCCAATGAATCCCTTTAAATCAGTTCACAGATCAATTCCACAGAGATTTTCATCACAGCAGTAATGCTTACTGCACTGAATCCATTTAGCATGTAACTGAATTGAATCATCTGACAAACTTTCAGTTTCAATTAACACGCAGTTAATGAGCCACTGCCAGGCAAGTGTAAGGAGACTGTGCTCCATCTAAAACGTCACCAGTCCAAAGTGATCAGGGCATCCACAGGAGAGGTGAGGAGGGGAAAGGAGTGAACTGCTCTAGAGATGCAAATCCTCTCACATCAGCTCAGAAAAGCCAGCCCTTCAGAAAATCAAGCGCCGTTCGTTAGAGCAGGGCACTGCCACGGGCATTATTCTGCATGGCGCAAGGGAAGAACCACGCTGCTGGCTGGAGCTGCTCTGCACATAAAGTCTACTTAGCCTCACCTTCAATTCAAGCAAAAACATTCTTAAGCTGTTGTTTAATTCGAGGTAATTAGGTTAAAAATAACCCATAGGTTTGCAGCCTCAGAGGGCTGAATGCTCAGTCTGCTAAGATAATTTTCCTTTCGAATTCTCCAAGGGGGTATATATTCAGGGGGGGAAAAATCCCCACAACCCAGAAACTTGTTTTTTCAGAGTTGCAGGTGACAAGGTTTTGGGAAAGCACATGCCCAGCACTACTAGCCAAATTTACAGTTTGAAACAAAGACACTGCATGCAGCAGTGAAATCTGACACTGCACATCTGTGTTGTTTTCAAAGCATATCTGTCAAAGTCCGAAATACTTGTGCTTCTAAATAAGATTTTAAGACTTCCCTTTCTGATCACAAGGAGTGGCTGCTTTGATCGCTGTAGTAAATAATAAAGCAAAGCAAAACCAAATCCTTTGGTTGCAGCAGTACTCAGTGGAGAGAGAACCGACCTGCTGGCTGTACTGGGCACAGGAGGGAGATGGGAGACGACTGCCAGCCCCATTCCAGGGATGACAGAGTTGGGAGGCTCTTGGTCCACCTGTGCAAGTGTGATGAAGGGGGGCATCGGCAGATACCTGCAACTCCCAGGTTGCTCTGTGTACCACAGACATTCCTGCATACTTTCTTGCTTGGTCAAAATCTACGCCCCAAGCTGTTTCAGCAAGGAGGACAAGGTCAGACTGTGAGAGGTGGCACATGTCAGATCTGGGCTTGGTCTTTAGGTCTGGACTGTTCAGTTTAGGTCTGTACATGGGGAGGGGAGAGGGAGGAGAAAGCAAAGAGACAGCCCACAGCTTCATGTGCCCCCATAAAGCCTGGGACTGCAAATTTTGATGTGGCTGCAGTCCTTTTTGCCCTATTTCCTAGTGCATCCATCTATGAAAAAAGAAATTTTTTAGGTGGAAAATGTAACACAAAGCAGGAAAATGATGAAGGCATTTCTGAAGTGTATAGGCCTGTAGCTGCCCCACTGCTCTCAGTACATTAAAATGATGAAAATGAAAATCTGTAAGGCTATTACAAAATACAACTGTAAGCTTCTAACACCTCTTCATAGTGTCTTGCTAGATTGGATTCCTCTGATGCCTCACAAGAACAGTAATGAACATATTAGGAATAATTTTAAAGCTTAGATCAGGAGGCTCAATAGCAGTATTTGTGCTAATTGCCCAAGTTGTACTAAAAAAAAAAAAAGACAAAACAACTGATCAAACAAGCAAAACCGCAAACAAACAAAAAACCCCTCATCCCTACCGCTACTTCCCAAGATTTGGACAGAAAAAATTTTCACCTACAGGATGACTCAAGATCTCTTTATCAGTAAAAAGCACAGCCTATGCTCTTCTCTAGTCCCACCCTGCCCTCCACCAGGGACCCAACACTACAGATCTCAACACCCAGACTGCCTTGTGCTATCCTTCCCATCATGACAGGTGGTCCAGGCTGGGCAGTGAGTAGGTAACAAAAGCCAGGGGGAAGAGGGGATGCAGGCAAGAGCATGAGAAGATAGTAAGCATACTCAAAAATATGGATTAAATCTTTTTAGAAAAATAGATTAAATTTATTTCTGCCTGCTCCTAGCTACTTGCCCCAGCTGAAAAGGGGTACTAATAATCCTTTTAAATCACTGGTATAAAATATTGTTCTAACTAGCCCAGTGCAGGCATTACTGTCACCAGAAACTTCTGAAATTTTATTATGGCCAGGTCAAAGCAAAAAGCCATGAATGAGATGCCTTCTGCTTGATCTCCAGGGACTATAATTCATACTCCCCATTGAAAGAGTCTTTGGCTAAGCATGGTCTCACTTTTATCCTACAGTCTCTATCATCTCCTTATATTTAGTCTCAATTCTTCTGTTTCTTACCCCAAAGAGCTGGTTCTATATGTTGTACTTTAGAGTGAGAAAGGTCCTTTTACTACAACCCTGAAGTGTTACAGTTTTGCTGTACCACAGATACCTGAGCAACAGCTAAAGCAGAGGAATTTTCCAAGGTGCCTAGCTAGAAGGTGGCTGCTGATACCACATCTCAGGACTTCATCTTGGCTGCAGCATCACAGGCCACAGGGAAAGCAAAGCAGGAGAGTGCAAAACACTTAACTGTATGAAAACCATGGTCTATAAACACAAGAATATTCAGGGATTTGAGCAGCTCCTCAGAAATACACCTAAATGCTACCACCCAGTTACACACACAGATAAAAGCAACTCTCCTCCCCACACACATATATTCTCTCTTTCTCCCCCTCGCACGCACAAACTCTACTTGTTTTCTTCCCAGCACTGTTTCTCCACAAAACCAAATTTCAGAATGGGCTGCACAGCTGTTTTAATTCATGAAGCTTCCTATAAAGTAAACCAGGCTACAAGGCTGAGGACAATGAAATCGTGATTTCTATTCAGAAGAGCAGAACTGGCTAGAAATTGGCCCCTTTTCTGGCTAGTGTTACAGCACTAAGAGTCTAAGGAAAAGGAGCAGATGTGGTGTGTTTGATTTTCAGTAAACATTTGATAGTGATTTGCACTTTGAGATGAATACTGTGGCTTGATTTGAAAACAGACTGCAAATAAATCATGATAAAAGCAAAGGATAACAAGGGAAGAAGGTGCAATATTGCAAAGACCCATATTAGGTCCTATTTCACTTGGTATTTTCTTTAATGTTCCAGAAGAGATTCTAGACAGCATGCTAACTTAAATCTCCAGGAAATATCACCTTTGGAGGAGCTGCAAAAATAATGGGGACAAGGAAATAATGTACAGGGACTCCGAGAGAATAGAAATGCAATCTGAAAATAATCAAATGAGATTCATTCTGGGGAAGAAAAGCAGGCTAAGACAAGTGAAGGGAAATGATCCAAAAAAATCCATGCAGTGGGAAGGCAAAATCTGGGAAGAAGCAATGTTGAAAATAACTGATGGTTCAATAAATGGCACGTTAAATGTAAGTGTACTAGATTAAGTTCTTCAGCGTAGCTTTCAGAAATAAAAGTACATGTTATAAAAACAAAAATAAAACTATCCCTCTGAAGAAGACACAAAGGCCATGCTGGTCACACTGGGTTTTGAATATACAAAATATATGAAAAACATACATAAAAAAATACATCTATATAAATACATACGCACCATAATATGGGCACTCTGCAAAAGCCCACAGTAAGCACAATTCAATGGGAACAAGCAGGGGAAAAAGGCAAAAAGCAGTTTTGCTGCAGAAAATCAGGTCTTTTATTCTGTGAAAGGAGGGTTCAGCAAAAACAGTCCATGCCCCTAGAATATCTGTGCAGATCTGCAAATACAGGTAAGCCAGGAGCTGTTCAGAGAACTGCCACAGAAAAGTAACCCACCAGAAAATAAAGACAAAGAGTTTCCCCATGGCTGAGGGAAGACAGAAGGGTGACAGGCCAATGTCTGCAGCCTCCCCAGGAGTTCAAGCTCCAGAAGAATTATGTCATCCTGAGCACTGGAGTCTATCAACAACAATCAGATACACTTGCATGCAGAAAACCTCATGATTAACAGAAAGAAAAAAAAAAAAGAGATAATACATATTTGCAGCTTGAGGAATAAATGTCAAGGGAAGAGGTGGAACACCAGTTAGACTGTAAAACCTATATGGATAAAAACACGGAGACTATCAACACATAAAAATCCACCTTTTCATGGGGAGGCAGAAAGCATGAGTTACTCCTCCCCTTTGCTCTATTAGCACAGCAAAGCAAAACCCCGCATTAGCCAGTATCCACACACTGTAACTGCTTCACAGACATGCCAGAAAACTAGCCTCCCTTTCATATTAATTCCAGACACACTTAAGAAAGGACTCTTGCAGCATTCAACAGTGAGCCCACAACACTCCTCAGCAGCAGGTTTATCCTCTGAGTGTAGCTCAGGCTGCTCAAAGAGACCTGGTATCTGTTTTTCAGAGGATTTGTCTTAGCCAAGACATGCCCCCTGTGCTAGTTGCCTATGGGTCAAGTTTTTATACTCCACACACTGTCCAACACTTCCCCTGCTTTCTGATCCAGTTCTGCCACTCAGAAGTGTGGTGGCATCATAGGCATAAGGTGAGAGGCAACTCCTTCAAACTCTCTTAGGTTTTCTTACACCACAAGGCCACACGCCACAATGAGATACTGAGAAGAAAAAGTTATGCTGTTTTGATAGGAGATACAGCTTCTCATCTGCAAAGCTCTTCCTGCTTAACACATTGTTAGATGTTTTGAGGGGCTCCTACATGAGCTCCCCAATAATGCAGAGAAAGAGAAGATCAAAGACTAGACTGAAGCACTCAGCATCACAGGATGGGGTAGGTGAGCAGGCAAGAAGGTGATACTGAGGGTAGAAAGCACACTAACAACTAATACCCCTGCTTTCTCTCCAGCTAATTTTAGAATTGATGGTGAGTGGTTTTGGCTGAGGTTTGGGGTTTTCAACAGGGCAGAAACCCAGCACAGCTCTTGATGCTGGCTGATACAGACAGTTTGTCAGTCAGACAGCACACCCTGTCCCACAGAGGTTTTCCATCAGCTACACGAGAGGGAAAGAAGAGTAATGCTGTCCCACACCACAATCCAGGAGCACATGGAAAGCAAGTCCCAGGTTCCCCAAGAAGTCCTGCCTTCATCTGCTCATGAGCAAGATGCTTCTGGTTTGTATTACACTCCTTTTTTCTTACTACTTTTGAGTATTTTTTTCTCTTATTTTTGTCGTGGCTAGTTGCTGGGGAGTCAAGTTTTACACTTCCATGCAATCAGTTGTACGTTTCTAGAAACACTATATATCCTTAGCAAATAAACCCAGGCCCTGGGTTTATCAACCAGAAGTAGCAGCCCTTTGGTACAGTTTGCATTCACTGTCTCCTCATTCTCCTTTTCTACATCTAAATTTTAATAGTTCCTAAAATGATTTCCCACTGACTTTTTAAACTCATAGCCAATAATTTCAAGCATAGCATCCTGGTGGGAACTCTTTACTTTCTACCAAGTATTTATTGGGGAAGGATGATAATTACGAAAACCCATAATCTCACAAGCAGACAGACAAGAACTGCTGCTTTGTTCTGGTTTTCTTGGGTAGCAGGAGGGAGTCAGCCCAGAGTGGAAAAACAATTATCTGATGAAAAAAATTTAACTTTTTTTAGGCACTGTCCCGGTTTTGGCCAGGACAAGGTTAATTTTTTACAAGAACTGGAAGGGAGCATGGCCAGGACCCTAACGTTATTGGATACCTCCCCAGGTCATTGCTGGGTGGAGGGGGAAGGGACACTCTCTCACTGCTTAGAAGAAGGGAGAAACCTGGAGACCAGACAAGTGCTGTATTTGTTTGTTGCTGAGGGGTTTTTTTGCAGTGTAAATAGTTTCTTTGTCTTATACCTCTTATTATTAATATTGTTTCTGTTTTTTTTTTTTTTTTTCTTATTTCTGTTTCCAGTAAATTGCTCATCTCAATCTGTGATTTTTCCTTTTTCTGCTTCCAATAGGAGAGGGAGGAGGAAGCGACCAGCAACAGCATGTTAATGGGAGTTCCAAATTAGACAATAATATTCCTAACGCACAACAGGCACCCTAGAGTAACAAAACTTAACATTTTTTACACCATTTACTTTGCAAACAGTACTACTGCTGTTGCCACAATGATTATATGACTAATGGTTGGTGTCTTTAATTCAATTTTTTTTATGACCATGCTATTTTTCACCTAATTTTCTTCCTGGTTTTTTTTTTTTGGTTTTTTTGTTTTGTTTTGTTTTTGGTTTTTGTTTTGTTTTGGTGGGTTTTTTTTGTTGTTGTTGTTGTTGGGTTTTTTTAGGTTTCCCTTAATTCCTGGAACAACAATTTACTGATTTATTTCAAAGTTTCACTTCCTTCATTTCACTAACTTTACCCTCCACAATTTCTCACTTTACCTGCAAGTTACTTTTTACCCTCACTGTCAAATGCATCGTCCTTCCAAGCCCAGAGAGTGCAAACATCTCAAGGGCCCCATTGCATTGTTCATCTCCTTTCCCCTGCAGAACTGGGGGACACTGCAGGGGACAAAAGCGGGACAGGCCAGCCAAGCCCACCACTTCCAATGCTTCCCAGTCTCCATATGAATAATCTTTCCAGCATTGTCCAGTAGGACACCTGCTGTTTATGAAAACAAAACCCACAGAGCTCTTACAATCCAGACACCAAAAAACATGAATAGGTGACCATCAGACTTTATTAAGTTTTTCAGTGCTGAACTGCACATGTTGAGATTTCTGAATTAATTTAGATTATTAGTGTTATTGTCATCAGAGATACTGGATTAGTTCTGCATTTCAGAAAGAACCTGAAATGTCACGAAAGTGAGTGGAAAAAAGCACAAAACTTTTAGATGATTATATTTGAAACTTAACCTTTTAAGATGAGTGAAATCTGAGTCTGAGAACAGTTAACAGTAGAGCACACAAAAGACCCCTCTCTACAAGGTATTCCCTAGCTCAGTAAAATCACAAATTCCTCTGCACAGCAGAAATGCATTAGAGTTATGTCACACTTCAAGATCACTTTTTCTTTCCAAAACAAAAGGGAGGTCTGAAACAATCCACACAGCTACAGACACAAATGCCAGCAAGGTTATTGGAATTTCAAGCATAATTAAAGAGAATAGGCACCAACAAAGTAACTCAGAAACTAGGCTGTAAAGGGTATCAGGTCCAAAAATCTCTGAGCGAAGTGCACATTGTTAGGAACTGGAAAAATAAGCCTGAAAGTTCACAGTGAACTTTTTCTCTCTAGCTACTTGCCTACAATGTTTTGTTTAAGAATATTTGGCTTTGTTGTTATCTAGGGTAGTGATACTACTACAATCTTCCCAAAAGTGAACTCCAGCTCAATGTGCAAATTATTCAAATACCCTCTTGCACAGTATCTTTTCATCATGCTCAGCTTCACACCAGTGCACATCAGGTGCAAAAAGCTTTGTAGGGAACCCCAAATACAAACCCTCTCCTAGGGCAGATGCTTTGGGATCTGTCTCCCAGGTATCAGCCCTTCCAGAGGCAACACAGACATGGGGCTTACAGAAGGAAAGCATAAACAGCAGGGCATGTAATGAAGTGAAAGTTCAAATGTGGGTAAAATGGTTGCTGCTGGCAGTGTGCCACAAACACGACATTTTCAGTGTTCATCACAATTCTCTGTACCTCCTCAGTAGCATTTTTTGGTAAGTCATTCTATACATGGCACACAGGAATTCTGGGCAGAGCTAGACGTGACTTACCAGTCCTTTCACCTGTGCATTTCTCAGAGAGGTTTGTGAGCATATTCTCTGCCCAGCAGCAGGCAAAAAGCCCCATGAAACAACATGTACTTATCTGCAGATGAAGCTGTAGCTCCTGTTATCACAGCCTAAGTGCCTTTTCCACCTTTCATCCACATTATATCAACCCCAGGGTAGTGAAGACTTCACTGGGGCTTTCACTATTTGAGAATGAAGTTCGTCTTTTATCTAGAGCTGTGGGCAGGTGACACTGGTCTGACCAGTTCTACAGCACAAGACTGCAACTAATGCATCTGATCCCCATCCTGATGCCACATCCTGCTCACATTTCCAGCACAGTCCCTTCTGGGACTTGGTACCAGACTTCCTGGCCATGGCCCACAGCCCTTTTTTCCCTCTGAGCTTCAAGAGCATCCTGATGCCTTCCTATCTCAGAGAGCTGTTCTAGCTACAGTTTGGATCCTGGAAAAAGGTGAAGGAATGGTAACTACTTAGCTAAAAACTGTGGGTAAAATAAAGGGCCAGAGGAATGCATATACAGAACTAATACAAAAACATTTGAAGGGACTGCTTGCCAAAATGAAACTGTACAATTTGGCATTGCCTTAACCTTTGCTGCTCATAATATACTTAAAGAAAATTATGGGATATAAAACCCCTGGAATGCTCTGCAAAATTAGGAAGTGATTAGGCCAGATGATAGCAATTTGACTCTTAACACAGCTTTGTCGTCATTTCAGAATTAATAGCAATACAGTAGAACTGGTCCAAAACCAAGACAGAACATCTCCAGCACGCTCTGTAGCTGCTGCACATTTCTTGATGTGTGGCCCTGCCTGTGAAGTTTGGTGCAGGTAGATGGAGGAAAAATGAAGGGTCTAAGACCCTCAACACAGCAGGATACACATCTAAATTTGAGATGGCTGGATTTGGGCAAGGGCTGTTGCATGTTTTTTGGGTATCGGTTCTTTTCTTTTAGTTTAAGGCACAGGAAAAGAAGCACAATTGGCTTTGATGCATCAAAAATACCTGCAGTGAAGATGGAAAATTATGACTCAGATTTTTTTAAGCATGTGGCAGCTTGCCTGTACAATCCCTCCAAACACAGACCCAAAGAGTTGTAAATCTTCCTGGAGATTTTCCCTTTCATTCCAACAGTCAGATTTGCCGCAGTGCCTGCTCCACAGCATCTTCTTGACCACCACCTGTTCATCTTCCTTCAAGTGCATTAAGGAGGAAGGCTTTCCAGGCCAGGACTGTGGACTGGCAGCCATCCCATACAGCTTAACATTCCTCATCCAATATTTCATTTCTCCCATCACTTGATAAGCAGGGGTAGCGTACTGCCATACATCATAAAGCCCTTTACTACAGCTACTCAATCTAAAAACAGAGGGTACAGCTGTGCTGTCAGCCAGCATTCTGCAGAAATACCTCAGCTACAGCCGGCAAGCCCAGCGTGGTAACAGAGGCAGCAGCCACAGAAATAAGGAGCTCTGCATGACCTAATTTACCTTGTTTCTCCTGCTGAAGGCCAGGCTACCATAGCTGGTGACTCTGCTAAACAGACTTAAGGCAGTCGAGAATCTCTACTGTTCAAGTCCATCACATAAAATACAGTAGCACATGACAGAAAGGGGAACTTAGATTGTAAGTATTACACAAATTTAAAGATTCAGTAGTTACACAGGGTTGGGACAGAAAATATGCTTTCTTGGGCTTATTGTTTTTCTGGCTTTCAGAGTAAAGAGGACTTTGAAAGGAGAATGGAAAAAAACAGGGTTGGAATAGGGAAAGAAGTACACATTATCAAACCCAAGACAGGCTGGACAGAACTATGATTCTCTGACCACCACTGGAAACTGGATGGCCTTGGTGAGGTGTAACATTGCTGGATCATAATTAGCACCATTAAATGGTGCTGCAAGCACATGGCAGGAGAGATGAGCGATCAAGCCCTGTAGAGTTTCCTCAAGGTAGAAAAAGGACCTATCCTACTGAAAGATCAACAGTTGATTTGAAAAGCTCTGCTCTGGATGGACCAAAAGGAGCCTGGGCTCCCAAGAAGGATGTGACTGTAGGCACAAGGGCAGCCTTTGGCCATTCAGCCAAAGCCACTGACTCAGTACCCACTGCAGCTGAATTGCACCAAAGGCACTGTCCATGTGACACTAACTGCAGCCCAGAGCCAAAGGCCCCAAGAGCGGAGGCTGGAGGTGCCCAACACAGCTCTCCTGTAGCTGCCTCTGGCTCAGCAGTGACAGTGTTTGCCCCTACTGACCGCACAGGACAGGGGTATTTGCAGGTTGGTTAACTGCTAGGAAAGCACCTTCCCTTTCCCCTTCCCCTTCTTTCCACTACCCTCTCTTGTGGTAACAATAACAATGGAAAGCACTTTCAGAAAAGTATATGGTCTTTCAGACCTGGCTTGAAACAACACTGTGACAGCCTTATGCAGGTCACTAAAAACATCAGCCACTGACTGGCAACTTCCATAATCCCCTTGAAGAGATGATAGTCAAAGTAGCCTGGAACCTAGCACCACCAGCACAGCAGCAGAAAAGACAGCTGTCTGCAGGCAAAATGCACTCTAAAAGGGATTTGGAGCTTTAGCATTTTTCCTGACACCATTCCTTCTATGTGGAGAAGTAAATATGAGAACTCACAAAAATACCAGAGTTCTGGGGTCACTTATATTCTTCCTTTTAAAGTCTTACTATTCTGAAAAATCAGTAAAGGGAAAAAATAACTTAAGGACATAATTTAAAAGATAAAATAAATAAATATCAACATCTATTAAACTCTGGTGGAAGAGACAGAGGAAGTCTTCTGTTTGGGAAAGTAGTCAGATGAGAATCATCCCAGGGTGCATGATGCAACACAGAAAGGTCAGGAAACATAAAGAGTTCTTGAAAAAAAGGAGAACCAGCTGTAAACGTGTTTTAATGAATCTTTCAAATAATAGAAACTTTTTTATGCTAAAAGAGGATGAGGAAGAGAAACCAAATCCATTTGAAAAATGGCAAAAGAAACACATCACTTAAAATAAGCCTCAAAGACAATGAAATGGTAACTCTGCACCTGTGAGCCATGATTATTTATATCACCACCTCATTTTAATAACAGCTGTGTGAAAATGCTAAAACATTATTAAATCTGAAACTAACTACTGCATGTAGCACATAGGAAGCTTCTCCACTTTCCAATTAGCACCAAGGCTTAAGCTTTAAAAGCAGCAGAAGCAAAAGAAATGCTGAAAAACACTGCCACAGGCTGGCTTAATTTGGAATTTCTCCTTTTCAAAAGGATTAAAAACAGAAAACCAAACAATACAAAATACACACATTCAGAACAGCAGGAAAGTACTTCAGAATTAAGTCCTCCCCCAGCATTTATTTTATTGCATTCCTTACAAGTGAGCAGGTAAGCGTATTGAAGAGCAGCTAAAAAAATTGGTTTGATAAAAAAGAACTTCTACATGTCTACATGTCCCTGCAGCATTTTGCAAACACCACTTTGGGCGAGAGGCTCCGTTAACCTCCCTGGCATCTCTCACCTCCATATCAAGACCAAGCCCCATGAAAGATGCCTGGGCCTGCCATGGGATTAACACAGGAAGATTTTAGAATGTTGATGATCGGTTACTTATGAGGTGTCCTTAAACAGAAAGATGCCTGACATTTCAGTGCAAAGCTTGTCTGCTCAGATATGCAGACCCGGCAGGACCGAAGAGCATCTCACTAGGAACAAGGAACAAGCTGCCCCAGCTCTTGGGCAAGGGCTGTGGCTTGTAGTTTTGTAGGAAGCAGTACTGACAGCTCTCCTCTTGAGGAATTTAAGTGTTAATTATTCCCCAGTGTTAAAGACTTACAGGGACCTGATTTTTTGGAAGCTCAGGAAGGCCATCTGCTTTCCCAGCAGCACACAATAGGTGAGAACAACTCTCAACTGGGGAGGGATGAGGGGAACTAAGGTAACCAAACCACCCTCACTCCACTGCCCCAGACGTGCATCAGTTGCAGGGTCTGTTTTTATGCACATAACACTCCACATTAAAAAAAAAAAAAAAGATTAAGTTACTAATAAAGATCCTCAGATCTCTGACATCACTCCCTTATCATTTATCTGCACCCTTCCGTAACAAATGGCAGGACACCACCCATCCCAACCATAGGTGGCCCCTTAAGACTGCTTCCAGACAGAAATAAAACTTGTCTACAGAAGAATGGTCTCAAGAAATTAATCTGGTTAATTCAGATTCTTAAATAGCAGAAAATCATACAGAAAAACAGATATTCACCCAAATATTTACTAAGAGTGTGTGTGCGTGTGTCTTTCCAGTATCACCACATAAAAAAGTACTTAGTACCACAATCGTTCTGGCAAAGATACAGATTAGGCAAACGTCACAAAAATAAAAATGTTTTGAAAATCCTTCTCAAAGTCAGAGTAATTTTGAATCTATCCACTAAGAGGCATTTAATCTGCAACTTAAATCACCCATACACCTGACTACACACAAGGTCCAGGTGATAACCAGTCTTTATGAACAGATATTGATTACATCGAGCCAAATTCAGCTTTAGTTCCTTAATCAAAAGAAACACACAACCTCCAAAGGACTTCAGGCTGTTGTGAGGGAGGTTACATAGCAAACGGAACTACCCATCCCCAGGAGTTCAGCCGTGCGCCCTCGGCACTGCTGAGCTCACACCGGCACCTTCACCTGCTCAGCTGAAATCCCAACCTAGGGACTTACTGCCATGTGTAGCACATTCAGCCTTCTCCTGCGACCAACACCCCCACGGCAGCACCCCTAAGAGCCCAGGGACATCTATTTGTACAGGACATCGCCTTGCAAGACAGCTCTGGTATTTTCACTGCCACTAAAGATGCAGTCATTTCTCCTGCACGCAGATGCCAGTGCCTGGCTCGGCAGCAAGCAGGCACCGGGCAGCTGTGGGTTGCTGATCAGTAAAGCAGGCCGAGCAAGAAGAGGAGGAGGAAGGGAGGGGAAGAGGAGGAGGAGGAGGGAGGGAGGGGAGGTGCCAGTGCCGGCCGTGGCCGCCAGGTGGCGCCGCCGCCCAGCGGATGATGACGGAGCCGCTTCCCAAGGCAGCGCCGCCGCCTCGCTGTCTCCAGTTGGGACCTGGTCCGGATGCTGCCCGAGCCTCCTGCTCCGAACCCTACCCACGGCACAACCACCCCCACACAAATAAAAAAGCAAACAAACAAGAACAGGGGAGAAAAAAAAAAAAACCACCAAAAACCCCCTGCCATCCATAACCAAATTCATACACGTCATCCCACCTGTGTGCATGGGAGACACAAGTCCTTTGGTGAGACAAAGCGCAGGGCTCCTGTCAAAGCTGTGGGGCAAAGAGAGGCTCCATCAAGCGGCAAACGCTCCCTGCAGCACTGGGGTGTGCTGATGTGAGGGATGATGACATCCAACTCACCCTAGGTCAAAGTGTTTGCCACCATCAAGAAAATATAGCTGTGTTGAGTCCAGTAACTTGGGGTGTAATTACAGAAAGACCAAGGGTTTTCTATATCATGAACTCTTATTATACAATTTTTCCTTTTTTTTTTTTTTTTTAAACCAGAATTCTCTTTCTTTAAATACTTCCTAACTGGTTAATATAGATTACTTAACAAGGAAGCACCATGTTTGTAGATGGTAGAAAGGCATCCATTTCTAAGGGAGACAAAACCTCTAGCAGAGATGTTTTGACTTTTGCTCACTGCCCCTACTATGTAAAAAAATCCCAGTCAAAACAGGCCAAAGTTTGGGTGGTCAGGATGAGGTAATGCCAACTTCTATCTTTCCTTACAGAGGATCCTTCTTGATGCATGGTAATCAGTTAGCCCACACGTTCCTCTCCACAGGAAAGGATGGCTCGAACTTTCCTAGCGCAGCCACTGGGGAAAATACAGAAACACGGCAGAGGAGAATACAAAGACCTCACAAATGCAAAAACCTCTGCCTGCCAAGTGCTAATTGAGAGAACATTCTTGCCAATTAAAAAAGTGCTCTGCTAGTGGGAGAAGCTTCACTTAGAGCTAACAGGAAAGTAAACTAATAAGCAATACCTTGCACAAGAAAACAGGTATCTGTGGAAATGGCAGCTGACATTTGCAACCAGGTCAGTTCTAAACTACTTCAGACTGTTGGTTTGTGGTTACAGGAGGGCAAATTAAGATGTTGCAAACACACATTATTAAATTCAAGATGTCTGGAGAGTGTGCATGAATAAAAACTTCCGATTTTGCCAAATGTAGCGAGGAATAAAAAAAAAAAAAGTACAATCTTGTGTTCTGAATTCAACATAAGACAAAGATCAGGAGAAGAATAGATGGAGCCAACTCTATTCTCGGGAAAAAAAAAATCAATTATTTAGAGGAAGGAGTCCTGAAATGAAGGCTAGGTTTTTTGAAGCAATGAAAGATTTTGGGCACTCCTATTTTATGGCATTAAAACATACTACATAGGCTTTCGCTCACAAAGCATAGCTTCCAGAAGACAAGCATATTTCATCACATTCTGCAGAATGTGGAAACTCTCTGCCACTGGGCACCCAAGTGCACTTGGTTCTCTGGCATTTGTTTTCACTGCCAGCTTATGAAGAAATTAGAGCAAACCACTGATTCTTCCCTGATGCCTCACTTTTCTATTTGACTATCTGGAATGGAAAGCAACAGTAATCAAGTCAGAACATGCAGTTTAAGAATGCTTCCACGAAGTTTTACAAAAATAAGTACTTCCAAAGTAAATTCTCATGAAAAATTGTCTTGGTTTAAAGATTTAGGGCTAATTCACATAATTCCTTCATTATTTCAGAATGAAAGTTCCCTGGAAAATATAAGAGCATAAATGAGTACCGAGTTTACCAGGGACTTTCCAAGGCTGTCATAATTTTGTGTATTTGTTGATGAAATACTGTCTTTCCCATGTTCACTGCTGACAATCCCTCCTTCCCCTTGTCTTTTGTTTTTGCTTTTTGAAGAGCCTTTAAAGTTTTCTTTTGTCTATAATTAAGAAATTCTGCACTATGAGGTATCTCCTTTCATCTTTTTTGGGCTGTGCAAGAAGGCTTCCCATGAGAAGGGAATCCTTGGCACAGTTTCTAGATAAGCCAGGTCTGTATTTAGGGTCACAGGTGTGAAAGCCACCCTTTTTAGCAGCATGCACAGTTCAGCAGCAAGCACTTTCTGTCAACTATGAAGCTGAGTCAACCTTTCTATCTCCTCCACTAAAGGACTTTACCCCAAGAGTTTTCTCCTTTGCCTTTCCTGTCTGAATTTTCATGGCTGTCTTTCTGTATTTTTTAGCCTCTGGAAAAGCTCACTGCTTAGGTGTAATGCCTTTTACCTCTATCACAACTATAAAGATGCCTTCTGGACTTCTTTTCCCCACACCCTTCCAGTATCTTCTGAACACATCCTTCTTGCTAGTCATAAGTACTCTTTCTCTGTCCTTTTGCCTTGCTCCATTCTCTGCTTCACAAGAAAAAAAGAACTTATCTCAGAGGGTGGGATGGTTTTGTAGTTATAGTCAACGAAAGACATTCCAAGCTACAGTTTTTGGGTTTACTACATACTTTAGACCCATAAACAACCATGAGAAAGTTGTTCAGTCCCTCTGAGATTAAAGTTCTCTGTCCTCTGGAGGAGGAGCACTGTTGCTTAGAGGCGAGAGTCTCTTAACTCAAACTAAGAAGATTTGTCCTCTACTCTACTCAGCTCTGCACACAGAAGTCTCTGTTAATTCCAGTTTTGGTTCCTTCATCACCTGCCCTGGCCAGGACGGAGAACTTAATAAAAGCTGGTACCCCTCCAGTTTTGAAGATGTAACACACCGAAAAAAGCCTTGCTGATCGTAACTCCTCACATCTAGTCCTCATCATTTACTGCAATTGAGCATTTACATCAGAGCTTGTAAATTCTTACTCCTTCTTTTGGTTATTCCTTCTTTTGACTCTAGTTAACTAGTTGCAGTGAAGTTCAGAGTAGTTATGTAAGTCATTATGAAAAAAAAGTAAATTTACAATAAACAGTCCTTTACATTCTCCTTGCCTTTTTCCTTGTCCCAACATCTCTGAATCCCACTCTTCAGTTCTCAGTTTTCTTTATATTTTCAGTGCATTGTATTTGCACTCAGGCAAAGTCAAAAAACTTCCTTTAGGCAGAAAATCTTGCCCAAAAAATTCACGCTCCCTTAAACTAAACATAAAATTCAGACTTCAATTAAACTACTGTGAATTTCATACAGCTGAGTATTACTGGCACTTACACTGCGCTAATAAATGTTTTCTTGCTGCTCAGTGTTGGACTTCAAAGTAGTTTTACCCTGGAAATCCTCTCAACTGACAAAACATAAAACTTTTAAGACTATGGAGTACTTTCAATATTGTGGTAAAGTACAATCCTCATTTTCAAACAAATCAAAAGTATAAGTGCCACAGCAGCTCTTCTAAAAATCTCTTCATTTGATTTACCTAAAAAATGTAATTGCAGTGTCATACTCCTGTATTTACAATGAGAAATGCCCTTAAAATAGAGCTGAATTTTTAATGCATATCCTATTTTGGTTCAAAATTGATCTACTGCTACTGATAGTAAATTTAAGCTGTAATGTTAAGAACATAAACCTATATTTTAACAGAATTTGTTTCTAAGTAACCTAATTATGCAGGTTACTATCTGAGTCATCTTGTTACTAGGCTGAAAAAAAAAACCCCAGAAAAACAAAGCAATACTTTGTCTAACACTACTGAATCACAAGAAGTGAATTATTTTCTGTGGAAAGCAGTGGTTTCAGTATTATAGTGTCACACTGCTACAAACAATACTTTCAAAATAAGTATATTCAGATCTCACACTCACTGTAAGTAGCTTTTGTGAAATTTTTCTAACCTTCATTTTAAAATAAATTATGAGAAATTTAATGTATCCGAATGAGCTCAGTTAAAGTTGCCTCCAAATTCTGGGCTGATGGGTTCTATAGTCCAAGTTGAAAGGCACAAGGAGAGGTTTTTCTATCCCTCTGCCAGTCTTCTCAAACCCAAATCCTTGCCAATTTAGTCTTCTCTGTTCCACAGACTCAGCTTACAGCCTCAAAACGGACAATCACCACTGAACAAATCTCACTTTTTCTTTGAAACTCCCTCTGAGGAGGTTTTCCATTCCCCCAAAGCTGGAAACAGACAAAAAACAGCCCCTTTTTTACCATGGCTGTCCTGTTGCAGGTGGGTGCCATCCTACCTCTTCTAACCAAGCTCCTTCCTGCATCTAAGAGGATCTAAGAAATCCCTCACTTGATGTGGCCTGTTCTCTAAGACATGAAGACTCGGGGTGATGATAATGGGTCAGTACAGTCTAAAGATAGATCAGCCTGCTCTAACAGCTTAATAGCTCCTTACAGGCAGCTGTAGCACTTAATGAGGCAAAGAACAGCAACTCTGCTCTTTCAAGGTTCTGCTCCCAACTGCTGGGAGGGGCATTTGCCAACGGACAAAAAATTAAAAACTCAAAACGAAACAAAACAAAACAAAAGAAAAAAAAAAAACCAAACAAAACTAAACAAAAAAGAGAAAGAGAAAAAAGCAAATCATCATTTTACTACTCCTAACTAAGTTCATCTCAGAGCTGATGACAGTAACTGCATATCCCAGATGCAAAGCCTATGTCTATCAGGTGATGCTAGCCAGAGACAGCATAAATCAAGTCTGCCTACTCACTCACTGAACTGGTATGAAGACAGGCTCTCCAGCAAACTGCTGGAAATGGATGCCACCACCACCACATCTGATGACCAGTTTAAAGGGAAAACAGGAAAGCTATTGGACTGGTAGCTCTTTTCCCTTGCTGAACTCCAACACCAGATCAGCAGCCTGGCAGACAGTTACAGGTCTTCACCCATTCTCAACCTACGTGTTCTATCAAGCACTGCCAAAAAAGAACCCTGACACTTCACTGCAGCCTCGGGATACATGATCTGGAAGAACACAGAAGCTCGACCTTCTTAATTAGTTAATTCCCCAGATGGAGTTCATTCCATGAACATCTGCTCTTCCAGGGAATGTCAAGCTTTGCTGGAAGAAGCAAAACCAGTAACAAATCCACAGTATTCACAGGACTGACATTTTTAAATAAAACTTGAATGGCAGTTACTTTAAGGGCCTTTTTCTTTAAGCAACATTGTCACAACACATCAGTTTGGGACTCCAGAGGAGAACCACCTACATCGCTGCGACATTGGTACTCCTGATACACCCCACTACCAGATTTGAAAAATCTGCACGTTTGTCTTTTGCAGGGAAGAAGTAGTAAAGGAGAGGCCACTGCAGGCATATCTAAGAAAAAAAAAGAAAAATGCTAATACTGCTGGATCATTGCAGTCACTCTGTTCAAACTTCTTTCCATATTAAAAAATATGATCATGTTTTGGACCTGATAGGAAATAACCAAAATTCCTTCAGTGCTTCCCATGTGAGCCAAACAAGTCAGGCATAGAACTGTAGGAGGCACTGCCTCAAGTGCTCCAACAGCTCTCCGAGGCACATCAGACTGCGCTGAGCAGTGAAGCATCCCTGGAGCGCCGTAACTTCAGTTAGAACTTGCAATTCAGGAATCTCCCAGTGACCCCATTATCAGCGTAGCATAGAGAAAACAGGGCCGGTCTTGGTATATGAAGGCAATGACTATTCAGGGAGCTTTAATCAGAAGGAATTTAACTGAACAAACAGCCGTGGCTCCCAGAGAAAGGCCGAGTACTTTCAAAAATTGAAAGTAGCTGAGCGTATGCTCTAGAACAATAAGATAGAATTATTATACTAAAACCCTTTAATTAATGCATGCGACAGAAGCTGTGATTTTTAAACCCTAATCTCCCTGTCATTTCAGTTTTTAAGAAATAGTAAGAAGCACCCATCTGCTCAAGCTGCCACACGAGGCCCAAAGTTCTGTTCTCACACCAGTTTTGTGCCGGATGTCTCAATAAATTTACTGCTTATTTACATCAGCCAAAATGGAGAAGAAAGCTGCTGATCTCCTAAGTTCGCCCTCGTGCTAAAACAAAATATATTTTGCTATTACACACGGAATTCTTCCCCCTAAAAGCAGGGGCTTGTCTCCCCCTCCCCCCAAAAAAGAAAACCCATAGGGCATTTCTAAAACCCCGACAGATGTTTAATTAAAGGGGCACTAGCAGGCATTATTTTGAGAAGCTCAAACACAGAACGACTGTATCTGATGACCAAATGGCTAAAGTGTCTGCTGTACCACTAGCAAAGCAAAAACTCTGCTAATCCACGTTTTGCTAATTCAAACACCTAATAATTCATATGCCAGCAAAAAGCTGCCGGTAGCGCAACACATCAGAATAACCATTTAATAGGAAGAATCTGTGGTGTGTTCTCGTGTTACCAGGGGTGTATTGGGAAATACAGCAAACAGCAGTCAGCGCTGTGTTGTGAAATATCAAACCCAACTCTTACTCTCAGCATCTGTGAACAAAGTACCTTTTGTAATGCAGGTTTCTCCTCCGTTCTGCATTTATTAATTCATTAACTTCATTCATTTAAATAGGTCCTTTAGTCACTGATGTAAATGAACAGGGAACTACAGTACGCCTGTGGGCTGTGTGGTAGGAAGAGAATAGAGATGGCACTGCCTTCTCCGCTGTTATTTCCAGCTGTTTCTTACAAATTTCTCACTGGTTCCCCGGAAGTTCTCACACTAGGTTCCAGTTAAAAAACTTTGTTTTATTCAGACAGAAAATCCTAGTTAGGCCTATTAAAAAAATAAACAAAATCCAAAAATCCAGTCACACAGACCTTTGACTAAAATTTCTTGGCTATGCCTCTGAATGGAGTGGAACCTGCACTTTCTTTGCTGAGTCAAATTTAGTCGTGAATAATCATCTTCCTTCACCCACCCTCAGAGCTGAGTGAGGCGTACGCGCCCCGCCGCACTGTAGAATTGTGTACTGAGCAGGCAGCAACATGAAATATTGTCCTAACAGATTTAAGCATGCCTCAAAGCACATTGTTCTGACAGCGCCTGGGTCTCCGTCATCACTCTCGTAACTATCAATGATTCTGGTTAATTTTACAATCACAAGAGGTACAAGCCTCCATCTGGTTAGTCTACATATTGCTGCAGAGTTGGAATCACACTGATCAACAAAATATGTTGGCTAGTAATGCTCTGTTAAGGTGGACTGATGAGTGGAGAACAGTCCTGCTTTCAGCTACACTGAAGACCCACAGGAAATACAAGGGAGCAGAGCATAAGGATTGGTGCTCCCTGGGGAAAGGTGCCTGACACTCTAGGGCTGCTGGGGGAGGCCAGACAGACAGATCAGGATTCAGATGTGCCAGCAGGTCTGCTGGGTAACCTAACACACCAGGTACAGTCTCCTGAATGCCTGCAATGCATAAAGCAACACCCTGCTACAGCTCTTTCCCCAGGAACAAAGCTGAAGCGAAGAGATTTCCTGGTTTACTGCCTGTGACAAACAAACTTGGAAGCACAGGTGGCAAGGTTTCCGAACACTTCTTGTTCCCTGCTTGCTCAAACCACAAGTACAACAGCACCCTCACCCGCAAGGGAATTGTGCCATAGCTGCCACTAAAGAGCAAGTCACCACTATCCCTGTCATCCCTCACTCAGAAACCCTGGCTCACAGATTTTAGAGGGTGTCAATGCATGGATCCTCATGCCAAGAGTACCAAGGTCACATCTGTGCCAGCAGCCAAAACCAGACACCCACAGGACTGTCAGCATGGATAGAGATACCATGGCAAGGCTTTTGTTTGTGCTGTAGCCCTTCCTCTAAGCCTTCCTCTACACAAAAGCCAGCTGAAAGTGTCACTTGGCTGGCATTGTTGCATCTGCACCTGGGGTCCCCTTTCACCAGACCTACAGGGCTCAGAGGGTAATGCTGCTCTAAGCCTAACACACCTAACACAGACAACTCTGCTGGCAGAACCTGCAGAGTGCATCTAAGTCCCCTGTGAAACAGGTATTTCTTGCTTATCTTCCAGTTCTGGGTTACTTCTGGATATTGTCACAAACTAGGACTCCCCTCCATCCCCTTCTGTCTTCCAGCACCAGAGCCAGTGTTGATTTCTCCCAAGTCTGACTCAATTGTTTTCTTACCTTCTTAACAGGTCCTTTCTATGAACTCCTGGTAAGTGGCACGTTTAAATGCAGAACTAAGTTTTAAGAGATCTTTATCTACAGCTCTTCTCAAACAAATTTGCAAAAACACAAATTACTGTGCTTATATGCAATGTACTCCATAAGCAAAAGAAATTAAAAATTCAAGAGCCTTTTCTCATTCTGGACTTCAGAAAACACTGCTCCAGTAAGACCCTGAGTAAACCGATTTAAATGCTCCTAAAACTTCAGCTTATTCTCAACACTAAATTTGCATTCAAGGCTCTTCACAACACAGTATGTGCAATGTAGGATTATACAATGGGACTCCCTTATGCAACAGTTAAGAAGCAAAACACCTCAACTCTTACACTGTTTCAACCTTCTTTTTGCATTAACTTAGAAGGCAAACAGAAGCAGTCCACGAGCAAAGGGCAAGCAACACTTCTTTCTCTGCTTTTGTTGAGAACTCCCCTCCCCATAGCCCTACTCACTTCTACTCACCATCAGGCACAGCACAGAATCCCCCAACCATGTTTTATTTCATTCCTCTAATACTATTTTAAATATATACAAGAAGCCTGCTCTGACCCCACTGAAATCCTCAATGATACAACTAGTAATCTCAAAAGGAAGAGAACTAGCGTGAAGAACATAAATAGATAAAAACCAATAAATTCAGAGCCTCTCCTAGCTCTGGACAGCTGGAGTTTTTAAAAACACAGTAGCTCCATAGCTTAAGCAATGGAAAACAGGTTGGAGACCTCAGGAACAGGAATTAATAAAAATGGCCAAGGGTCACCTGTAGTCTATCAATCACTGTATCGTTTACAGTTCGTATTACAGTAGAAAGGTATGAATGTTGTCAGTGTTATACACTGGCTACTCAGATCTATGATGAATAATTGATAGAGGTCATCCATCTGAGTCCCAGTCTATTAGTCAAAACTCTAAATCCGCTGTTCACCAACAGCAGGGCACTGCAGATGAAGGATAGAGGGGCACGTACAGGGAACTATTTTTAACGATGCAAGCAGTTACAAGGGAATGCAGATGATCTGAAAACAAAAGCTGAATTTTTTCAGAGACCTAAGACACTACTCTTTGTGAATCAGCAGAACAGCACTTCACATATACCTATTCTGTACCATTTATTGTCAAGAATAAAATCCGTAAGGCAAATGTGAACTTGAGGCTTCAGTATTAAATCACTTAAAAGCTTGAGAAGCTTTAAGAGTGTTTGAGTTGAAGGCTGGGAAGTGCATTTGCTTCACACTCCCTTAGATATCTTGCACTGATCACTACTATGTCTCATCCTGATAAAGTGACTTTGAAATAAAATCAAAGAATAAAAAACCTTTGTGTGACAGACCAAAGTTTTGATGTTACTTTTAAAATGAGTAAATAATAAACCAGGAATAGCTATATTTATGAATATACTGGGTGTTTGAGGAACTAAGACTTGCAACATGACCTACACTGTATTAACCCTGACACAGACATCACCCAAGTAACTTACTCCATTATAGTATTAATTCTAATGGTAGCAAATGGCAGCACAACTTTGAAATTTGGAGCAAGGTTAATACACCAAATAAGCATCTACTAACTACAAACAGTCCTACTAACTAGTGCCTTGTTTATTTATTCATAATTCACCATGACTGAACTGAAAAACTACCATCCTGACTCTCTCAGTCCATACTGCAGGGTGCAGAACAGATCATAATTTCATTTTACATTTAAGGTCAAGCTCACTGAGCTGCCTTTGTATGGTTTGTAAGGGCAGAATAATCCTTTACAACAAGGACGCCTGAGACATGGAACAGGATTGTCTACAAACAGCAGCCCCACTTTTTAATCTTTTCAACAGCAGTGGCATTTGAAACAGCCATGATATAGTTACATCCTGACAAGCAACACCTGAAATGCCTTCCCTATCTTTGCACACCCCAGGAATCAACAAAAAATTTAACTTCTTTTTTCCAATAAATATGAGAGGCAGGTATCCAAACACAGTTTTCTCTGCAAATTTAGGGATATCAGAGCCTACTTTTAAATCCCTTTGCTGAAATACAAGGCTCTGTCTAGACACCAGCCTTAAGGCACTCTCTTTGCATATAAGGCAGGTCAGGGTATACTGGAAGCATAAGGATTGTCAAAAAACCTGTTTGGGCTTTGGCAAAGTAGTAGTACATATTCTGTAGACAGCACAGTTCTTAGGCTCCTGTCTGACAGAAGCAAAAAAATGCAACAGTATTTTTGACAAACGCAAACTTTCCTTGCCAAAAGCCATCCTCTCCCCAACTCAGCCTGTTAGGAAACCAGCCTGAAGAAGGCAAATTCTCCACCTTTTCTTACCCAGAGATAAATTTTGTTTGTTTTGACTGAGTTTTGGATGCTGCATACTTTGGACTTGCAGACTGCAAGATCAGTAATACTGATTTTATCCTTGACTTCTTACAACCTGCCACTCATCTTTTCCACCAACTCAGCGGAGCCACATTTTGACCAGAAACTAATTAACATTCTGCCTGAACACACCAGTAGAGCCTCTTCTCTCATGGTTCCAGTAAACAGCAAAACCCAATCCCACTCCCATCTTCACTTTAAAATATTTTTCCCGCACCAAGCTCTTGTTGAACAGCTTGTGTGTAGTGGTCAGGCTGTAAACACCTTGCACATATACAGTCAGTGGTTGCTTTTGATGGGTCAGACTCCAGCTATTCCACTCCCAAGGCTTATGAATACAGACTCCCAGGCAAGTATGGAATTTGGTTTGAAATTCTGGTTTGGAGACAGGGCAGTTGAAGAGACTGAATAGTTTCCACTAAGAAATTTACAGCTGAATTGGCTGAGTGGTTGGTATGGCAGCAGGGTGAGGTAAAAACAATACAGGGGGAAACAGATTTAATAGCAAACAAGTAATTTATCACTCACTTTACTTTGCTGCTTCCACATAATTCCTCAGCTAGTTAAAATGCCCATGCAATACTTGACATGGGCAAATACAAACAGCAGCATTTAGTAAATCAGTTATTAAGATCAGCTTTGCCTTACAACAGCTGAGTAAAATACAAGATATTAAGCTCAAACTTTGTAATGTAGGAAAATAACTAACTGCACTTTAAAGAAAGCCTAGTAAAATTACTACCATCAGAAGGGAGTAATTTATTAATTATGTGATGATCATGTATTTCTGTTCTTTTTAGCTAGGCCTGGAGCTGAAATATGAGCCTTATATGGAAAGAAGCTTTGATGACAGTCATTTATTTGGGAAAGCTTTTCCAGCCTTTTTGTTTCACACAAATGATTTGAATGTTTAAAGTATTGAAATAGTTTCATATCTAGGTATTAATAAAGAGATGCTGTCTTTTCCATCTTCCATATTTTTATTAAGCTTCTAGTGAAAATGTGGCTGCTGGCTTATAAGCAATTCAAAAATAATATATATACAAGCAGGCAGCCATTTTCACAGTCTGGCAAGTAACAGATTTCCATAAATAACAAAGAATACAGGGTCATGATATCAGCTGTTCAGAAATTTTAAAAAGTCAGATTGCTTCTATTTTTGCAGTAACTATTTGCTGGATTATTTTTATTTATGGCTTGAAACAGAATCTAGAAATGTTCTCCCTAAACTTTAAGACACTAAGCTCCTGACTGACTGGCTTTCTCTCTGACCCCTTTTCACTTGACTTCCTTGCATCTGTGTCCAGTCTGACGGCAGGGAATGGCACTGGCTCAGAAGCTGGGCCTGCAAAGGTCTGTGAACACCTGAATATGCTCCTCATGCATTTGTATGCCCAGACTGCACAGATATTGGGTTATGTGCTCACATAGGTGGTCAGCTGCCCTGTTACCTGGCTCTTCAGATGCAGCATTAATTGCACTGTACATCAGTTTTAGGTAATTAGACACAGCTGTATGCTTGAAAATGCTAACATGCAGTGGGAAATCCTTCTGGAAGATTTTGGTCATTAACACTTTCACAGTTCTCAAATATACCATTGTCTACTCCTTAATTCTGTTTTGATCCCTGTTTAAAGTTTTCTTTTACTTTTCCCCTTGGGGACTTTGCCTAGCTTTTCACCTGAAAATGATTCTGTGACATTGTGAATCTGCCTCTTCCTAACAGAAAAAAAATTATATCTATAATTCTGTGAAAATGGAAACCGTGTCCTTAAAAGTTACAAAGAAAAAGAAAAAAAAAAGTATTTTTGACCAACAGAAGTTGATGGACAAAATGAGGTTGCTGTGTTTTTTTCTTTTAAATGACATATGAAATAATGCATTTCACATTCCTCTTCCTCCCTAGAAAAGCTGACCATTTTTCTAGAAAGACGGGAAGCTTCTCTTCTGGGAAAGAAACCCTAAAAACAACAAACACCAAAACTGTCTCGGATCTGCTCAATTAATTTCCTGGCACAAATATAGGTTACAAGCCATGTTAGTTTAGAACCAGAACAATCTCATTACCTCATGATTCAGGTAACTAAAAAAAAAAAATCTATGCTATAGTTATTCAACAAAATTATGAGACTATTCTTGTTATTGCATCTTGTTATCTGAAAATTTAAAGCTGGGTCTCAGACATCTTGAAAGAATGGCTTGTTTCATTTTTCTGTACTGGGGGGGGTGCAAATAAAGAGGAAAGAGATCACACTGGTGATTGTGAAAGCATGAAAACAGGCACAAAGGCATACACAGAAATAAATACAGCAAAAATAAATACAGCAGAATAAAATTAAACGGGTTCATCCAGTCTGACTGCATATCTGGCATCCCAGAACCAGAGTACAGTATTAGTTAAAGACAATGATCAAAGCAATTTCTTGTTTGGTTTCAGGAGAGAGAAGAACACCGTAAGAAGAGCAGTGATAACATGGTAACCCCAGAAATTAGAGAAGTGTATATAACTTTAATTTTGATTCATGAGCGAGGATTTTTTTTTCTTCCCTTTTTTTCCTCTAACTGCCACTAACTGTATTTCTGGTGTTCTGCTTCAAAGGAACACCAAGCTACTAGGGGATTTCCTAAGTGGGATTACCCGTTTCTACAGTTCCTGCTGGCTTCTTACAGTTGCACCTGTGACAATTTAACCAAGTTGGCTGTCAACGACCTGCAACCAAACATGAGGATCTAAGCCCTCTCAGAAATAAAGCATATGGATGAAACGTAACCTCAGGGTGGGATTTCTTCCTTTGGCTGCAATCAGTAAGGACTTCTAAGTCCTAAGAAAGAACAGAAAATCTAAACTCGCCTAAAAACTTCCGCCTTTTTGTCAGGAGTCTTGTTTTTCCATTCAGCTTTTGCTGAGGTGTAGTCACAGTGCAGAAAATAATTAACTCTTGAGTAAGAGACGAATGGGAAAACGGTTTCCCTTCTCTTCTCAGGAAAAGCCTTTTGGGGTGGGAGGGTGGGCATCAAAACAGAACAGCGCCAAAGCTTAAAGTAAAGAGAGGCACAATTAAGCTTTCATACAACATCTGTATCACATTTACACATGCACTCACTTCCAGGGAAGTGACAGACATCAAAACTAATGGAGAACATCCCAACTCTACAAATGCAGGAAGGACGCGGCAGCTTTCCCAGCTGTGCTCTTGGGACTGTAAAACAAGAGACCAGCAAAGGAGCCTGGTTTTTTTATTGCTTTTACTATTGGTTTTGGCCAGGTAGTGTCACAAAGTTCTTAAGCAGAGTTATCCTACTGCACTACGAGAATTGTGTACACCAGGACTACTGGAAAACAACAGCTGCAGAAAAAGCCTCATCATCCTCTGGATGTTACACACAGTAATTGGTTCCAGGGTCAACACTGTGATGCTACAACAAAGGGCTGTAGCTTAAGGGTAAAGAATAAACAGCAGGAGTTAATGGAAGTTCTGCTAATATATAAATGTCCCCCAAAATGAAGGAAAGGCAGAAAATAAAATACTCTGTATAAACAAAACTGATTATGAATCCTACATGCAACCTTAGCTCTCAACAAGCTGTTAATTTCATTAAAGAAACAGAGCAAGTCACTGTAACAAGAAAGCAACACATTAAGATTCTGAAGCTAGTCTGACAAACACTGTGCTTGCCATGGGTGCCAATTTATTTGTGTGAAAAATACAGACAAAGAAAGGTGTCTGAAATTACAGTATTATTCACAAAACACCATTATTAGGGTATAGGCAACTTTGTTCAAAACACCATGTGTGATTGCTCCACTGAATCTAAACATCTGGGGCAAGTTATCCATCTGGCTTTAGTGCCTTTGAAATGACATGCTACATTTAAGCTAAGAGGTCCAGACACACCAGTTTTAAGTAATCATGTTTTCATAGCCCAGCACTTTATCATTTTGAATCTTTCATTCAATAACACTTTTGATAAAAATATATTTAATCCTTTTCCCCACACACCAGGAAAGTGGAACAGATACAGAAGTACAAATGTTTTCTTTCTAAGTATTTCTCCAAATAAAACAATTATCTCCTGCCACTCAAGAACTCAGATGAAAAGGGACAAAGGAACATCATTATCCTTGTGGTTTGCCAGGTGAAACACTAAGACATACAACGTATCAAAATGGAATCCCTCATTAGTATGTCTCCCTATCACTTCTCGTTCCCTTTTCCATTTCCACTGTTCTCAGGACCTGAAAGAGACTTCTACCTGCTTTTCTTTCACCTGCTCTGCTGCTGTGCACAGTTTCAGACGCTGGGACTGCTCATGCAGGGCTCTGACAGAGGCACTGTGTGACATCCTTCCCCAATTCACTCCCACCCCCTAACAGGAGCAAGATGACACTGAGCTACAGCACCTTCTTCTTTGGTGCTCCATTTTTTCTCCGTGGTCACTCATTTCCTTCCTTTAAACAATACTCTGTTCCCAAATGTCAGCTGTGCCCACACAGGATGAGTTCCCACAGCGTGCCAACCTCCCTGGCATGTGCTGCTCCAGGCCTTGGCTATCCCATGGACCTTCTCCCATTAGTAAGCCAACACTACGACATCATTTATACAAACACAACATGCTTTTACCTCCAGCTTACTTCCTCGTGCCACTGATTCAGCTTTTTTCCAAGGCTGTTCCTAAGACTCTCCACTCCTACATAAAACACCTATGGCTTGCAGCTGACAAAAGCCTGAAATCCAGACCCTTTGAGACAAACTCTTCTATCACTTCCTTCAGCTCACAAACACATGATGGTTGCATCAGAGGAAAATACCCTCAGCCAGGTCCCATCCATCACCCAGCTCCCAGCAGCACCAGCCACAGTGCCTGGTTTGCCCACAGCAGCACCGGGATACCTCGTGAAATGGCACTCTGGCTCACTCCCGGTTGGGACCCTCAACAAAAGAAATATAAATTGGTTATCCTAGAGTGTATATGCTGTGAGATAATCTTGATACCATGCATCCAATCAAACAAGTGCATGTCAGAAAGCAAATTCACAGACAGGGCAGTTACTGCAGAAAACCACATTTCTGGCTTGTCCTTTACCATGGCTCCCACTCCCCAACACAACAGCGATCTCTGGAGAGTTGTGAGCAGCAGAGATCTGCTTGGAACTATCAATGAGCTTCCAGAAGAAGTTGTTTACATCATTTGGATTCGCCTCTAATAGTAACACATCATCCCTTTACCATTTAGATCTGTTTATCTATATATGTTACATAAACTCACACACTTTCTGAATTTTTGTCTTTCTCAAACTTTTTTCTGCTTGATGGACTTTTTAATTACATTATGGTTTTGGCCCTTGCCAACCTTCCTAGGTATCAGGTTTCTTTCCTTTTGGCTTATAAAAGCCTCAAAGAAAGTTGCAAAACTGGAATTTGAGTAAATACTTTACAAAGAGTACTTTCCATGATGCCTTGGGTTGATGAAGTCAGTATTTCAACTTACTGAATATATTCTAAGATACATTTTGGGTTTTTTTTAAACACAATCTTGCTCTAATATAATTGACCAAGAAAGATCAGTATAGCATAAAATCTTACCCAGCACATAAAAACTTCATTATGAATTAATAGCACTTCATTTCCATTATGAGTCTTAGTATTAGACATCTGCATGCTGATAACACCCAAGATAAAAAATCCTAATAACTTGCAAAATGATATTATTATGTTTGAATTATAACTAATGTGTCATGTCTCTGTGTATTAAACTTTAAAAAGCACAACACTCCCTACTTCCACACAAATAAGAGCATTGAGGCTTCCTTGTCAAATATATTTAGCATTACAGTAGAAAGTAAGTGATCCTCACTTACGTGCACCCATTTTGTTGTCCCAGAACAATCCAAGTAAAGATTAATATTTTTCCTGTTACAACTTTACTTGTCATTCTGTGTTTGGCTATTTTTTAAGGCTTCTCCAGGCTTCAACAGTACTTAAGGTTAAGACATTTCTGGGAAATTGCTGTGCATGTGGATACAGACATGTGCAAGGACAAGAAACTTCTGCAAAGTATTATAAGGGGTTTAGGATTAATATGTTCCATGTGCAGTGTAAGCTGTACTTCCTGAATTCTCTTTTAAGGGAAGAGACAGATCTGTTTGCTCCATTATCTAGTAAAAAAAGGCTTTACTACCTACTGAATAAAGGCTAAATCACAGAAAACTGATCATACCCTTGGTTCAATATTGCTACACACCTACTAAAACATGCAAAAGGCAACAAGGAAACACAGGATCTGCTCCACTGCCTTGGGGTACAGCAGGCATAGGAAGAGATGAAGTCTTTTATATCCCATTATCATCCTGGGTCATTGCAGTCAGTCTTTCACCCTCCTGACAGTGGTTAAAGACCTCTACTGTCACCCAGAAAATGTTCCACAGGAGAGAGTTGAGAAGGAAGAAGGAGAAAAAAAAAAAAAAAAAAAAAAGGCAAGCAAGCCCTTTAGACCTGAGGTTCACATTTCCCAAAGAACCCATATATTTCCCTTGTGGTTATACTTTTTTCCTCCCTGCCAAATATTTAGGTTTTGCTGACAACAGCTTGCCTCAAATGCTATTTAAGCAGTAAGACATCAGAAGACATATGCTATCCTAAGATAACACACACCTCTGAAGTGCTGTTAGGTGTAGCTGATGCCTTCAACTCTCTGATGAATTTGTTATCTCAAAGAAACACAAGGTTTGGGAGTGCCTTATATTACAAACTAACCCTAAATTTAGTCTTTAAATAAATAAATAATATTTGTGATTTTGCATCCTTATAAAAAAAAAAAAGAAAAAAAAGAAAAAAAAGAAAAAAAGAAAAAAAAAGATATCTGACTTGGAGTAAATCCTAACTTCCGGCTCTCAACAAAACGAAACTTTTTAGCTTTATACCTGTGATATCACAAAAACAATTTTAATGGCTATTTGGTTTTCTGTTATTTGAAGTAACAGAGATAATGAAGTAATAACTGAGGTTTGAGATTACCAACCTGGAAAACAAAGTTCTGAAATCAGGAGGGCAAATCTTCCCCCATGGGCCCTGTAGAAGGATGAGTATCTCATGCTCTAAATCCATGTTAAGTAAGCACCCATATAGAAGTTACAAAAATCATCAATTGAGCAAGTACTTTTGTCTTTCACATGGACACTCTCTCAATAGAGATTCTGCACTTCAAAAGGATGAAGGGTTGGATTTTTGCCCTCAGCATTGCTAAAGCGTAACCAAATCCATCAACAGAGTATCCACAAAAGACAATTCTGAGACTCCTCCTTCCCTAGTCTTATCCACTGTAAAGTTTGCATGCTACGGTACATTTCAGGATATGCAATTTACACTGGCATTGATTACAGAAAAGAAAGATTTCCCTATTCTTCTCTAATCTCAGGCCATTAGGTGCCAAGTGGTTCAACAAAGCAGTTAACAATGATTCCAATCTGACTGCTTGTATGCTTAAAATAAAGCCAGCAGTTATAACTATTGCTGTATCAGGGCCAAAGTATTCTGCAATTTTCCAGTCCGATTCTATGCTGTCTATAAACAACAAAAACAAATTCACCATGAAAGTAAGTTCCCTACACATTTACAAATCTATTCAGGGCATTGAAAATAATGTCTATCCATCAGTTACAAAATACTGGACAGTAGCAATCACACACCAAGTATACAAGGATCCAAAAGTCTCATTCAAGGCCTAAGGCACTGAAAATTAAAATGCAAAACTCAAAGTTTTCCTCCACAGTTTCAATAAAATTCACTATATGCTTTTTGTGTTCCTAAAAAATACAGGCTTGCTGATGATAAATCTTGTAGGCAATCAAAAGAAAACTGAGAACAAGAAAAGCTATTGATGCTCCCATCATAGAGGGTTCCCTCAACTGCAGCAAAGCTGTTCTTGACTTTTACTGGTACTGCAGTCAGGCTTTTTCACAGTAAAGTAATCCAGTGCCTGAATGAGACTACTGGGTTAAAAAGTAATAAAGTGAAGTCAAGTGAGACCTAGTAAAACTTGTATTTGTAAAATACACCTGCAGAAAACAAATTATCTACCAATGCTAGGCCCAACCACACATTACTTTTATACCCTGTGCAGGCCTGGAATTTCCCCACGTTTCAGCTCCCCCAGAACTCAGCCCACCCCATCCACTTAGAGTACCTACTGCCAAACCTAATGCATTAAAAAAGAAAAGCTGACTCTCGATCGAGGGCAAACTGTGAACCATAATGTTAAGAACAGCAAAAAGATTTAACATTAAAGACATTTATACAAGCCCCTCGTTACCAGTCATTTACAGATCAGTAGAATCCCACTAAGCACAGTCATGGAGCTACCGAAGTATTTGGGAATCAGATTAAAACACTGCCATCACAATTTTCATTGCCTGAATCTTCTTTTACTAGCTGGGGGGAGGCAGTCCCCACTCACCGATCAGAAACTGCTTGAAAATAAAAGCACTACACAATGTGATCTTTTGACTATAAATGTCACAAAGCAGTATTTCACACGCTATAGTTTGATGTAATAGAAACATCCAGTACAAAGAATTACCAGAGATGCTAAACTGACTTTTACAAGGCAGCAAGGCCAGGGTAGGTGTCAAGAAGGGAGGGATTTGTTAAAACTGAGGTTCTATGCAGCTGGATTTCCAAGTGCACATCCCTATCTATATGCAGACATTTACCACATTTACTGAAGAAAAGCTAAAAGCCTAGTATGAACACTGGAATCCCTGTGTAAGTGACTTCAACGTGAAGGGGTATTTTTGAATGCACAGACTGAGACCAAGACGGCCAGTAGCTTTCCACACCCTTGGAAATATATATATATTTTTTAATATGTTAGTGTATAGTAAATGTGGAATGGTGACTAATAGCTCAGAAAGGACTAAACACAGACACAAGCAATCCTCTGAAGCAGCTCTTGGAACAACACTCCTAAAAACTGTGAAAGTGGTAGTATGAAGAAATAATCTTGGGCATTTTCTATAAGCTTCAGGGCAAAGCTTATCCTACTATCACCTACCTTTAAGAAACCACACTCACTTCCTAAGAGATAAAATAAAGGCTGGGTAAACCTATCTCTCTCTTAGCATCTTGTACAATTTTTCTTCCAAGCTGAGCTGTGTTTTGGTCACTCATATCACAGAAGTACAGCAACAATAAACTGCCTAAGTAATACTTCTGTCTCACTGTGTCACTTGTTATTGCATATGGTAACCTGCAAAAAAGGAACACTAACAATTAAAGCTAAATACAGCAGAAGTATCTTTGACATGCACAAAGTTCCTCTGCACTTGACACTCTCATTGAAACGTTTACAAGGAATAAAAGTAGTGCTACAGTTGGTCTAGTAGCTTCAAAATGCTCCATAAGAAACTGTCTCTGAGCAACAATAAAGGCAGCCTCTGTCATGAGAAGTCATTAATCTACTCAAGTATCCCAAGCTCAGCCAGCAATCTCTAGTTCTGACTTGAGCTGACTGTGTGTTATCTGTTCCTCATCACCATGCCCCACTTCAAGAGGAACTTGAATTGCTGTTTTTAACACTATTGCTGGCCACACACACTACACAGGACTGAGTAAAACAGGCCTTGGTAATGCAGAGCAAAGTGTGGTGATCAAGAAAACTGTGGAATTTACCTAAGATTCCTACACAGCAGATGCTGCATGTTCCTTAGTCAGTATGGTGTCAGGTTAATGGACAGCATTAAAGGGTACAGACTGCTTTATGCCAAAGCACTGCTGCCCTGTTCCAATCAAACACTTTCTGCATGGGTTTCTTGAAGCATTACTCCCACCATCAGCCTAAAATACAGAAGGGGCAAGCAACTTCGTGTGTGTGAGGTGCACCTGCCAAGGGAGGTTTTAAACACTTTCTAGATGTGCCATGGCTTTTCTCTCTTCCTCTCCTCTCAGCACACACTGCATTGATCCTGGCTGACACAATTTTTCTTGCTATCCATTTTCTTGGGACAATCAGCAAAATTTCTATTTTGTTCTGTTTCCTCAGCAGTTCTTCCCATCATGATCAACCCACAGTTAAAGAGAAATAGAAGCAAAAACTATTGCTGAGGGCAACACCACAGGAATATATATATTCTCACATAGGAGATATCATCTGCAGTCCTAAGGAGAGTACAAGAGTCCAAAGGGGAGGACAAAGGTAACAAAGGGCTGCTGTGGAGAAACACACAGGCCTGTACTGGTCAAAAATGATGGTTCAACCTGCAGTGTTTTGCAGAGAAACCTCAGATCATGAGAAAGTACCACACTGCACATGGCATTGCTAATATGCATCAGGATTGGACTATGTGCATTACAGCAAGGCAGATATGAAAGAGAAATTTCTAAATGGTATTATTAGATGTGTTCAAACTAGGTAACAAACTAGGTACAAGATCTAGTCCAAATTTGCTTTAAGGAACAGCTGAACTCTGCTAAGCCCCAACCAACATCTAATGGATGTCTTACTGCTAGAACAGGGTCCTTGCCTCTGCCCAACTTCCCCTATCTGAATCATCAATTTGCTTGTAATTCCAAGTCACAGAGTTTCATCGATGTCACTGGAGTTAAGAATCCAAACAATTAGTTTGATTTGTAAAGCTGAAAGTGTTTTATATTCCAACAACCACCCCTCACAATGCCCAAATTAACTGGTGAATGTGTAATCACAGCACAACACACTTATCTCCACGGTTCTGAGACAATGTTCCTTCTTGAAACTGCCTTATTTCTTGGAAGCCTGGGGCAATAGTTACCAATCATCCAGCACTGAAACATTCTCCTGTTATTTGCTCCTTCAGCAAAATAAATATGCTAAATAACTTAAACATACTTAAGACTGTACATATAGAACAAGATATCGTTTGGTGTAAAATGCCCAAGAGCACTGCCTTTAGCAGCATGATACTATGGGATTTACAGTAAGTGAGAGACTGGCATGAGAAGCATCTGAAGTGTAATTCATCAAGATACATAGTAAAAATGTTTGATTTTTACATAGTGGAGAGACCTCCCCTTGCACACAGAGAAACACTTTTTCATGTAAGAACAATGAAGTCCTGGTACTGGATACTGTCAGCTGTTCCATACACTCATGCTAGCAACAGAAAACATCTACTAGAATTATCTCTGTTCTCTGGAATTATTACACGTTTTTACTTTTCTAATTTGATTTGCTTAGCTGTTTGTTTCTTACTGTTGCTTTCCTCCCAAAAATTACAGCCTTGCTGCTTTACTAAAATATTAAAGCAACTCTTTAACAACTTTTAGTTTTGAATTATTTTACATCAAAAGACTTCTGAAAAGATGCACTTTTCAATAAAGTTCAAGCTCTTGGACTTGTTTTAATTCATATCTGAGTAAAACAAAGTCCGAATTTATGCCTCATAGATCTCCCCTACTCTTCTTCCACAAAACTTGCTAATGTTATGTTTCTATTCAAGCATTCCAGTTGATACATAGGATTTTCACATAACAGGCTTGGGATAAATGGTATGTATTACATCCCCAAGACTGTATAACCTGTAAGCAATTCATAGGCAGCTGTCTTTTCTTCAGTTTACTAAAAAAGAAACTAAATCAGTCTCTGGCCATGCTCTTCTAAGGGTTTTTGAAATGTAACAAGCACAAAGAAAGAAGTACAGACCTTCAAACCAAGAGGTTTTCACATGGAATTCCTCCTGGAGTTACCCACCTGAGCACAGCACATCATGAGCCTTTACAGCTTCAGTGCAGGCCACCCAGCATGCTGGCACTGAAGGGTTTGAACTCCAAAGCCACTGCACACCTCTCTTCAGCCCCCCATCCCCCTTGAAACCTCATCACGCAGCTCAGCTCCCTTCACCAAGGTCCTGCTTCTCTCTCTGCCTTCCCCCATTCTCCTTTCTCTCCACCCTGCACCTTATTCCCTGTCCTGGGTTGTAGTATAAGATATGCACAAAGTATTCTATCACCATCTTCATGAACTGTTGAAACCAATTGCTGAAGCAGTGTTCTTCCAGGTTCCCCCTCCCTCTTCTGTTAATGGGTCTTCTGTTAATGACCCATCAAATGCCTACTGCATGACTCATAGGTAACTCCCTCTGGGAGTTATCTCTCTTTAATGGGCCATCAAGGACGACCCTCTGTATGACTCATCATCCCACTGTGAGATGCTCCACCCACGGGGAGGAGCCAAGCATTCTCACCTGGATATAATCTGGGATTTGAGACAGTACAGGGCCCTTACCCACTGGATTCCCAGAGGATCAGAGCTACAAGACCTTTCTACAGGATCACTGCTTCCATCATCCCGCTCAGGTTGTATTCTGACTCTGTCAGTGGTCTTTTGTATTATTGCATGTATTTTATTTTACCTTTTTTTTCTTATTATTAAATTGTATTTCTGACTTGGAGCCTCTCACTCGTTTTGTTTTCAAACCACTACACTCCCATCTCATCCCACTCCTTCACGGTGCTCATCTTCCAAGCAGGTCACCACACCACCAGTGATGCCTGAGGCAAACCAAGCACAGCCACACACCACTGTTTTGTATTCACTGATGGAGTTTTTTTATATTCTGCACAGCCTTGTGTCCACCTCAGTCAGGTCAGGAGCTTCTCAGGCTGAAAGCAGTATTGGTACAGGGCCCAGCACAACAGCCCTCACTCACACTTAGCCCCTTGCTGCACTGGTCAGTGTAGTGGAAACAATGTGTATACAACACAAGCAAATCAGTCTGTCCTTGAAGCAGTTCAAAAAATCAGAGAAGTCTGACAGAAGGGGAAAAAAAAGGCAAAGGGAAGGGAGAGTTGAGAGGAGATAAAGGAAATAGAATAGACAAGATGGTTTTCACTGGAAGCAGCATTTCAAGGTGATACATCCTCTCCTTTCCCTGATGTCCTTCTCTGACATGGCCATGCTAGAACCAGCATTCCCTCTCCTTTATTCCTATATAACACTCCTTTTCTTTTTTGTGTTTTCCCCTCCTAGATTAATTTTAACATTTACTTCCACCCCAGACTGACACTTACATGGAAGAAGAAGTATCACCTTTATGGCACTTCCTCACTGGCTGGGCTATCTCAGGTCTGTGCTTTTACTACACACTTGCCAAAAACCAAGAGGTATTTATACTCTTTTCCCTTCTTTTCCTCATGTTTCCACCTGCCAACAGCAGTCACAGCCTCAAAAATTATTCTTCCATTTCAGGACTGATATAGAGCCTAATGTAAAAAGCTCAAACACCTACGCCGCTAAAACCACCATGGCAATGAAGGAGGTCATGCCTTAAAAATACTAACCACCAAATTACTTTGATATATCTGAAAGTACATTTTAGGTGAGAAGCTGAAAGATTATAAAAATAGTGTTTTCCTTTTAGTTTTATCAACACATATATAATCTCTCTCTATTCCCTTAGTCATATCTCTGGGGTCCTTTTCAGGGAAAAATGAAAATCATGAAAAAACCTAACCAGAAACCTCAGTTTGGGGAAGAGGTGAGCAACAACCCACAGGTGGTTCACACAGCTTTGGATGCAATTCGGTGAACATTCAGGTACAGTTTTGCAAGTGGATTGAATGATAAATAAAAATGAAGAATCATCTGGGGCAGGAATACCTCAAAAATATTCTAAGTCTGGTCTCAACAAAGCAACCGGGCTCTGAGCCACCTCTTCCCACATGGCTGTCACACAAAGCACAAACACTTCATGCATGATCTGTGCACAACAGGTATCACACAGCACACTATGTGTAACTCTAGAAAACTCAGTTTTACCCTCCCTCCAACCAGATGAAGTACACTTTGTAGTCAGCCAGTTTAACCCCAACAGCTGATAAACCGGGTTTGCAACACTACACCCCGGTGCCTGAGAAACCATGATGCTACTCGACAAAGGCAGCAGGGGCAAATTACAGACGTGTTAAGAACAAAGGAGTGCCTGCCCTGGAGGCTCTCAACCCCAATTCTTGCTCTTCTCCCAGTGAGCCCTGTCAATACTTCCCTGCTGCTGCCACCCTCAGCCCTGACACCTGCTGGCCCTAAGTGACCACAGAGGTGCCCTGCCAGCTTCCCTGCTGCAAGACACTCTGTGTCAACAGCACTCCTCAGATTAGTAAGAATTAAATGCACAAAGAAATAGTTTCAGCTGAGTCAAGGCCACAACATTCAATACTTGGCAGTCTCAAGGCCCTTTTTGTGACACAGGGTAACGTAGTAATGCATCAAAGGAGGAAAGAAAGAGTAAAGATAGGAAAGTTAAAAAAAAAAAAACCAACAGATATTGTATAACCTTATGAGTAGCATGAGATTTTCCTGATTACGGCCTGAGTAAAAATAATGCTGTAGAAATAATTTCAGGAACAGGAACTGAGAGCCCTGTTTGTCTACCTCCAATGGGGAGGAAGCCTGTCCATGGGGCTGGAGCTCTAGTCTTGATGGAAAATCTTCACCTGGAAGAGTAACTAAAAAAAGCTTCAGCAAAGGATAGCAAACTACAGCAGTTCTAGGACAAAATGTGCTTCAAGGCCATACCAGAACACCTCATTTTTGCAGGCATATACATGAGGGCAGAATCTGGCCTATATTCCATACGTCTTAAATTACTGTTCATAGGGGAGGGGAAAAAAACTCTCTTGAGTTAAAGCAGAATCTGCAAAAGAGTAAAATTAATCCTACAGCTTGCTGGACAGAAGGACCCCAGTTTCTTAGAATACAATACCAGGGCAATGCCAATAAACCTGCATACAAAAAAAGAGACAACTGGGAAACTTTAGTCCTGAACATTTACCTATGAAAACTCATTTTAAACAGAAAAAAAAATAGCAAAAACCCCTTAAACTTTCTTTCAAATTAAAAAAAAAACCTGTCACTCATAAAAAATGTTCCCTTCAGTGAGACAGTGATTTGAGTTAAATAACCTCTATTAATAGGCAACATTTCTCTTGCACTGAAACGTTTGTCATTTGCCAAATAAATACTTGATTAGCTCTTCAGCTGTGATGTTAGCAAATAAAAAATGCAGCAGCCATCTTCCCAGCCCATGACTCCAAACATACCCCTTTTCCAAAAGGTGCCTTTATTCAGGCCCATCAGTTTGCTGCTTCTTTACAGTTAAAACAGTTAAATCAATTTGGTACCCAAAGAAGTGAGTTTCCAGTTGCTGGCATCAGTTAAGCCAGTAACTTAATTCCTATAAGAGCAAAGTGCTGTATGACTTACTCTCACTCCTGCAACAAGGGCTCAAAGCATGAGTTGAGGCAAGAAGCCAAACAGGCAAAGAGATGAGACAACTCCTCTTGTTAGAAATAAAATATGGAGACCACGTAGGAATATCTTTCCTATCTGAACATCATACGAAGAAGTGTTGTGGTGTTTTCAGCCCATCTCCAGAGAGATGGTTTTCCATCACAGCAGTTCTGATTGCAGCACTGTGCATTACACTGGTGAAACATGGCAGCCCCATTTAACTCCAGACAAAGCCGCAATTTTATCATCACACCTTGTATCAGCTCTACCAAAGTGTTTCAGGTGGCAGCTGACGGACTTGCACACAAAGTAGGCATGTACACATAAAGAAATGTAAGTCTTCAAGAATCCAATAGCAGATGGGAAAGCCAAATTCTGAGTCTTTTAAACATGCAAGTAATCATACTGCAAATATTTAAGACTCTGTAAGAATCCAGCTTTCACTGGACTTTTTGGAGTTGTTTTTTATGGAAAGGTGAAAAAGCATTAAAAATTTGGTGTTCTTGGATTAGTCTGAAGACATCCAACATTGCTCCAAAAATTTATCGAAAACATGTAACAATTCACAATTCTGGAAAATGTTGCTTTGTTGCTGTGGGGTCTGAAGCCAGGAGAAAAGGCAACATTATATAATATCCTGAAAGAGCAAGGTAATTGAAAAAACCTACTCTCTTTCACAATGGTGCAGATTACTTCATCCACGATGGTCTTGAAAATGAGTTTAACACTATAGATAACTATGTTCTTCACAACAAAAGGAATGAAAATGAGAGGAAACCGTTTTTGTTCACCAAACAGAAAACAAACAAAAACCAGCAGAAGGGCTGGTAAGGAAAGAATGGTTAATCTCATTTCTAAAAGGGTATTATAAACAAAGCATGGTGAACAACAAAAATAAAGGATTAAAAAAAAAAGATACGAAAGTGCTTAATGGTGTTCTTTTAAATATTTACTTTGCTGCTATTTGGAGAATAATTTGTTCCATTTAGTAGCATTGGGCTCAAAGGACTGCTTTAATCCAGAGAGATTAATTATAGCCTTTGGAGTTATAAACACAATTTGGGAAGCGAAGCGGAGAAGAGGAAAAGAGACTCCTCTCACGCTGGCACTTAACAAGTGTATGTGCTGTGGGGCTACACTACGCAGGCTACACCTGTACACTGCAGGCCTAACACTGCACAGGACACCCATGAATTGTGGAGAAACAGCCCCCAAGATATCCAGGGAAAACACTACCCTACCCTACTCTACAGTGTTGCTATAGGCAACTGAAATACTTCTCAGGTGTCCTTCATCAAAATACAAGTCCACCAGCACATTACAAAAATGTCATCTCACTTTTATTACCTGCACCAGAAACGAGTCTCCATACTAAGACAAGCAGTGGGCATAGGACCTTTAAAACCTCTCACATATTTCTCCCTCTGGTCATCACTGTGTCCCAGACCAGGAGACACAGGGACCAGCAACAATTATTAGGGCAAAGCTGGGAGCGATCTTACCTAGCAAGGGGTTGGCTGCTCCCTCCTCCGAGCTTTCCTCAGCCCCCTCCTCTCCCAAGCCAGAGGTGGCCGAGTCCTCCGGGGCGGATGCAGAGCCAGGAGTGCTGGGCCCACTGACAGACCCTGAGTCCCCCTCCTCACTGCTGGAGCCGTAGCGGTCGGGCTGGGCGGCGGTCCCGCCCTCGCTGCAGCTCCTCCGCTCCTTGCGGTGCACCCGCGAGTGCAGCACCATTTGGTGGTAGGTGCGGAAGATCTTCCCGCACTCAAAGCACTCGGTGGACTTGTTCTGGGTGGCCCGGCGGCTCTGCCGTGAGGCAGGGCGGTAGTCCAGATCCCCCGGGGCAGGCGGGCAGCTCTCCCCGGCTGGGACACTGCCAGTCTTCTCCAGGCGCCCACCGGTGCAGCTCTTCTTCTTGGGGTTGCTGGGTGAGTCCTGGTCTCGCTTGCGCTTCTCCTGGTTGACAAGGATATATTCCCTCTTATCCTTGTCATAAGTCACGTCTGCATCTGCCAGGGCTTCATCCCATCCCACATACTTCACATACTCTGAGGGCTCTACTACTTTTCCTTTGGTGGCCAGCTGCCAAGCTTGGTAGCTACTGACCGGATCCAGCTCAGCTACTCTTTTCCCAGGCTGTCCTCTCGTAACTCTATCCAGCCCTACAGATGGCCGTAGATTGAGACACTGCAAGAAAAACTGCTTGGTTACCGAGGAGCTCAGGCTCCCATCAGTCAAGCCCTCAGCTTTATCCCCAGTGCTGCCTGGCTGCACACGGTAGTGAACAGCATTATGGACTTTCAGGCTTTCCATATTTGTAAACAGATTTCCACACTTGGTGCAAACTTCATACAGAGATAGGCCTGTCACAATTGTCTCCTCTTGTACCACATCATTGATAGTGGCAATCAGCTCCAAATCATTTTTTGGTTTGTTTTTGCTCCCAGACCTGGGGCCATGCGACTTCATGTGGTTTTTGAGAAACCAGGGCTCTTTGAATCTCCTGCCACAAATATGGCACCCATGATCAAATGACCCCCTGTGCTTTTTCATGTGAGCTTTCAGGAACCAGGTTTGACTAAAGGTCTGACCGCAGACTTCGCACGGGAACTCTCCCGCATTCAGCTCGCTCTTGCAGTTCTCAGTGTAGCTCTCCCCATTGGGGACCTGAGCTGTTATATGGTCCTTCTCTATGTGGTTTAACAGCGTCTCCTCCCTCAGAGTCATGTAACTGCACAATCTGCACTTGAACGGTTTGTGGACCTGGTGCAGGTGCTGCTCCAGGTCCTTCTTCCTTTCAAATTTGTTTTTGCAGAAGGTGCAATGGTAAGAGGTCAGCTTGTCATCCTCCTCAGCTGGTGCCATCTCTGTGACCTCCTTCTTGCTGCTTCTCAACAAGATCTTGCTGCTGTCGACCTGAGCGGTACCGTTCAAGATCTTGTTGCAGGCAGACGTACTTTTAGTGGGGCTGGTGCACCCTCCAAGGCCCTCTGAAACACCCATCTCCCCCAGCTGTGCCTCTCCCATCTCTGCCTCGTGCCCCTGACTTAAAGTGCCTGTCCTGTGACTGCGGATGTGAATCTTCAGGTTGCCCTTTTGGGAAGCTCTGTGATCACAGTAAGGGCATTTGTAGGGCTTCTCACCCGTGTGCTTCCTCATGTGCTGCGAGAGGGAGCTCTGAAAAGGGAAACTTTTACCGCAGATGCAACAGCTGTGGCACATAGTCTTGTCAGCATCCATGTCGTTCTTGCTCAGCTTGCCAGGGCTGGAGGATCTCCGTAACTCCATTTCTGCCTCTCTGCTACGATCCATCTGTATTACTGCAACAGTGGGAAAGCGGGGGAGCAGGACAAAAGCATGTCCGGCAGCAGAGGAGGGCTGGACCACGTTCTCAATCATACGGTTCTGCAGAGAGGTGTTTTATTGCCTCATTCTCAGGGTAACGTTTCTCCTTTCAGCTGCTCTGCAGAGGCCACATCGCCAATTTACTTCTGTGTGCTCTGTAAGCGGATGGCATAGATCATCTGAAACAAGAACAAAATCACACAAATGTACAGATTCTTAAATATATTCAAACCTATTCATGTTTTGAATTCAACGGCTTCCATCATTCACTCCGCACTCAGAAGCACACCATATGACAATCTACTGCACCAAAAGGCAGTAGTTTCTCTTTTTGTTGATACCCTAGACTTTAACGACAAGCATAATTACTAAATAAGTAAAATCCATAAAAGAGCAAATACTCATTTCCATACACTGACATCAGTGTCTTGAACAAAGTGCAAACTTTAAAAATATTTTTTATTTTAAAACCAGGCAGAAGTGGCTAAAAATACACCTTAAATGAGGAAAACATTTCTTGTGGGGGTTATTACACTTTACATCTGTGGCTTTACCATCATGTGTAATTTCATGTAAAATACTTACTTGCCAAAGATAAAAGGCTTTCCTAGAGACTTTAGCAAGTATCATATTCCTGCTGGCAGCTGCATTATTTTGTGTCTCAGAAATCTGGGCTGTGCTTGAAGGGGCAGGCGCAGAAAGGCGCAAAGGCTGAGGACGCTCACTACTTTGATTACAGAGCAAACAAGAATGCAGAGCCTGACAAAGCACTCATGAAACCTAAAGTTATTTCCTGCTGGACAGTGAACCAACAAACCCTCCAAGTATAAATTTTAGTCTCAAACTAACAAAGCAAAGTGATAATGTAGCTATCAAATTACCTCAAAATTGAGTGATCTATGTCAACATGACACACAGGAAATGACACCACCACCCACCTCAATGAAACAGTGTTTCAACCATCAACAAACAAACAAAATAAGAAAATACTCTTATGAACACATCAGATTAATAAAAATTTAAATATTTTTGTATCTTTTCATGAATAAATGCAAGGGTCAGCATCTCAGTGCAGGATGAAATGCACCAGCACCTTCTACAGAGCAAAAAACAATGATCAAAATCCACACAGGCTGTTTCTTTTCCAATTACTACACTGTAAAATGAAATCTCCCCCCCTCCTATCCTCATTAAGGACTACAAACACCACATGACTAAGATCAAAGAACACAGCATTCTCTAATGAAGAGAACCGATCTATTGCCACATTAAGAAAACATCAGCTTCTTAAAATGTAGCTAAAAATATGCAGAGCACTAACGACAACACATATTCCCACATCCATCACTTGATATCTACAACTCAAAGAGCTACAGACCTACAGCTGCAAATTTTAAGATTTCTCACTGTATTCACCTCTGAATCTCTTCAATACGTAAATAAGCAGTGTAACCACATCACCAGCATGAGCTAAACAAAAAGCCAAGACTGTCGCAATGATCATCTCAGTTAGAGGCTACAGAAGAACTTCATTGCACTTAATTTAATCTATCCCTCTTATTTGCTGCAAAACATTCATTTCTGGGCTGGATTTTCTGCATATCTAGTATCCATTTAGTATGTTAGGAGTCCTCAAACAGCATCAAACCCAAACTACCTTTTCTTCAGAGAGCTGACAATAACATTTAAGGAATGAGTTACAAAAGCAATTTCATTTCTTGAATGAAGCATTTTTTTTATTATTCAAAAAAGAAAAAATAGGTATCTCAAATTCAGAAGTCCACATGAGCAGGAAGTTTACAAACCAGAGAATCTAAACTAATCTTTGAAATAAGTCATTTAAAATCAAAAGGACGGACAGCCTCAGAAGAAACTTCCTGGGTGAATAAAGGATGTCAGCCACTGAAGTTGTGGCTGCACCAGAAGGTACAAACACACCAAACAGAAAATACAAGTTTATATAGCCCATCAGTAGATGAAACAACTTAGAGTAACATCTTATTTATCTGACCCACAATCCAAAACTGCCAAGTAACAACCCATATGGTCTTATAATCAAAGATTTAACCTAAAAGTCATCAAATCATATAAAGAAACACCAGGTTCTTGTTCAAGTATACTATGCTAAATGCAAGCAACGGCTTCTTCTGAAATGTTCCACAACATTTCAGAAAAAAAAGATAAAGTTTTGGGAACAAGCATTTTTCATGTATTTATTCAATGTTTTCTACATTCTTTATTTTCCACAGCTCACACCACTGAGAATACTGCTTCTATTGGCAGCCTGATTTTTAGACTAATGACTTTTTGTTGTTGTTTTAAAATGTAGGGCCCATTTTAACTCAACTTTCTGCAGTGTTTCCTGTCTGAAAGTTCAAAAGAGCTTTAAGAGCCAAGCTTAGACGAGAATGCTGTATGCAGCAGTCCAAGCACATGCAGATTCAAAGCTTCAGAGTCCCTTTGTTTACTTGGCCACAGATTCCCTGGGCTTAGTCTTGACATATTTCACTTTAATTATTTATAGCATTTTCATTAATGAAACTTAGTTATGAAAATGAGGCTATGAAGAAACCATTACTTATAAGAAGGGTATTAGCCACTCACAGGAGATCATCCTAGTCCCAGTATTAAATTAGACCTGAGGGGAAAAATGTCAGACTTAAAAACTACTGAATAATTTTATTAGTCTAAAGTACTGAATGGAAGCGTTATCATCTTCACAAAAATATTCTGAGAATTTTTTTTTTCATCTTTATTAATTTATCATGCCCAATGCACTGCAATCTGTGACTTTAAAAGTTGAAATTAAGTATTCCTAGACTTGAATTATTCGAATTCATGGGCACGTAAGACTCACAGAATTTCAAGTCTGATATTCCACAAAATTCTAGGGAGATGAAGGGTATTCACCCAGTCAGAGCTTGCTTTACACAGTACGTGGAGGTCAATCTTTGACAACATATATAAACAACTCACTTCTCCCTCCTCCTATCATCTGACTAGCTACTTAGAAGTAATTCTTCCACAGGGGTCTCTCTGCAGAACAGCAAAGCTGGTTCATTGGATAGTAGTAAATAAAACTGCAACTTTGCAAAAAAGCTTCAATTTAGAAGACTGAACTTACAAAATAAGGAAAAAAAACCCTGTAAAGAATCCTAACAATAGAAAATTAAAATCTGTCTTAGTAATTTTTACCTTGGGATTAATTACTAAACATCAAAGATGGCACAATGGATGGAAGACATCAACTGGTAAATCAAACAACATCAGTTACTCTTTCATTAGGAATAAAATTTTGCCATAGTTATCTTTGTTTCTTTCTGGCTGACTGTGATGATAAAAATAGTTGTATTTTGAAATAATTCCAAATTTTCAAGTATTCTGAAATAATTCTCTACCAGCACACAAGGAATGCAGCCACCTCCAGCTACCCTCAGGCTACTGAAAGTGTTTCACCTCTCAGTAATTTCAAGTGGTAACCAGCAGCCTTTCACTGCTTTGGTCCAAGCTCAGCCTGCAGTTCCACAGCACTGGCTCATCACACAGAATCCACAGCAGAGTCACACCCAGCCCACAGATTCCTCCCAGACTGTCACAGCACAGAAATCCCCACCAGCAGAGAGGCAAGCCAAAAGAAAACACAAGTGAATGTAAACCATAAATTAATATGTAGTCTTTAAAAATATTTTGTGTGTTTTAATGGCTCTGCAGGCTGTGCCAAATGCCATCCAGCTACTTGAGGGAGCTGTGATACTCTAAGGAGCACAGGAACTAGATTCAGTTTGTTTTCTTGAACTAGGAATCAGCAGCTCATGTAAGTAGCTGGCCAGTATCCACGAGGCATTTTCAGCCCCTTTAAAATACACTTACCATTACTGTTTACATGCGAGTTTGGAATATAAAGCAAGATGGAAAAGAAACATGAACAAAGACTCAAAACCAGGAGGGGTGGTGTGCTGAGAAATAAATGCCTTTGCACAGCCAAATATTTTAGCTATAAGGTTTCTTCCTGCAACATTGCCTCACTGGATTCTTTGCCTTGACCCACATGGGAACAAATACAAACAAACTTTTTTTTATTCCCCTGGTGCCCCTGAAGGGAAAACAAGCTTTCCTACAAGCTCTAAAGCGAATACTTGTCAGAATCTACTCTATTTCAAACATATAGGCATCAAAACTCCTCTAGTTTTTAAAACTAAATTAGATAGAGTGGTTTCCTTTCAGAGAAAGCACATTTGACCAAAGTGACTTGCTCTCACCACAGAGCCACAGCGTCTTTTCCATCGTCATCCATGGCCTTCCTAGTGAGGCTGTGGTAGCCTGTCCCTGCTGGCAGGTCAGCAGGTACCGTGGTGCATGGCTGCATCATCCTCCCAACTTCTGCAAGACCCTCATTTAGCCCTGCAATGAAGCATGCACAGAAGTACCAGGGAAGAGCACTCTGTGTAACACAGGAGCACTATGAGATACACATTACTCTTCTCTTCATGCCACCAGAAGAGGACCAGGTATTGAGGACTGCCCACAGGGAAAGACAGAGCCTCCTAAGGACCTTTTCTGCCTCTTGGAAAACAATTAATAAAAAGAGAAATTGAAAATAACACAGGAAAACTGGGGGGGGAGAATAAATTAAGAAAAAAAGAATTTGAAAGATACCACACCGGAAAAGTAATTGCAAATTCATTTCTTATATACAAATATGCTGTGCAAACAGAGAAAAATATACAAAATTATTCCTGGTCCAACATAGAACAAGCAAACTATACATTCTTTTTAAATTTCTCCTCAATTAAACATGATTTTAAAAATCACATTGCATGATCTATAAGTGGCAAGCAGGGAAAACTCTTCAGTAAGTAATAAAGAAGAAAAATACATTTTGGGAAGCCACACAGACCTATTAAAATAGCACAGTGTATCTTCTAAAACAAACTGCTTTCAGTCTGGGTCTAAGTCCCATCTGAAAGATAAATGCACTGGAGAAATAATCACTCTTCTAATCTCCAAGAGGTTTGAACATATACTGCAATCACTGCACCCATGTTCCTCTGCCAAGAGCAACAAGGATTAAAAAAAAAAAAAAAAAAAAAAGAAAACCTATGGGAGGCATGATCTTGTGGAAAAATATCTTACTGAAATTCCTTCTAGATGATGAAATTATAGGACATATCATATAAATATCGAGGTGAATTTGAGGAAGTTGTGTTTCTGAAGAACAGCAACCTGGAGAGAGGCGCTCTGCTGATTTGAGAAGGCTCAGGTTGCCCCAGAGTCAAACAGGCTTTGCCATTCAGAGCAAAGATGCCAGACAAGAGCAAAGCGCAGGAAGAGAGGGGACAAAAGACAGAACATTTTACAGCTGCCCCACCAGCCTTGGAGCTCACTGAACCGCAGAGACCTTTCTCCCACTCCATGTCTTCTCCCTAGGCTAGAGACTCTGTCCTCCACACACATCAAGCCTTGCTCTAGCTGCATGCCCTCCTCCTCACTTTGTGAGGGGACACGGATTCTTCTGAACAGCCACATCCCACAGGGGTCATCAGTCCATCACCCTGAGTAAAGGCTCAATCCTGCCATCCTTATTTACGCACCAGTCCTACCCAAACTCCTCTTACAGACCTTATTATAAGACTATGGATCACAGACTAATGAGAGCACAGAAGAATGAGCTTATCTTTAAACCGTATGCGTGCACCTGAATTTGCAGGAAATTCTGGCATTCTGCAGCCTATAAAGGTAAAGGCAGCATAGTTCTAGATGGATTTTTCGAGAGCAATCCAAACTAAGCCAGTAAAAACCTATTCAAAAATCCCAACCAAGGCAGTGCCAGAAGACTGGCAAATTTTCCAAATGTATTCAGTTATCAGAAGTAGCAATCTTGATAACAGACCTCCTGAAGTCTGTTGAAGCCTGCCAAAATTGACACAGGACTGAAAAAGAAAAATAAAAAGCTTCTGGAAAAACAAACAAGAAATTTCTATTAATCTATTTCCACTCAGGCTTTTAAAATCCTTGGGCAGCATTTTGCAAAACGCTTTTGTTTAATTATTTTCAACTAGCCTTCCCCTGCAGCTGGTGAAGCTCTTCCCCTTTGCAAAGTTTGCTGTCTGAACCCTGAGACGTAATTTTGAGCTTCTCCAAATACATCATGTGTTTTTGTGTCTTTCTCGCTCCATGAGCTAATGGCATTTTGCAGCAGGCTTCCGAGTGGCAGCCAGGAAAGCAGAGTCAGGCCTTTCCCAACCGATGCCGCACCCTTAGCAGAGAAAGGAATACATGAAATAAAGGTAAAAGCACTAATGCTGAAAAAGCTGGAGGTATGCATTTGAGGTGATCGTTCTTAAAATGAAGTCAGAAAAATCTCTGTAACCCGGATTTTTTCTGTGGGTCCTCAGGAATCAGTTCAGGAGCAAGGCAGGATGGGGGGGAGTTTATTTTCACACTGCTACAGGGTATGTTGAGAAACACAGAGCTGTCACCCACTCAGTACATACTTTGTGTTTTAGTGCACTGTGCCTGTTTGTGTTCTGAGGGACAAAGAAATGTACTTTACTAGTTACACTGTAGTATTCTAAGCAATGAATTGAAATGTATCATTAACATCCAGGACAAGCTTTATCTTGCTACCAAAACAAAGGGACTATTCTTTGAACAAATTGAGGGGGAAAATCCCATAATGACAATGAAGAGTTCCTCTCCCTAAAAACTGTGCTGCACAAGAGTAACAATTACGGGCTTATACTCTACAGACTGAGGTTGAGAATGGCTGCATGAAGCGATGCATTCACTATTGGGAGAGTAAGTACCATTGATGACAAGGCCTTGGGGCTTCTGCTGTTCGCAGACCAATCAATAATCCATTATGAACAAACTGCATTTCCCCCTAATATGAAGAAATGAATAAAAGGGAACCACTAACACTAGTACTTTCATGGAAAAAAATCCAACAATGCAGAAATCACAAAATGCCATCACAAGACTTAAAACTATTGGTGATGTCTAACACTGACAGAGCTACCCACAATAATCCTTTATTTTACAGCAGTTGCTGGAGACCATTACATTACATAAAAAAAACCCCCAAAAAAACCAAAAAAGCAAGCTTATTTTAACGGCAAGATTTTTTTCAAGGCTACTTATTCTGGCTGCAGGACAAAATAAAAAGCAACATTAATCTTTCAAGGCAAGGAGGAGAAAATGAACTAACTTCACCCAAACATCTACCAGCTTGCTCCAAACTATTTTCTAATGCAACGTAAATAAGAACTTCTAATTAGAAATAACTGTCCAAATGTGACTGGTCAACCATAACAAGACTTTATTGCAGCAGCTGCGTTACCATCCAGACATGAGGCCCTGAAACTGTTGTTCTCCCATTGTCATTGTCAGATGCTACAATACAATCAAGAGAGGATCCATTTAAATAGAACAACCATAGCAAACCTCAGCATCCTGAGTTCAGTTTCTACCCAGACCTCTCAGCACAGCCCCAGAAGGCAGAAGAAAAATGCTCTCCTGAAAAATTACAGAAAAAAAATTTAAAACCCCAAAAAGTTACTGATTTTTTTGATGTGTGACATTAAATTAGACTGAAATGAAACACTGAGACTGATACTACTAATGCATAAGGCAGTCTATATCCTTTTTCTGAAATGTAAAGACTAGTAGCTAAAGTTGACCTCGCAGGGTGGGGGGCTAGCGGGAATGAATGCACAATGTGATTATTGATCAGCCCTAGAAAAGCCAAGAACTGCACCAGTGCAGATGTGATTTTTCTTTTCCTAGGGTCATTAACGATATATATTGGCAAGTCAAAAGCTTTTATTTTGACATGCTGTAACTATATCATTAATTCTGAAAATAAGCATCAACTTAGGTTCCAAACAACAACAACAAAAAAACCTTAAAAACCCCCAATAACAACAACAAAAAAACCCCTCCATTTTACTTGAGTGTAAGAGTAATGTTTTCTTATTCGGCCACACCCACCAGTGAGTTACTTTAGTGGCCAAAAACCTATGATTTAAAAGTTGAACAAACATTTACAGTTCTGAGTTTAAAACAAAAAAAATAAATCAGTTACAAGCAAAGTCACCTCAACACTGTGTATCACCTCCTTATTCAAATCGATGGCATTGATGCTGTCTGTTCATGCATGTCTATGGAGATGCATATATATTTGGGCAGCACAGTATTTTCCCAGCATCCAATAGTGCTTTTATATTTAATGATCTTGTTAGGGTTTCCACTGCAGACCAATGTACACGGAGTTGTAACATGGCCATTTTAAATCTTCAGTGTGGGGGCTGATTTCAAACTGTATGGGCATGGTATTTTTCTGTGAATATGCTCTGTTCCCAGCTCAGTTTCTATCTTACAGCAGTAAAAAAAAAAAAAAAAAAAAAAAAAAAAAAAAAAAAAAAAAAAAAAA
>JANPWX010000173.1:1815710-1846330 GCA_024734555.1 Trochalopteron elliotii
AATTAGAAGTATCTACTTTTATTTGCAGTGTCATGACAAGGACATACTTAGGTTTTTTGCTATTTTTACATTTTCTGTATAGAAGAACAGAGACTGGATCATCAGCTGCCAGAAAGCACAGGAGTGCAGTGCATGGCACACACAGACACATACCCACCCCTTCTTGCTGCCTCTTTCGTTTGCTCCGTCAATGCAAGCTACACACAAACCACATCCTCAGCTGCCACAAGTGCACACAGCGCCATGAAATCAATCTGTATCAATTCAGAAGTTGTACTGCTAACTAAAACTGGAATGCCTTTGTGCTGTGTACATCAAGACCTGAATGCAAGAAAAACAAGAGCTTAATTGAAGGTAAACATTTTGAATTGTTGATTTCCTACCCCAGTGAGAGTTACACAAGGCAACCTTGCCCTAAGTGCCCAAATTCCACTGTCACAAGTAACAACTGCACCAATAAGGAACAAACTTCAATGCTTTAGTAGATTCATGCAGCACTGTAACTTGTCCATAGCAGACCTCAAATGCAAAAAGCTGTATGTTTAATACCAAACAAGTTTACTAGCTACAGCCATGTGTTCACCAGGCCAGTGGAAGGTAAATATTATTTCTATGGGCCATAGCTGCACGATAAGCTGTGTGAAGAATTAAGAAATTCAAAGTAATAAATTAATTTCACTTATACCTAATATATCCTACTGCTCAAACTGCAACAATAAAATCATTACCTTATAAATAGAAGTGTTGCCAAGCGTTAACCTGTTAACAGACTTAGAATTGCAGCACTGTGCTTTGATTAACTACTAATGTCATACTATAACAAAAATTATTTCTGAAGTAACACCACCAAGTTGTTTGCTTACTTCTGCCCCCTCCGCAGTGTTATAAACGAATTGTAAAGAGGTGAAACAAAAGCAGAAAGAGTGCACTGGAAAAAAAAATGAAAACCAAAAAATTGGGGGGAGAGGACAAGGAGTGGGATAGAAAGGGCAGAGGGGAAAGGGAAAGGAACTGTGCCCTGAAATTCAAGGAGGAATAATCATATGCAATAAACCATAAAAGCATTCTGTTAAACATTACCTTCTGAGATAGCACTGAGAAGCAACACAAAATTCACAAAACACACAGCTGGCAAAACCTCATTTGCAGATGTTGAGCTACTTTTTTTTTCTGTGTGTGTGCAGAGGTAAGTATGTGTGTCTATGTATGTGTGTTTATATACAAAGTACTGCACTGTAAGCTCTTGTAAAGCAGAAAACAGCGTGGACAAGCTCTATTTTAGGAAGCTTTCTTAAACTTCTTAAGAACTTGAGCAGGTAATTCATTAAGACTTTCAGTCATAGTTTTTCCATTCTCTGCAAGATTTCTGAATGTCAAGCACACAGACTACGCCCAGGCCCAGACAAAGACACTGCACTTCAGAGATCCCTCACCACCCAAGCTGAAGGTTGCTCTACACCAGCTGAGACTCAAGACCCACCGTGCTACTTAAATCACACACAGCTTTGGCTCCATGACAACCACCAGTCTCAAACTGACAGAGGACAGTGCTGAGGGACAATATGTGGACAGACAGTGCCTCAGGAATACCTTCATTTCATTTCTTTACACTAAAGCACACAGTACCCCTGAAGATCAGTCCATCCAACAAGTGTGACTTGTGATGATGAGCTTATCTTAGACACAGCAGTAAGACAGGTGACTGCTAGCAGTTTAAAAGAAGAATCAAAAGTTCCTAAGTTTGCCAGTAGTTTTAAAGACGAGATGTCAGCTGTTGCTTCGTTACTCCAACAGTTCATTTTAGAGTTTTCTGCAGTTATCATCATTAAAAGCCACTTCCATTACATATGTGATAAATCCAACTTTGAAATACACAGAATCTTGTACTAGACTGTCTCTGCCAGCACAAAAAAGCAAACATGCATAGCCAGTACAATAAAAGTGGCATAACCATAAAACATGAGTTGATTTGCACAGCGAAATAACTACTTTTCTCCTCTTTTCATTCATTTACTTCTTTAAACACAAAGGGATTAAAGAAATAGTCTTGTATGTCAAATAAATACAAAGCGCAAGATGATTTTTTCTGGGTTTCAAACCTTCCAGTCAGGAGAAAAGAAACTAAACCTGAAATCAAATCTTTCAGCTGTCTGTTGGTCTGGCTTATTTTGGTATGAAATGCTGAACTATTTCTGTGGAACATCACTGCAGTGTATCACCTAAAAGAGACAAACATTCCATCCACTCCTTATAAATACAATTTCAAGGCACATTTTACCATCCCTGTCAACTTTGCTGTCATAACAGCACAATGCAAAGCATGCTTCAGAATTTGGCACATCAGGACATTGCGGAATCACAAGATGAACCCCGATAACTCTGCTCAGAACTACTTCATGTACTCTGTTCAGTACATGTACTTCTCTCCTTTCAATTTAATCAAAAACTTGGAACCTTTGGCCCAGTCCTTCACCTACACCGTGCAAGGCACTTTCCCAGAACTCCAAAGATAGACAGAAATTTACCCAAATGCAGAAAATAACTCTGCGCTAGATCCTCTGTGAAAAAGAAGGGCTTGGGTGGACATCAATCTCCAAAACCATTCCCGAGCTCACTGCTGGCCTTTGGTACAGGAAGTTAAGAGTTAAGAGCAGAAAAAATGTTAAGGAACAAACTCCACCCCTACTTAGATACTCTGTAACAGCCTCAACACTCAAAAGCTGAACAACTACTTCAAAACAAACCAAAACTTCTGAAATTATCACTCACAGGACAGCAAGCAAGCAAGCCAGCAAGGAAGAAAGCTCTGTTGCACAGGCTATTGCCAATTTACTTATCTTTCCATACACTACAACTATAACTTGCAAGACAAATCTATCAACTGGTAAGAAAACCATGAATTACATACACCAAGAACACCAATCATTTTGCATCACAAAGTATGAGTTAGACTTTATTAGTGCTTTCAAACAGTGAGTGTATGTACCGCACACACAGACCAGCACCCTCTCCTCTCACCACTCTTCACAACAGAGACCTCAGCACGCCACCATCACCACTCATGTGGCTGCACCTTCCACCACAGCCCACGTCCCTGTCCATCCCACCTGCCCTCACACCACTTCTGTGGCACTCATCTCCTCACTGCTACTCTCCGACCTGGCTCCACCCAACGCTGTCACCACCACACCTCCTACCCCCAGCTATCTACACACGCTGCCTGCCTGTCAGATTACTTCTGGATCACCTGAGGCCAGCTGCCAGGCTCGCACTCTTTTCCTGGCCACTGCCATCCCACAGATGTACTTGAAAGGCCACGTCTTTTTCCCACTCTTACCCGTCTGCCTGCCCTCCAGCCCTTTCTCAGTTGTCCCCAACGCTTCTGCTTTTTTCAGGAGCACTTTCACTTCCTTCTCTCTCCCAAACCTGTTTGAGCCCTTCATGACTAATTCTTCCATTTGGGCTCTCCCTCATTAGCACAAGCCTCAGTCCCTGCTCACTGGCTTATTTGCCAGGACATTCCAGCACACACTCACGTGCCTCCTCCTTGCCCCTTCTGTCCTCTTCCCCACAAGATGCCCACTCTTCAGGCCTTTATACCCTCAGTTACAACAGAACCATCTCCAAGCCTGTAACTTGTCCCTCTCTCTGTTCAGTAACTGCTGCTGTCCCAAAAATCAAAGGATGCCAACACCCATGCCAAATGCCTTGCGTGTGAGGTTCAAGCGCCATTCTTCTCCAAGAACCTACACAGTTCCACCCTACTCTCTTTTGTGTGGGCAGTGACTCACTCTCCCTAATACATCTTTTATATCAGCAATCTAGTGTTCTGACACTGCATTTAGAACTGATTTTTCATTATATTTTCATTCATTCTTAAATTATATTTTCCACAAATGACTCAAATTTATTTTCTAAAATTAAATCCATCACTCAGTTTTGTATAGTTTTTTCCCCCTAATGCATATTATGTGTACTACATACTGCTATGTTCTAATTGGTATGTATATTCCTCAAGGCAGAAACTTGAAATCTTTTATATGTGCTCTTTTATGTACTTTTAAACAGTGCCAAATGTTCCAACTTCAAATAATTTCTAAGAGCAAATTATCATTATAAAGTCAAGATTCACCTTTTCAAAGAGTCAAAGTCCCTCTTTTCATCAGAGGTACAGACAGAAGTTGAGAAATAGCTTCTTTCCCATGAGCTCCAAAAGTAAACTAATCCCTTCTTCTGCCTACCCAGAGTTCATATCTTAAGTTAACCAAAAGGTCCATCAAATAAATGGTAAAGCTAAGCTAGTAAAGAAGCTAACAAGGCATAAATCACATGTCACTAACCTTTAGCCTGTCTGCCTTTTTCAAACATACACCTCCAGCCAAAGTTATGCATTTACATCTAGTAACAAACAAGAAGCATAATGACAAATAGAATTCAAGTGCTGCACTTCTCTCTCTCTATTTCTTCACAGCAACTGGAAAAAAAGTAGGCTATGCAGAACATCAAATTAAAGGGTAAGATCCTTAGAGGTGATGCTCACTTCAGTGACGTATTCTTCTTACAGGAGTTAGTCTCTTTCTACACCTGGGACTATAAGTATGATTTGAAAGCTTTTCAAACTCACTTTCCTCCAGCCATGAGCATGCTACTTTATATCACACATTTTACCGTTCTGCAAATAGAAATATACTCCTTCACCCCTCAGGGCAATGCTGAAGCAAGTAGATTTTCCACCAGAGAAGCACAACATAACTGTGACTCTTTAACTCCAAGAGCAGAATTTGAGCCACACTGCTAAATCCTTAAACCTGTTACACAACAAATAAGCATGGATTACAGCGTGGCTGGTTCATTATGGGATGTTTTGTGATGCTATTCCTAACACACAAACGCCATTTGTCTTGGCTACATACATAAAGGCCGTTCTCCTGTTTTAGGTTATCCATCTTCACCATCGCTTTCACTTCCCTGCATCACACCCATTTATTACTCATTTACTCCCTATTTAATATATTTCTACACTGTAGACAGTGCTAAATAATCCTCATGTAACAGCACACTATTATATTTGCTCTACGTATAAACAACTGCGACATTACAGTTACCTGACACTTCTTACTACCAAAACAAACCATTTATAACTATATATTACCTTTAGTACTCCATGCAAGTGGCTACTCCACTTGCAGCACTAAACAAAGAGCATACAAATAAAAAGAAGCAATCCACACCAGGGAGGTTTATATTTCAGTAGAAATAGCAAGCATAAGTTGCAGAAAACACCTGACTAAAAGCACATTTTTAGGCAGGTGTAATCTAATTTTGGCAGATTTACAACAGTCAGCTACAATGTTTGCTAATACTTTAGAGGATCTGGGATTTTATTTTTTTTTAACAGGTTTAGATAAGCACACCTGTACTCCTTAAGTAATGGGTACATTTACCAAAGCTACTGTTTATAATCTGAAGAGATGATTTTCTCACAAATAAAAACTTGCCATATATATAAGAAAAGAACAGTCTCAATTTGATCAACAGTAAAAAACCACAACCTTGAAAGACAAACACATGCATTATTACTACCATGTATGGGGTCAAAAGTACACCACCTTATCTATAATCAAGTATTTTGTAAAAATAAGGAAAGTTTTTCCTTAAACCCTTGTATCAGGTTTGTATTCAAACAAGACAACTCCTTGCAATATCACAACTCTGAAAATACAGGTTTTCAACTAAAAGTACTGTCCTTCATTCTGTAACACTTCTTTTTTGACAGGTTTTCAAGTCTCTCCTGAACTTGACTCATTCAAGCATGATTCATTCAATTAATATTTCAAATCAAGGTCTTAATTAAGTACAATATCCAAAACCAGGTATGGAAAAAATCTCCAGACAAAGCACAATAAAAATGGTTATCATAGTACTGCCAAATCAGAGCACTACACCTTATGGGTCAAGCACTCAAGTATCTTGGTACATCCATCAACTCAGGCAAGGTTTTTGACCGTAACTTGGTTGTGGATTCTCTTATTTGTCTTTTGAGGTTTTATAGTACACTCAGTCATATCTCAAGCTTCTTCCAATAACCAAAGTCAAGGAACTTTCTGTTTTCACAGGCCTACACCTTCTCTTTTGGAACCACTGGACTGCAGAAAAAGGGGCTTTGGGAAATGATCCCTACCTTCTCCACTGACAAAACTGCAAGTGGAAGAACTGTAACTGAAGCAAACAAATGTGGTATTCTTTGCTCTGCTGCTTCACTCACAAAATACTCCTCAGAAGGTTACCTATTACAGCTTACCTATAAACATCTAATGCAGTAATGCAGGGGGCCAAAACAATCCCTCCACATATGCATTCAGTGGATGGATGGTCAAATGCACAGAGCATGCATAGTCTCCACTCCCTCCATGGGATTTAGAGATAATCAAAAAAGTAGGTAAAGAAAGATCTTCTGCCAGAATGTTTCTAGTATAACCCTGAATATAAAAACAACTGTGAAAACTGTGTCTGTCTTGGGTGCAGCTAAAGGCAGTTACAGCATCTGCAAACACCGAAGGCAGTAAGAGGTTGTTTCAGCCCAAACAGACCAGCCCTCTGACATACAGCAGTAATGCTCAAAAATTAAGTCCAGAATAGCCACTGTTTTATCACTTACTCTCTAGCATATTATCAATTTGTAACTTGTGAAAACATATGCTTCAGATAACAAACCAAAGGGGCAAAGGGTGGTCTCACGCTGTTACCTACATGACTGGACCATGAGAAGCTGGTCCAGCCTCTGAAGTGGTGCTCAGCCATCAACAGGCTCTGTCATTGGTCAACATGACACCTCTTGCACGAGGCAACTGCTTTTTGGGAATCCCATTATGGCAGTTGGATACAGCTCATTTGATCAACAAGTTTCTCTCATCTCTGGGCTTGAAGAAGCACTGCCAGCTTACAAGAGGTTTACACCCACTCAAGGCTTTGGTTACAAACTGAGGGTCAAATTCTAACCTGAGTCAGACAAGTGTCCCTCCTGACTTAATGCAACAACTTTAGTACTCACTGCACACTTATACCCATGCAAGCAGGGAGACACCAGCCCTTCAGTTTTCGTTTTAAAGTCCAAGGCTGATATTTACCTTCCTTACACATTTAGAATTACTTCCTTTTGCACTGGAATTCTTTTTAAACCCTGCCTGAGCCTACGAGGTGTGTATCAGCTGGAAACCAAGACATCCAAAATTGTAAGACAGTTTTCAGTTTGCCTAGCACACCTCACCACTATTTAACCAATTCACTAAAGCTTAATATTTACAAATGGACAAACTCCAGAAAGAAAAGCCCATCCAAGCTAAGAAACCAAGGTACAACCCCTAGCTTAGTCACTGAACTGCACACTTGTCAAACTGGGAGAGTACACCAAGAGGCTTCAATGCTCCAAGCACTGTCAGAGGAAAGATAGGGGATGGAGCACGTGAATCTTCAGCCTGATCCAGTTCAGATCCTCTTACGTTCCCATGACTATTAGTAACAAACCCAAAGCCATCTGCTGCTGTATGAGAAAAGGGCGAAGGCCTTCCTGCATTCAGATCCTACAGCGCAGCCACCTCCAGTCAAAGGGTGGGGAGTCACTTTTATGTGGCCGCAGAATTTCAGGGTAAGGCTTATCTTTCATGGCAAGTTGCAAAACAGCTGGTGCTGCACCCAGAGCACAGCCACCATTTCTGGCACAGCAGCAGGAATACGCCTTGGCAAGGTAAGAAGGACTCCCTTCCCTGCCTTTTTATGAACATATGCGAGAGGTCAACAGCATCCAAAAGAGCTGACAACACAACTTCCAAACTGGCAAGGCAAACAGTGCTGATTCCCTGGAACTACAGAAACAAAGCTCTAAGAATACACACATCTCCCACTCTGCTACCTGCTCTGTTTGTGTGTCACCACTTCCCACCACACAGACTGTCAGGAACACAGACATTTTCCTTGCTACAAACCAGACACTGCCACGGCTGCCTGCAAGAGGCTCCAGAGCCATCCTCCTTGTGCCTCCAACAAATGAACTTAAGTGACCAACTCACAGCAATTATCTTGCAGCCAAAGGGAAGGAACAAAAATCAACTTAATAAACTTTGGTGACTAATGATAGGGATTTTTTAAATCCTAAACAATGACATATAAAAAAGATGTCAGTAAGATTTAAAGGGCATTCAGTACACAGATTTTTTGAGTAAAGGGCATGCTACTATGAAGAGAGGACATTATCAGTGTATTTGCACACACACCAAACTTCACAGCTTTCACTGCAAAACCAATAGTTTCTCTGCTTGAAACAGTGAAGCTCATCTTTAGAAATTTTGCAGCTAACAAGGATTTGATTTTACTTTCCAGCAACAATATGGCCATCGTATTATAAATACCATCAAATGAAATTTTAGTTATTTTTTTAAGAGTCAGTTGGTAGCTATTAATGAAGGCAAACTGTTAGGGAAATCCTGCCAAAAGAAAGTAATGACCAGTTGTGTACCAGTGCAGCAAGGTCTAACTTAACTAATAACAACTTTAAATCATTAAGAAGAGTTGGTTCATCTATTATCAACCTTCATCCCAAAATTTATTTTAAAGTATTTCTCCTAACCCAGAACCTATATAAGCATTTGACCAAAGTAGTTTAGAAATCATGAAATATATGCTAATACCTAAGTAAAAGAAAGACCAGTAATTTTCACATTTAAATCTCAAATTCTTTTGAGTAACTTCCATTAATATCTCTACAGCTTTTTCAGAGTTCATAATGCTTCCTGCAGCCTAAAATAAAACAAACTGCAGAGATGTCAGAAAGTTATAGAAGCACACTTTAATTACCCTATATTAATAATGTCTGTCATCCACATTAACATTGTAAATGAAAACAACACATGCAGATCCAGAGATGTGCATGCAATAGTTTGTACCCTTGGCCACCACGCCTGTGCGGCAGCAGCTAATTACAGGGGTGAGCTATGCCAATATGGAGCTCACACTTGTAATGCAAAAAAGAGCAATTCATAGCCCAGCTTAGGTTTAACTGCACAGCGTGGGGCTTGGAGAGAAGACCCACATTTTGTACTGATATTATTAGAGTGGTACTTTTCACAAAACTGAGCACTATGTTTCCATACACACCAAATAAACCAAAAGCACAACTGAACCAACACCTCTTGCACCATGTTGCATTTCCTTATAAGGGATCTGCAACCCAAAATATTTAAACTACTCTGATAACCCCCTGACATGAAAACACAAAACTGCAAGACATAAAAACACAACATATCTTTAGCATAGCACAGAAGTATCAAATTTAAAAGCTATTTCATTTGTAAATGCATCCTTATTAGAAGAATGTGTATTGCTTCACTGGTTCATATTCCCAAGTCTCTGGCCTATTGAGCAAGTAAGTGAAACAACATCTCTGCATTTTATAATTAAGTTATCTCCACGTTATTGTACTTGTTCTGCACTGGTGAAAGCACCAAAGGAAGAAATGCAGCTGCTGAGCACCAAAGGTGCTCCTCATTTAAAATACCTTACAGAACAAAGGCTGAAGTCAAAAGCTGGTCACATTCATTCAGCACAATAAAACCTTTCCAGGGAGAGTTGCCACAATCACCAATAATCAATCATAAAATGCAAAAAAATCAGTTCTTCACCCTTTAATTCCAGCATCCACAGGCAGATTTTCTGCTAGTGTTACACTTATTTTTATCTATAATTATTTGAATCAATTCTCTCAAGAAACACAACCAACAGCTGAAAAACTACATGTAAGGTTTTAATTATTCTCTTAGTGTCTTGCCATGAAGTTTGTTCTAACATTTTTTCAGCTGGCCAAGAAAAGCAAACGTGTGTCAAGGTCAGAGAGAAATAGTTGGTTCTTGCTTCGTTTGAATTCCAGTTCTGGGCAACAAAAAAATCCAGCAATTTAAAGAGGAAACTGGTTTAATAGTTCTGAATTCATCTTTTCCATGAATGGAAAAGCAACATGCAGCAAACCTGTCTGCTTCTGCTTGTTTCATCAATGAGGGAAAGAAAAAAAATTTTTAAAAGCCTCAGATTTGGCCTTGCTGAAGCATATCTGCAAGCAGTGGATGATTTAATAAAGCTAATCTTCAGTGAAGCACATGACCTGTAAGCTGCAGACCACAGAAGTGTGTAGCTTTCCTAATACTACAGTGTTGGTTTCTAACATGAATTGGAACCTCTTGTACAAAGCTTCTGCAAATAATGAAGTACAAGTGCTGCTAGGTCACCATTCCTTGTCATATAATTTAGTGTTGCTTCAGTGACATTGCAAGCACTCTGTGGATTTACTATGGCTGACTTTGAGCTTAACTGCTGCAATGTTTTTTTTTAAAAAAAACAATTTTATCATAATAAATTCCCTTTTGTGACAGACACTGCTCATATTTGGTATCAAAATAACAGAGCATGCACTAATCATGAGGACATTTCCTTAAAATCTGAGCCACTACAGCAGTGATTCAGATGAGAAAAATACTTCTTCTAAAACCAGAGCCATCCTTCATCTTAAGAAAAGCAGTAAGAGATGACACCAGTTCCCCAACTTCAGAGGGCACAAAGTGATTTAGAAGTAGGCAAGAGCATCCTTCTTTGAAAAACGTGTCTTCTTGACCCCACACTTTGAGTAGCCCTCTTATGCCAAAAGTCACGCATCATAACCTCTCCATCAGTTAGCCTGAGCTGTAATGTTTTCCTCTGATAATATCTTGGTCCACAGGTCAAATGTCTTTGAGAGGTCAGCTCATTCTGGCACCTAGCCACATGAAGATGTCTCCTTTCACTCAAGCCTCACTCCAACTCCACAGACTGTGAACAGCCGATACTGGGTTTGAATAGAAGTTCAGTGTAAAATATCGGTGAAATAACCTGAGCCTAAAGCAATCTTTCCTCAATTACTACATTTAATTTGAAACAGGTGTTTAGCCAGTTTTACCATACAGTACATTTTATATACTTGCACGTGCACAGATGCACAATACAGGCAGACAATGAAAGAGGCATAAACTGAAATTTTCAAAGCAGCTGAAGAGTCTTAGAAATAGCGTTATGGAGGTTCCTTTGAAAACTTTTAGCTAGGCTTTTTATAAGTCTCCTCATTGGCTTTTTTATGCAAGAGTTAATCAGATAATTTAGTGATAAGTGCTCAAGAATGCATAGCTAGAAAGGAAATAAGTCTCTGGCACACAGGAGGAAATGGGGAAAAACAGAGGGAGGGAGGTTATAGTGTGTGTTTTTGAGGGAAGTACTTTCTGGTCTACCCTTTAATGCATGGGAGTTTGGTAGGCTTTAACTGCTACTTTGAAAATGCCCCAATTTGCCTGCAGAGCAAACTAAAAGGTTTAGTCTGAATGGTCTGAAACCATTAAACTTCCAGGTATTACCCAGAACAACTACATTAAAGGATACAGTGAACCCAGCTTAGAATTAAATAACAAGAAGTACTTTATATCGTCTGAGGAAATCTAGGATGTCCTGAGCTTCACAGCATGTCCATACTGTATGGAACTATTTCAGGATGTATTCAAAACTGCTCATTCATGAATACACTTTCCTAAAATATGTAGTCTTATCATTTCCATGTTTTGTTGTATATTGCCTGAACAAAATTATCTGTTGCACATTATTCACAGTGTCCTAAAGATGCCTGCATTTGAGAAAGCCTCATCTATCTTCTCATTCCACATAAAACCATTAAACTGCTCCGAATGGTAAAGTCATCATTTTGTAATTATAATTCTAAATTAAGGCTTTTGTGTTGTTAATTCTCCAGAAAAACTTGTACCTATGTTTTACAATGAAAGGAAAAATATCAAACACATCTTACTAAAAGTTCATTAATGAATCCATTGTATCACTGATGAAACACATATAAAGCCAAAATCCGTTCTATTTCCACACCATTTTTTTTCCTTCTACATGAACGGAAGTTGACCTAAAATGATTTTCCTTTCTGAAACCAAATGCAGAGAGTGAGCTATGCTGTAAATACTGGCTTTTCAGGCATCTTAAAAATAAAGTTATTAAGAATGGGACAAGAAGAAATTTAAGCCATTAACTGAAACTTTATACAACCCCCAGTTCTGCAAACACTTATGCAACTGAGTAACTTCACACACATAAGTAATCTGCTTCAGTCCAGTGGGGCTACTCTTATTTTCAAAACCACTCATACCTTTTGCACGTGAATAGAATCATGACACAGTACATTTAATAAAAAACAAAACCAGAGATTTCACTGTGAAACTTGAAAATGTCTTCCAAAAAGACAGTACTTAAAAAACATAATCTGCTCTAAGCAAAAATACCTACAAGATTAAGAATTATTTTAAATTAAACCTGAAATTTCCCAAATGATGCGTAAATATTTTTCAAACACTGCATTGGCTCTGGAAACACTAACTAGGTTACTAATTTAGGTAAAGAATTTTCATGTCTCGGATATCTCTACAAACCATCATGTTTAAGTGCTTAACAAGGAAAGCTTGCTTTTCAAAGTGCTCATTATTGCCTTTCCCGTTGACTGCAATGGGATTTCCAAGTACTCAGCTCTTCTGAGTAAGGGAATACTTAATAACAGGACACAGGAGTGCAAATTAAGAAATCGGTACTTAGGTCATCCAGATTTGACAGTTTTTACCTGAATAACTAATTTGTGCATTGTACTAGAGATGACAAACTATCATACACACAAAAACAAGGAAAAAAAAACAAACAAAAACCAAACCCCTAGAAATTATGACACAGTAAAATACAAAGCACACACCCTTGCTATGAGAGAATGCTAATAAAAGACTGGAGCTTTGATCTTCTTTTGAACAGTCACTCATACAGTGGCAGAAATACCCTTAACCCTCCAAAATATATTCAGCCAAGACTACAAGATGAGAGTGCTTTCTCCATAAGCATTAGAGAGAGGATGACTTCACCTGAGAAGTCCTTTAATCCTTCCCGTATTACTCTGTTGTCTAAGCACATAGCAAAAACCCTCCTGTCGTACCTCTCCCTCTGGATCTGCAGAGAGCATTCTCTACAACTTGGATGCAATAAACTGCAGTTCATTTTTCACGTGTGGAATCAATATTGTTAAGTGGGAATCAGGGTGGGTTTTCCTCCCCTTGTATGAATGCTTGTAACCATTATTGAATCATTTCTCGTCTGCTATCTTGCATAACATCGGCATTTGCTCTTTCGACTTTCACCTTTGTTTCTGCTGCATCTCCACTTTCAGAACCTGCTTCCAGACTCATTTTCAAGGCACTTAGTCATAGCAGGGTGGTAAGATCATTTCTTTGGGATGCTCACTTTGTGCTATGTTAAACAAACAAACAAACAAAAACACACCAAACATTAGAAAAAAAAAAAGTAATTTCCTGATACTTTCATTGAATTTTTTCCTCCTAAACTTCAGGGCATTAGTGACTCAGTTCCCAAATGAAACTGATGCTGGAAAGCTGTCAGGAAACTATACTTATCTGGCAAGTTATTAAGTGTTGCAAATGTTTATGTTGTAATTTAGAGGAATTATCTGTTACCAATACTTCAACCATCTCAATCACTGATTTCCTAACATTACACACCCATAACCAAAAGACAGATCAATAGGCATTTGATAATCACCAAACATAAATTGCCCTTTTATAGTATTGATCAGCAGCTTTTTCTACACGTGCAGCAGTTCGAGGGAGTAACAGGCACTTGGCAGTATCAACACTGCACTGACAGAAAGAGAAACTGGCTGGCACTCATGCAACATCGTGTCAGTAGATACCACGTCCATCAAACACTGACAGTTTGACAGATCAGACGCTCTCTGCCATAATGTCATAATGACTTCAATTTACTTCTCTGCAGCACCCAAAGGCTGAGATTTTATGAGCTATCCAAGTCTCTTCTCTTCAAGAACAAGGCTCTCTTGCTTTTGCAGCCTTGACAGCTTCATGTATTTCCTTAAAATTTCCTAGTAGGCATAACCAGAACAGTAAGAAACACAAAGCTGCTAACTGATTTCCTCATAATTTATACAATAACTAAAGTTTTATTTAGCAATTAAAATTTCACTCTCCAAATTCGAACAGCAGCAAGTTTCAATTACTGAAAAACAAACAGAAGCAAGAAGAAGGAAACCCCATAAAACCCACTAGGACAGCAACTTCCACAAGCCCAAGGTCAACAGGGCTGCCTTCACCCTCGAAGAGTAAGATGCCAGCACTCAACATTCAGGAATGTGCTTCCATGCACCAAGAGGAGGCAACAATAGTTTCAATCAACAATAAGCAGCAGCACAGAGACAAAGCCTAGTGCTCGCTCCTGTCCACTGTGGATGAAGAAAGCCCCGGCAGCAGCATTTGTTCGGGCACCAATAGGAGAAAACACACATCACTGCATGAGGTCACCAGGACACCACCAGCAACCAGGGGATACTCAGGTATTTCCTCACAGTTACTCAGATGCTGCAACTGATGCTGCAATGATTATGTCAGTCAACAGTTGAACTGAAACTGCATTTTGAGTTTTGGCATAAAAATGCTACAGGTTCCTTAATCTGCACCAGCATTTTTAATTGAACAATTAAACTTCTGTTTTCTCTTCCTTTCTACCTCCCAGCTCCCCCAGGTCTTCTCTGCTGCTCAAGACAATGACTTAAATACTTTATATGGTCTTGAACAGCACAGTTTGAATTTTGTCTTTTAAAACTTATTAAGTTGAACAAAAAAATGCAGCAAAACCATTCTTTTGCAAGAACAGAGAGACACAGAATTAAGAAATCAAACATGAGTTTCTGCAAGCGAATTTCTGTTTGCCACAGGAAACATTTTGTTCTTGTAAAGCACAGGCAGCTAAACCTACACTTCTGGTAAAGTGTAGGTAGAAAACCTACCCACCTGAAAGCAAAGACAGGGACGAGGAGGCAGACTTTCCACCAGAGGACTTCAAAGCACTCCCCAATTCAAACAAAAATGTCTCAACGATTCCATGGAGGTGAGCCAACACCTCCAGGCTATATCCCTACCCTCATGTCTCCACCTATTCCACCCCTACCCCTCCACCAAGGCTCTGCCCTCCACTGCACGGCCACTGTAATAATGACAGACACCATGACACAAGAGACAGGACCTCTTTCTTAGGAGTTTCTGCTGCTCAAGAAGCCTGGCCCATTGGCCTTAAAAGAAGAAGAGACCCATACAACACAAGGCAGAACTTCCATGCTGTAGAATCTACAGAAAGCAACAACATCTTTGTTGCAATCTGCACCACTGCAGTGGTTATATCTTATGTGCAGGGGAAAAAATAGCTTGATATTACCTTCACATTTTGTTTGAAAGAAAAATAAACCAACTTTTCATTCACACGAAAACAATCCCAAAGAAAAGTTTATATAAACTACCTCGCTTACAGTAACCACAACAAGCGATTGTTATATAAATACAGAGTAATTATACCTTAATCCCCCTGCTTTAAGAGACAGATCTCCTTAATCTGAAGTAGGATGCAAACTCCTTTTGTTACGCTGTGCAACCACCCCAGATTATTAGATCTGTAAGATCAGGTACTGTATGACTTAGCTCAAACATGCGGATACCTGCTACACGGCAGGATGCCTCATCTGTCAGTAACCACAGGAAAGGAAGAGTAACTAAGCACAGGACAATCAAATCTGACTGCACACCCCAGTGACTGCATTCCAGCTGGTCTTACCACACTCAGCACACTTGCTGATTGCTACATCCCAACCAAATTCCTTCCTCCTCATCCTGGCAAAGCTACATAAGACATGTAGTGTGTTAATGATGTTTCTCAGCAGACCTGGTTTTCACCTATGTCAGTGTCACAATCACCAAAAAGGAAAGGAAAAAAAAAAAAGTGCATGGATTAAATCCAAAAAGAAAACCCAAACCCTCACACCTCTCAATATTGAAACAGCTGCTCCATACCAAACCTTTCCTCTGAAGGAAGGGATAAAGGGTACAGCAGGCTGAGGAACACACTCACACCAGAATTTCTTGTTAAAGTCACCTCTCCACCAACAGTCACAATGAAGGGCCATCTCTGTCCCCAGGTGCATACACTGATGTGCTTAAAATAATTAAAAACAACAAAGTTAAAATACCATTTTGGTTTGCCCTACACCTTTTATACTTGTAATACCATGTCCTTGATCTGGAGTGTTCTAAATTCAATGTTTCATATCAAAACTAATCACCTCCTCCCAGATATATCCAATGTTGAGATACATTTTTGTTAAATTCCTGCATTTTTAATGAGGAAGAGTTAGGGTTTTGGTTTTTTCAAAGAAAACTAAATAATTCTCACTGACTTCTTTGCTTTGTAACCTTTCAACCACACAAGAGAGAAGAGTTGTCTTTGCAGTGACACCTGCAGTGAATCCCACTAAGCACATATGCAAGCAGGCAGTGTCAAAACATGCTTCCTAAAGTGATGCCTGAGAGAAGTTTTTTGGCCAGAAGACATTCATATAGGAGCTGCAACACGAAAATTTGTAGAGGGGAGAGGATACGTGCTACCCTGCTCAACCGCCCCAGCTGTCACAACGGGGCATGTGGAGCAACCAAGCAACAAGATCTCACCTATGCTATGTCAGCACTGCATTTATTAAGCTGTTTTCCACTTATGCAAGTTGGTATTTTAGCCTCCCTAAACCTTCTTTCACATTCTCCTCACTGCTCAGAGAAAAATCCACAAGAACAACCATTCCTGCCTGCTCCTTCTGTTTCTGATGTCACACCTGCAGCTCTGCCATCCTTCAGGTGCCAGGGCAGAAGCATCAGCTGGGGCCAGAGCCCCTGACCTGCAGCAGGGCTATCCTGTACACTGGTATTGCATCATATGCCCAACGAGGCTTTTTAATCATCGCGATGATGACAGCTCCCCTTAGGGTAACTTCAATGGGCTGCCTCAGACCTCTCTGACTGAGCATAAATCACAGCTGACTTGGGAAGAGTACTAAGCGCCTCAATGTCTTGAAAAACACAGCCAGTAGGGAGCTGTAAGGACGAAGACACTTTATAGATCTGAAAACTACATCTGAGCATCAAATACTAAATCTAGTGCTCGGGGGCAGTGTGGATCTCTGACACTTCCAGGAGGACACTGAATGCATAAACTCGTGGATGGATTACACACATTACACTGATACATAAACACAGTGGTTTCGTGCAGCAGACAAACTGTTTCTCCTGCCGTTTAACATAAACTACCTGCTTTTACACCATAGTTAGGAACACTTCAAAAAGAAGCACTGACAGCAAAGCAATTATTTGAGCCCCAAAATTAGGCAATAGTGAATCATTGCCTCTGAAACTAAACCCTGATTTGTACAGACTGACCCACATGATCAAATTTTTGCAGTCAGTTCAGACTTCCAAGTGACCAACATCTGCCTACAGGGATCAGCCTGCCAGACCAAGGAGGAGTGTTAAATTACAAGCTTTGTACTCATGGCATGCACTCCATGTTGATTAAATAAATAAATAAATAACTAAATAAATAAATAAATAAATAAATAAATATCCATTTCATTATTGGCAGCATGGCAGCCCCATGCAAAAGCTTCAAAACCTCTTTTCATTTTGAGCTCACTCTAATATTAGCTAAGAAAATATCAAATCAACATCATATTTTAATGTTTAACCAAACAGCTACACTTGTCCCTGGTTAAACTCTGCCACACTGGAAAAGAACCAGAGATTAATTTGGTTGAATGAATTTGGCTTTTAACCTAGACAATAAAATTTACTAGTATAAAAGCTTAAATCCCAACTGGCAACGTAAGGATGCCTTAGGGTACACTCTGCTTCTTGCCAACACCACACATCCACCTTTAAAGCTTTAAAATAAATCTCTGACTTTTGCTTCCACATGTATAGGCATATATTATGTTTATACTACAAAAATCAACACTGACTTGTGAGGGTTAATACTAAGATGCTAATATATAAACTATAGAGGACTACAGATAACCTACTTCTGCAAAATTGGAAATAGGAGAAGGAAAAAAAAAATCTGCTCTTTACCAAGACAAGAGAAGCAGAAATAATGAATGACAACAGGATTCTAAAGTCACTCAATTAAACTGCATTGTTATCTTTGGCATTAAGTTCATCATACCTTTACCACTATTCTAGAAAGCACCTTTTTTAACAATACTTAGCTAGGTGTCTTCTGTCATACTTGAGGAACTACAGAAAACAACCTCTGTTTCTAAAGCCATCATCATGACAATATTGCCTTCACTTCCCCATTACTTAGCAAGGCACGTACCATTTTCTGTTAACAACTGACTTGTTGTTTGAACAAATATATTCGGAGCATGCAGGTCTATGTCCTGTATAAACAGAGAACCAAACTGGCCCAGCCTACACCCCTGAACTCTCCACATCAGTGGGTGAAGATGGCAAAGAGTTGAGGAGAATCCAGCCCACAGCATCACAAAGGAGGCAAGGGGACAGAAGCATGTCACACTGCACTGCCATAAACACAAAATGTTCCACATCATTATGTGCAGCCAAGGAGGCACTTGTACCTACAGGGCTGCTGGTATTCTGTCTGCCTGACTTCTATCAGCATCAACAACAGACACAAAACCAACTATTTCTTTTTTTCAAATCCTGGCCAGATAATACCAACACCTTTTTTTTTTCCTTTTTTTTTTTCTCTTCTTTTTTTTGTGCATGTGTGTGTATGTGCCTGTGCCCAGGCAATGCCAAACTTAGGGTAACTGAGTCATATACCATCAACCTCTGGGGCCAGGCTGGGCCACCACTGCTAACACTGGCAAACTCCTACTCAAGAGAAAGTGCCTCAAGTCAGCGAGGCTCCTCAGATGAGTAAGAAGTGCTCACTGATGTCAGTGAAGATTACCCAGAGAGGGCTTTGAAGTTGCTATTTTGTAGTGGGGGTTTGTGTGTGTGCACATGCACAGGAGCAGACATGACTCCCTAAAAGCCATGAATTCATCATCATCCTACAAGGCAGTACAGCTTACAGAGAAAAGCAGTCAGAAAGTGAGATAATGACCCTATGCCATGACCCCAAGGTAGAAATAAACTGGGTGTAGGAGGTACCTGCCGATACCAGGATTAACATGACTCAGGGAACACAGGGCTGATAAAAGGTATTCAAGAGGCACAAAACAGATGCCAATGCCATCTCCTTCTGCCAGCCCAGTTCCCTGTCACCCTGCTCCACTTTCTATGCCACAGCACATATTCAGCACACTTAATGCCAAGCTCTAGTCTCACATATGCTGATGTAAATTTAAACGAACTGACCAAAGTAAATGGAGAAATCCCACGAAAATGCACAGTAACTGAGCAAGGTTTAGCCTTGATGCAATGTCCTAAAGTGATGGAATATGTATAATTTTCTGACCACTGTCTAGAAGAAAATTATGTGTCCACAGGATGTGGCACCACTTCACTTCCAGTTGCACTGCTCAGGAAATACATAAAAGTAAGCTTCATATCTGTGCATATTTACTATGTCACACAGCTCTTACTAATAGGCTGAATTACCAAAACCAGAAAGTTGTTGCTGCTGTTTGCAAAAGCAAAGTATCTTTGCAATGAAAATGGATTCCATACACAATACTTTTCTCCAGGGAATAGAGCTGTATATTACTATACAGTATTATTACATATATTGTATATTATTATACATATATATATAGTATATTATTATACGTTATTATACCCATGCTATATGGCATGCTAAACCTTTTCCTCCTTTGCCCCTGATCTCTTATGTGACTTTTCCCTACTACCTCTCTGTAATAGAGAGGGCTAATGAACCATCCTAATATTTTTTAGGTAGCTGGCAGGTTAATTTCTGGAATGACCCAGGGATGCAGGCATTGACCACATTTCTAGGCACCCATGGTGTGATACAGAACCAGAGCCCCATGGTGCTGTTTTCCTGCAAGCATGGGGCAGGACCAGTTTCTGCACAGAAACCAGCTGAGTTTAGAGGAGAGCAGAGGACATTTCCACAGCACCACCATACAGCAGCCTTCAGTACCAAGAAGACTGTCACCAAATTTTTGCCTTGGATTATGCATACACATTCAAATGCCAGATGACATTGGCTTCCCCCCACTGTAGTGAAATGCACAGTAAATTCAATTCTAATAACTTATTATTGTGAAGAGGACTGTGATAATTAACAGACATTTATTAGCATTTAATTTGACAGCAGATATGCTTTGGAGAACTTTAATGACCCCTTAATGGATCCATACAACCACATGTACACAGAGGAGATACAATCAAGTCCTGGAACTTATTCTTACTGTGTGTTTGTACACATCCCAGAACAGCAGCAACACATCATCATTGCTATTGGGTGCCACCATATGACAACAGCTTATAATTATACCCTCCTGATAAATCATAATCTTCTGTAAGCCTAAACCACTGACTTTGTGTCAGATAAAAAGAGATGCCTGCTGTGTTCCCATGCACCTTTACCTGACCATCATGCTGTGGCTTGATGTAGAGGATGATTGTTAGCGTAAGGAACTGATCAGAGCTACAGAAGCCTGGAAAAGGGAACTGCTGCAAGTCCTCATTTTATCTCCTTTATAATGCTAAAAACATAAAGCTACTACTTCTTTTTAAGAGAGCAGAAACATTACACCCAGCACACTCTTTGCAAAAGTCATCAGAGTTAAGGCTGTAGCAGTAAAAGTCACGTCTAGAAAATGTGCTTTCAGGACAGATTCATGACAGTATTCACAGAAAAGACAGGGAATGAACAACAGACTTCTCAAGTGCTTTTTCTTTTCATGGCTGTTTTTCCTGATCTGAACATGCATCTTTCACAAATCCAGCTAGTCCTAATAAATTCTATTTATTAACAGCAATTTCTTTTTCAATGAAGTTTGCTACCAGTGCTAAAAATTAATCAGTCTTAGGTGGTTGTTCACATCATGCCTGACACCCTCCCAACCGTTCTGTGCCAACAGCCTGGTTTCCCAGCATAGCTTCGTCCTTCTCACAGGCCCCTTGCAACACCTGGATCACTCCCATTTTCACTCTGAACACAAACCTGCTTCACTTCATATTCCTCCTCCAAAAACTCTCATGCTCAGGATGCCACATCCACCCACTCACTCCAAGTCTCTGCCACCTTCAACTTTTGAATGCTGACACCAGCTCAAGGTCAGAAGTGCACAACAGCCAGGAAAAGGGGACTGCAGAGCAAAGTACATCTGGGGGACAAGAGCCAGGAAAGGGGTCTACAATAAACGGCAATTTGTGCAGTAAAACCAAGTCTTACGTCCCTTCAAGAAACTACACAGAAGAAAAATTCAGTTACCTCACACACATGCAAGCACATGTGCTCGGCCAACCTCCTCCCCTTCTTCTTCTGCCTAATATCTCCTCTCCATAACCACCACCACTCTAATTTCTCCCAGAGCTCCTTGTGATTAAGCAGGATTTCCCATGCTAGGCACCAGACAAAACACCAGGCATCTCCCATATCCTGCTCCTACACAGCTCTGCACACACCCCATCTCATTCTGGTGCTGCTGCCGGATGGCAGAGACCACCCAGCAGAGCAGTGCCACAGGAAAAAAAGCAAATCTCAGTCAGGCCCCATTAACACACCCCAGACAGCAACATCCAGCAACACTGTACAGGGGCATCATGGCCAAGGGAGCTCAGGACACCACCTCAGCCTCACCACTCATGAAGAAAAGCATCACCAAAGAACAATGACTCTTTTACTGCCTTAACACAGATAACTACAGATTCCTGCCATGGTGATTTCTGATGAAAGAAAGACATCCACCTACAGAAACTGAGCACTCCTAGGTACAGGAGAAAGTAGTTCTCCACCTTCAACAGTCTTCCTGGACACCCACAGCTCCGCAAAACACCCATTTCCTCCTTATTTCTGCATGATCTTGTTAGTCTTTTTCCTTTAAGGCTGTGTTCAGCTCATCATACCCTGTTTTCTTCTCCTCCAGCTTTTGCTGTGCCTGCTGCTTGCACCAGCTCTTCACCACTTCTGAGCAAAGAGGCAGACACTGATGCCAGACATGAAATGGCTGAGAGATCTTTACAAGTGAACCAGCTCATACTGGCATAGCTCCGCTATCCCAAACACAAGGTGTAATTACCTTACTTGTGGGTGGAATTACACAAGGAGTAATTCTGGTTACCTGGTCTTCAATAAACTTCACAGAGCTGCTCTAAGATTCCACAAGAATTGAGTTACTCTAGGCAAAATCCATTAGACCCTAACAGCATGGAAGGAATATAGAGAGGACTGTGTGAAGAGCATTTTTATTACTCGTCCACAAAATTATTTGCCTACATTCACATACTGCTGTATCTACACAGATATTTTCTCTTTAAAAGAAGATTCAAGTTCGAAACTTCATTTTGCATATTAGAATGAGAAACTGAGATTTTAGCCTCTCAAATACTGTTATCTTCTTCAAGATGTAAAATACAATGAATAAAGCAGAATAAACTGGGTCTTTAAGAAAACAAAAATCTGTCTCATGTCTAGCATGTTCTTAGATGACAGACTCTCAACTCTCATCATCTTGTCCTTTTTATTACATGTTGAAGAGAATTTAGTTGAAAAAAGATAGTGTTCTTCTTCCATGGTGATCACAGACGACAGAGACTGTACCAAGCAATGAGGTTTCTTTCCTGTTCAGAGGAAGTACCAACTCACAGGGCAGCACTCCCAATCCCACTGAGCCAGCAGGACAGCTTTAGGCTCCCTACACACTCCAGAGTAACCTGCACTGGTGTGCAAACTGAACTGCAGGACAGAAGGCTTGAACCAAAATTCAGACAAATTTCTTGATGCTGTCACTGCCCTGGGCTGCTCATTGTTGACCAAGTCCATTATGCTCTCTCTCCCATCCTCCAGGAGCACAAAACTCACAGAAGAGCCACACTAAGCAGGTAACTATCTGTCTTCCTCTCCAGTCTGGTGATACAAGTCTTGATCCTTGGATATCAGTCTTAGAACCTGCAGGAAGCTTGGACAAGCTTTCCACTAGAACAGAGCAAGACCTAGTCTTTAGAAGGGTGAGCTTCATCTCTTACATCTCAAGGTCTCCATTTCCTTCCCTTTTGCCTGCCTGCCAGATCAGCTGGTCCCCAGAGGATTCCTTTTAAACTTGTATCTTCCACTACTCAAACAAACCAAGTCAGCATTCTTGAACTTCTTGTTCTCTCCCTTATCTTCTGTCAGAGCCAAGGACACAAAAACAATTATGGGTCTCTCCACCAATCCTGTGCAGTGCTCCACATCTAACTAAAAAGCTGCAGAAATGTTCACCTGATATTTCACTGCATTTGACTTAGCAAGTACTGAAAAGCAAAATAAGTGTCACTATATTATCTCGAGCTGTACATCAGCACAAGGTAGCAAAGAGCGTGAAAGTCACAGCATCTCCTGAACCAGATAGCAGAAGATAAGAGTAATATCTAAAGGGTTCCATCATGGATGTCATCTTCCTATGAGGACTCAGAGGGGATGCCCTGGTTTGCAACTCTATTCCTAGCTCAGAGATGTATGTGTGATCTGCAATAAACAGGTGGCAATTAAAGGATTTTGTTATGCAGAGGTACACACAGCTTGTTTGCAGGTTAGAACAGGACACACAAAAGCCATCAGTCTATTGGACAGACTACACATCATACACATCACTGTGAGTATAAAATGCCCTGGGTTCTGCACTGAAACAGGAGACACAACAACAGGCAATTCAGCAGCAGGCATTTAAAATTTTCTTAGTGGCACGCATGAATTCCACACATTACTGTTTTGTACCATTTTTCAGTCTTTTAACAAGCCAAATCACCCCTTTACAGTACCCAGTCTCCCTAGACATCTACTTCAGAATATAAGAATCTGAGGGGAAAGGCTACCCACAGCCTAGAAACCACTTTTGAGCTCCAGACACCCTTCTAAATGCATGAAACTTTGAAGCGAAATTTTAGAAATCCTCACCTTTTGCACTGCTTACTTTTGTGATGGCAACCTATAATCCCTAATCAACCTAGAAAATAAATGACCGATAAACCAATCTGCTTGTAACCCCATTAACAGATTCTGGCTTCAGTATCAACAGGGTAATTTGCTGAGACTATTTTTAATCCCAACTGCTAAACCATTAATCCCACAATTTCCACATAGTATTTCCACTGTCCCCCAAATTTACTCATGGTTACCAACAATTTTGCAACTCATTAAAAAGCAGATAAATAAGTAACGCTTGCAAATATACACCTCCTGGCACTGGAGAACTGACAGACTCCGATTACTTGGTTGATCCCGTTAAAGCCATTACTTTCTAATTGGAAAGAGTCATTCAGAAGCAAAGCTGTGTGTCTGGCATGTCACTTGACACCTGGTATGTACCACTCATGATAAAATGAACTCTCCAATATGCTTCCCACAATGAAAAGAAGTGGCTTATTTCATCATACCACTGATAGTCACAGCTCTCTACTAAAATCTGTTCTAATTTAATGGGACCAAGGTTATCAACATGAATTGTCATGTTTCCTCAAACTGGCATTAAAATATTCTCCAACTATCATTATTAATGTCAATATAAATTATGCATTGAAGATCACAGCATTCATTACTAAGGTAAAATTTATCTGGAGGGAAAGAAAAAAGAGACAAACAGAGCGAATCTAATTAAAGTAGGTATTTATAGATTTTATACAGCTCTTCTCTTTAATGATGAAAACACTCCTTTAAAAAAGGTCTTAACATAAGCATTCACAGGGCCATCAAAAACAGTACCAAGAAAGCATTGTGTTAATCAGCTAAAGGTACAGTTACACACAGGATGTTGCAAAGAGACTGATGTGATAATACACCAGCCTGGTAGTTTATCCAAGGGTGTATCAACATAGTAGCACAACAGTCTGGAAGACAGACCCTTGGTTTCACGTAAGCAGCTACATACAGGAGGAAAAGCTGTATTTAGTATTGGAAGGGTGGTGTTTAATGCTCCTTTCAACTTCTATAAATTACAACGTCAGCCATTCCTAATTGGTATACATTAGTATTCAAGCACCACGTTGAAATTAGAAGCTTAGCAGTTTTTCGGTACAGTTATAGACACTTAATACAAACACATAAATAACCTTGTTGAAACATTTTAGAGTTCCAAGGTTAAAAGAAATCACTTTAAGAGACAGATGGTGAGCAACTGGTACCTCAGTGAGGAGTGCCACCAACTTTTGAAAGCTCTCACGCAACACACTGTATGGGGCTAACTCCTATTTACTGCACACTTTGGGACATTGCAGTGAAGCCTCATCTGCTGAAACCCCAAAGACGTGCACAGATAGGATGACACAGGGCAAAGAAAGCCTAAAAACACAACTCCCAAGGAAATCCAAATCCAAAGAGAAAATAAGATATCTTGTTTCACTAACTGCACAGTTTAAGTCAGTCCTTAAGTTGCCTGATTGTAGTTTTATTATATTTGTGGCTGCCAATACTGGTACCAGCTCACCAATACAGGTGCCTCACAGTCTACCACAAAGGCAGCCAGAATGCATCCATTAAAATAGACAACTAAGCAACCTCTGTGTAAAGACTGGTGGACGAGAGGGGCGGGGGGGGGGGGAAGAGAAAGACTTTGCAAGCACACACTCAACCATCAAAGGAGCAGCTCTAGTTTCAGCCAGCAGAGACTGTAACACCTCGCCCCGCAATCCTTTACAACACACCGTGTCACTGGCTATTGTTCGTAACTCTTCCCGCAAACCATTTCAACATCCAGAGAATGACTATTTCTTAAGGAAATTATTTCAGAAGGGAAAAATATTGCTTACTCATGAACCTGGTATCATTGTAACAATGAGGCAAAACAGCTACAGACAATTACATTGCACAATTCTAAATGCATCTTTTATTGTACTGGATTTCAGAAAAAGAACATTCTGAAACACTGAAATAAATCAGAGAATAAATGTGACTTCTTGTCAGCTCATACAATATGGGTTAAATGCTACCATATGGTGAGTGCGCACACGTTACCCTTTTAAAAACAAAGAACATGGCTAATTTCATTCCCAAATCTATTTTTAAATAAGTAAACGTGACCATTTTAAAATTAGGCTACAATTGTGACTACAACACCTCAATTTCCACCAGCTTCTCTCCCTCTTTTTTTACTGAAAACTAACAGCACTTCCCTGCTCACCATCTTTTTTAAAAAGACAAGGAAAAATTACTATTCAGTCAGCTTTATCCCCGTAATAAGCCAACATAAGCATTTCTATGCAGTGTAAAAACAGTGACGAGCCAACTCACCGTTCTTCCTTTATTATACCTGCCGGAAAAGCAGAGCGTGCGTGCGTGTGTGTCTGTGTGTGTGTGTGCAGTACGTTAAAACTCAATGACATCCGATCCGGTTTTCAGAAAACACTCACAACATGACCTGCCCGACAGACAGAGCTCTCGTTCTCTCTGCACCCCCCAGCATGTACTGAGACACACAGTTTCGGCACACTCCCAGCCAAAAAAGAACAACAACAAAAAAAAAGAACCAAAGGAAACACGCATGAAACACACAGAGGGTAGATGAAGTGGATGCTGTTGGTTTGAGAATTGTCTGTCTAGCCTCTGTGTTATTTGTTTTTATCATTATACTATAAATGAAACATGTCAGGAGTCTAAAAATAGCTGCGAATTGTAATTACATATGCTATGCAAGTTTTTATTTTACTTTGAAAAGAAGATTAAAAGCTAGATCATTTTAGAAACTGGCCTTAAAGATTTAGGGAGCCACAAAATTCTTCTGCTTTGCAATTTGAAGTACTCTGCTGGAAAGCATTTCCTTTGGGACATAAATATGACAGCCCCAACATGGAGAAGCAAGCTCCCAACACCACACAGTGAGATGGCAAGAAAGAAAAGGGAGAAGAGTAGACAAAGGAAAAAGTAATTTCTTAGAGATTCTAAGAGTGCTCTGATTACGGATGTAATACTATAAGCTTTAATTAGGAGCTAAGTGCTGTGTGCTAAATTCATCCCCACATCCAGTGCTATAAATTCAGAGTCACCCTACTAAAGTTACCTTGGGTTTACCACAACGGCACAACAGTAATGCCAGGCCTACAGCTTCTGCAACAGCCCATAATGAAATGTGGATTTTGTTGAAGAAGCGTTAAGCGACACAATATCCTGTTGATAAAAATTTAATTCTTTTCCATAAGCAATCACCTAAATGAAAGGTTAGCAAAAATGAATTTTAAGTACTCCCCAGAAGATAAGCAGTCTTGAATCCACACAAAAGAGCCCCTGCTCGAGCCATGACTTGAAACACTTTACACACCAGAGTCTTCAGCAACCCCTGCCCTGGTATCCCTGGGACACTCCATGGACACTATGTACAGTGTTAGCTCACAACTTGGGAGCAGCTTATCTTACAGCAGATGTGTGCTACTGCTATGAGACCTGCTAGAATTTATTAGGCAATAAACAGTTCAGTAGCAACTCATGAGATGCAAGTTCTGTCCATCCGCACGCTAATTTAATCTCGGTTTAATGCCCCGCATTCACTTGCACAAGCGCTGCTGCCGTAATGCAGTTTGAGGAATGCAAGGAGAAACTGCCAACACCAAGTGTGTAACAACGCTGATGGGCCTCCACAGATAATCAAGGATGTAAACAACATCAAAAAATGAACAACCAGCCTTGAGTAATCATCACACCAAAAAAAAAAAAAAAAAAAGAGCCCACTGCCTTCAAATGGCAAAGCAGGTTCAGCAGATCAAGAGACCAAACATTTGCTGACTAACAGTTAGGTAATGAAAGTAAACATTAGTAATGAAGTCATCATCATAATGAAAGCCGTGGCAGTGTTAATTACCTGGACCATAATCCACTCAAGTTTTAATGCAGGCTCACTAACATAATATTTACTAGAATCATTCCTGCTGGAAAAGGAAAGGAAGTTTCATTTACTTTTAACATAGAAGTGACAACCAAGAAATATTGCTATCTGTTAAGTCATTCTAACTCCCAAGCACTGTACAGTTTCTGTGCAGTTACAGTGGGTAACTGAAAAACAGAATTTTGCCTTCAGTGTCTGAGTCAGAACAGCTTTATCCTAGCACTGAAGTGTATAAATATTTGCAGCATGTAAGATGTCTGCTTTGAAAAAGCAATGTTGCTCCAAGTTTCAAATATTTATACTGCAGATATCTAATCAAATAAATGTGACTTTTTTTCCTGAGGTTTTTTGTTTTTTTTTGCCACACTGTGATTAGGTATCTGGATTAAGTTTATGGCTAGAGGAAAAAAAAACACCATAATAAGTTTTAGTTGATTAACTGCCAATATAATTAAGTATTTCAGAAACGCATATAGAAATTATAATTCCACTCAGAATCACCTTCGTGCCACTCCCAGTAGTCAATGGGAATGGAACGGCTGCTTGAATGGGTCAGCAGTGGATTCACAACCAACAAGTCAATTTTTAGGATGGTTGTATATGCTCTTATCCAACTAAAGAACACCACATGGTTGTGAAAAAAGTTTTAAGTCCATTTCTCCTTTCTGTGCAGAAATCCAGTGCCCAGTCTCAAAAGATATGTATCTACAAATTTATACTTCGTGTCTCAAAAACTTAAACAGGCACTTTTCTTGTGAAATTTGCAAGCTTGGACAAGTTGCTTCCTGCAAAATGCAATCACTTTGCATTTCAGTTTTCTATTTTGATGACTTTAGGAAAGAGTATATAGCCAAACCCAAATTTCCAGTTTAAGTACATATATACAGACTTCATCACTGGTCTCAACAAAAGCTTATGCACTGGATCATTCTGCATACTAGATGTAATCCCACAGAAGTCCTGGAAGTTCTTGGCACAAACTGAAGTCTTCACAGAAAGCCTTTCAAAGCAGACAGGTTTTGGATCACACCAAATACAGATGCCCTTCATTACAAGGGACCTCAGCATAAAACTCATCAGATCTTAATCACAGAGAATGATCGATAGATAACTACAACTAACTATAGTTACAGGTACCTACAGACAGATAATACTTATTGGTAAGTATAACTATATATGTATATATATATATAAAATTATATAAGATGATAGTTATAGGTAACTAAAAATAACTGTTTAAGTCACCTGCACACAAAGACCTTAACAAAAAAGTCCAAATAAACAGACTGCCCAAAGTTCTCAAAAGATGGCGATTACACCACTTCTATGATCATACTCTTCCAGACTGCCCCCTCTGGTGTGCACCCCACAGCAGGGTGCATTTAAAAAGTTATGCATTTTTCAGTCAACTGAAGTCAATTGCTGAGCTTCTGAAGGTGATCTGTAAGATGTTAAGACATAAACATCCTCCTTTTTTAAAATGAGGATCAGTTCAACAGGGAGAGATTCAGAACAATGGCACAATCGTTTTCAACCCCTTCAATGAACGCATCTGTACTGATAATTGCTATTATTAAATCTTGGTGACAGCATGGTACTATGACCAATTTTAAAATCATACAAGGAACCTAATTTTTAAAGTAAATACATGACTCATTGCCACAAGAAAACTTTAATCTACGAAATGTTGCTCCATTCTAGGCAGATAGAGTTACTGAGGTCACTTGCAAGCAACAGTATGTAGATTTCACCCTAGTGATGTAAACTCGTTTCTATGATGCTGAGAAATAGTCGTTCACATTCATGGAGGGACTAATACCAGTTTGTCTGGTACAGCAGTTTAGAAAGTTGTGCTAAGCTCAGATAGGTGCCCTGCTAACAAAGAACACTCCTCTCTTTAAACATGTTTTAGATCATTCCTTAGGTTAATGTTATTCTCACTGATTTTTTTTTTCCTCCCCTTTTTGTAAGCATTATCTTTGCATATTAATCTAACGGTTTAGAGGGAGGGCTATAATGCCCTATTGTTCACACAGACTCCACAGTACTTATCACTAACTAGGTGTCACTTCAACACCACTCAGTTTTATAGGAACTAAGGCTTGAAAACAAACCCCAGGCAAGAATTTCTAGTGATAGCTAAAAACCACTTTACACCAGGAGCTACTAAAGGTGTGCTTGTGCCAGTAACACACAGCCCCACGAAAATGACTTTATTATACAGAGCTCACTCAAGATGGCTATGGCAGCTACTCTTGTGAAACTGAAGATATCCTGGAATATCTGCACCTTGATACTAATTACACCACAGGTGCTCCTATGCAACTTCAGCTCCCAGTTTCAACGGGGAGAAAGCTCCAAAAACTACTATGCTCACCCTGGTGGGACAAAGCTGGGGTGCACTAAGCAGCAGATGACCAGGCTGATGTGGGTTGTGGGTTGCTGTGACAAAAGTGAAGGACACTTTGGCAGAGAAACAAAGCAACAACATTCACTGACTGACAACTCATCCCGGCCAGCTGCCACACACAAAACTACAGGAGCAAAACTACCAACATACTCCCTGCCGAGACAAAACTTTTGCTCCCATCACCAACACCCCACCCTGGCACTGCTCCCCCATGAAACAGCCAACACCTCTTAAGAGTGCAGTTATTTTCTGCCC
>JANPWX010000173.1:1851195-1982963 GCA_024734555.1 Trochalopteron elliotii
GGGCGCGGAGCGGTGGTTCTGCCCACCGCCGTCCCGGTTCCCACGTACCTCCTCCACTGCGAGAGGTGCGGGCTACAGTTGCCCCAGATGCATTTCTATGAGAAACTTTTATTTTTTCTTTTTTCTTTTTTTTTTTTTTTGGGCGAATTCCACTGGTAAAATATTTATGGATCTATTGAAATGCGCAGAAACAACAACATTAAAGTCCTCAATCAAGATCAAAGAGGAATAGTGTTCAACAGCCACGCTGGGGAAGTTGAAAGACCTCCGAACAAATCAATCTGCCATATGGCTATAGAAAGAAAAAAAATAAGAAAACAAGCAACAAAAAAAAAAAACCCGCCCCCCTCCTCCTTCCTATGGCTGAAAAGTTCAATTCTTGTTTTCCTGCCTGTTTGCGAAGCTCGGTTTAATCACGCCAAATCTGTGTGTGCCACAGGCGAGGGGAGTGTGTTTAGTCTATGGCTGGGAAGCCTAATTTAACGCTCGGTACTAGACATCAAGGGTGTGGATGGAGCCTTTTTTTTTTTCTTCCTTTTTTTTTTTTTTTTTCTTTCTTTCTTTGTCTCGTAACGTGCGATGACGTACAATTGACACGGAGCACTTTTGACGCAGGAGGGACCGTGCTATCTCGACGCCCCGGGCCGGCAGAACCCCGTCTTCCCCGGGCACCCCGGCTCTGAGTTCCCCGCCGGAGTCGCCCCCCGCCCCCGGCCCGGCCCTTCCCGGGCGCACCGGCCGCGCTCCCTCCTCCCTCTTGCACTTGGGACGCGAACTGCTCCGGCAATGAGAACAAAATTGGGGCGGAGGGGGGGGGCTTTAAATGCGGCCCTTTCCAGTGCTTATTACAAGAACCCTCGGAATAAAGGGAAGGGGTGGGGGTGGGGGGCAGCGAGCGAGAGGGGAAAGTTGGTAATGAAGGATACACGAATCATAAAATGTAAGCTATGTGTGATTAATGATCTGCACTAATTTGTATAGCAGGCGTGTTAAAGGTCATTGACAATTGTTGCAGCTTTCAGCATGAATGCCTGAGTGGGATGTATTTGGGACAATCAAATTTAATTCTAATTTACAGAAAAAAAAAAACTAGATGCGCATAGCAGCTGGTCAAAATATAGAGAGGACGCACTTTAAAAAATGCACGTGTCCTATTTTTCAAATGCAGCTTCATTACATTAATGAGGGGTGTCTTTAAGTGCCTCCATAGTAAATAACACATTTGGAATGTCTGGATTTTGTCCCTTATGCATCAGCATCTTTCCTGCACGCTTTTTCAATTGCAGGCCAAATTGGGTTCCCAGTTGCTCCAGAAGTGCAGCATTTTGTGGGAATTCTGAGTTTACTGGTGCCAAATTTACCTGTGAGTGGGCCAGAGCAGATGTCACCTCTCTGAGCCTGAAGAACCCACCCCAGGCACACGCCTATAACACAAGCGTGTAGATTCTCTAATCACAGTTTATATAGTACTTTAGCATTTCTTTACACAAAGAGTAAGAAATCCATTATAAATCAGCATTCCTGGGCACTATTTAGAACTACAGTATTAAGCTAACAGTTTCCATATGGCAAAAATTGACAAGTCAGAGCAATGAAAGGTGCATGAGACTTCTCAGCTCCTCTACCTAAAAATGTGATTTTTATGACCTTCTCCTTTTCTCTCAGAGTCTGTACAGATTCTTTTCCTTAGACAGTAAAACATGAGAATACACAACACGGTGCTTGCTCTATTACTTGACAGAGTAATGCTTAAAATGCTTGATATTTTCCATATTTGCTTCCATAGGGCCCAGTCTTATAGTCCTTGTTCCTGTAAGAAAATAGGAGGCTACAGGGATGAAAGGCCTGGAGAACCCATCTCAAGCTTAGTACACGAGGGGTATTCCACTTTAATGGAAAGGCAATTAAAAATTCAGAAGATGCAGAGACCTTAAAAACAATCAAGTGGTATATTAATTTCATGGAAAGTCACCAGCAGAGTTTCTCTGTCCATGTAATTTTAAATAGGAGATTTTCTCACATTTCTTCTGCTGAGCCCAGCACTTCTGGGTTTTAAAAGCAAACTGAAACAGTGTAAGAATTTATAGATTCAAAAGATATGCGGGATATATTTGCATAATATCATCGATGTCATGAGAAATTTCAGGTAGAGATGATGTTCTTAATTTTCAATTCGTTAGTAATGTACCATTTCCATGGGTGACTAATTTGTTTGCAGACAGTTTACTCATTTTATCTTTCCCAGAAATCTTCCAGGAGATGTCCTCCAGTTTCAAATTCTTTAAATTACAGTATTTTGTATGAGAATGTCAGTGATATTAATGGCTCAATACGTGTTTTACTATTTATAGACTTGCATGTATAATAATTCTGGCTAATGAAATACTTGAAGCAGGAAAGCATTTATTTACTTTTGCTATAGTCTAATAAATTATTTGTTCAGCGTTTGGGACCAGGCTTTCTCAAGTTAGGGAAAATGGCAGTTTGATGAAATTCTGTGCGATGACTTGTCTGCATAACTTACCCTTAGGAGTGATTGGTGGAAGTTTAGATAAGAAAAGGTTCTCGAGAAACACTGTGGTTAGAGTAGTGAGGAAAAAGGCCATCTCTGTAAAAGCAAGGCTGAAAGCATAGATAAATACATCAAGACAGGCAAATAAGCCAAGTTTGGATTACATTTCATGTATATGTGTGTGCATATGTGTGTGTGTACATGTCACATACACAAATACAGTCTGTGAAATGTAATCTAGGGGAGTCAGTCTCTTTTTCTGTGCTTGCTCTGTGTTACTCAGGTTTTGTGCCATTTAATATTTTCAGTTATTACAAATCTATCTGAAATTCTATTTAAATCTAAGACAGAGATTTTGCTCTCAAACTGTGCTTGGTCAGAAAAAAGAGCACACCAACTGATGACAAATAACCTTTAACTCTTTACATTCTAAACCAGACTTTTTCTTGGTGTATCTGGATATACAAAAAATGTGTGCAGAAGTAACCAACTGGAAGGCACAGACAGCTCTAATACCCATCTACGTCTGCAGATCACCACACAGAAGCATTTTCTTTTAAAAAAGAAACTCACATTCCTGACTCCAGTTAAAATGGGCCTTTTAAACACTGGTGGGCTCCCAGAGTTTCTGTGGGTGGCACAAATTTCACTTGGAAACAAAATGGCTTCAATTGATAACAAGCTTATACATTTGGATTAAATACATTGACTTCTGATGTGCATCACAACAATCTTTCTCTCCTCTCTAATCATGCTTCAGTAGCTGGGCGGTGTCAGGCTGCTTCCAGAGTTTGTACTATGAAAGCACACCCCCACCCATCAAAGTTTTGTACACCAGCATACTCCGGTTCTGCATGGATTGAGGTCAAGCTCTTGCACCCTGTTAATTCAGTGGCATAAATCTAGCGAACGGATTTGAAAATATTTTTCCATTTGGAGAGGTGCACATATTTCATGATCTGACGTGTCTATTAATGTGTAACAGCAATAAGCAACTTGGTCATATCTGTTGACAAATTGTATCAGGTGTCAGGATGTGGTCATAACCTCTTTATTTTCTACTCATACAAGTTGTCCCCTTGCTATCCATGTAATTGCATCAATGATAAAAGATGACTGGTATTTGTTTCCGTCATCTCATTTATGGCATGTAATGAGCTTTTCCTTATGGTAGAAATAATCTGGAGACCCTTCTTGAAGAATCAACATTTTTAACTCTAATGTCTTTCATATTTGCCCCTACTGCCAACACAGTTGCTAGGATATAGCCTGATTTTGATTTTTTGTGCTTTGATCCTCTCAAACCCACATTTTTTTTAAACTGAATTATCCAATATTGCTTTTACAATGACACTGAGGAAGAGAGCAGAAAAAGTTAATATTGCAAATAAGTACAGCCTCAGCGTACACAACTATTTTAGGTTCATGCAAAATGTACCAACTTTTCCAGCCCTGGCAGTCAGATTTTCTCACCCATATGTAATTTTATAAACTACATCACGGCTTCACAGCAGGTAGGGAGCCCACAAACCTGTTCTTAATTTCAGCTTAACTGAAAGCATCTCAGCAGCAGCTGGTTTCAGAATAGTTGATCAGACTTCCACAGATGTGGCCCATAGAAGGTTCAGAAATAAAAAAGAACTAGGCCACAAAGTAAAATTAATTTCAAGGAAAACAAATTCAATAAGGATGAGACTTTCAAGATTTTTTTTTTTCTTTGAGACAAGGATCATTGGGAGGGCATATTTCTGTGGCTTAGGATTTTCCATTCTGTCTACTGATAGTAATACTGCAGTACACTGATTTTCTGGCAGGCTGGACCTGGCTGTTAGCAGGCTGTGCTCTCCCAAAGCAGAAAAACGGGATATTTCTGAGTTTGTGTCGCCTCCTCTCCTCTCCCCTCCCCCTCGCCCTTCTTATGTTCCTCCAAGCATAACTGATAGTAGTGGAGTGCTTGTGCGCTTTTCTAACTGGACCAGACAAAGACGTACAATAGCTAAAAATGACCGGTGATGTTACAGCGAATGTGCTGCTTGGTAAAACTGGGGAAATTGGTTGCCAGCTCTGAACAGTGTGTTGTCTGGGGCTATTACACAAACTTTAAATAAAGGACTACAGAAAAAATATAGTTTTGCAAATGTTATTTTCTGGAGCTTAGCAAGGAGGAAAATTTAAATGATTTATGGAACGGCATGGCAAATACATTATTGTAGTATCTTCTGCTGGGTAGAAAATACCTCAAAAGTAAAAGTGGAACAAAACAGTCACTTGTCCTAGCTAACAAAATTTCCCTTGACGTTCTGTGCAGTGGTCTACAGTGGTTGAATAATCTTAGTTTATATGGTCTTTCAGCTCAGGCATGCAAGGAAAAAGGAACTTCAAAAAGAGAATATTTTACCTGACGTGTACTATTTTAAGGCTTCAGTAATTAAAGACCTGCAAAGGTCAAAATAGCCATCAATATCACAAGCAACAGAGTAGAAGTAACCTGTTTGAGAGGAAGTTAGTTGGTTGGCTGTAACATAATATGCCATAAGCACTGAGATGTGGATCTGCAATGACGAGCAGCAGAAGAAACAGTAAAAGTTAACCAGCATCAGATATTTACTTGGCTGAAAGCACACAGGAACTTGCAGATGAGAAATAGAGATGCTTTAGAGTCTAAATCCCAGAGTTTATTGCCTCGTTGCAGAGATGCTGGAACTTACACCGAGGTCCATCCACACAGATCCATTCACAGGCTGGAGTAAAAGTTTGCCAGAGCCTTCTAACCTTTCAGTGAGCCTGACAAAAACTTGGCATTCAGAAGCTCCCAAACCGTTTTTCTATTTTCTGGATCTCATTCAAATCAGAAAGGTGTGCCATTAGCCTAGTTTTAGCATACTACTGGCCACATTCTAAAGTAAAATCAGGAAATACTAGATTGGGGTGGGAAGCTAAGATATTGCCTGTGTGTCTGCTACTCCTGAAACTGTGTGTGCCAGCCTGAATTTCTGAACTGGCATAAATTAAAAATTAGTAAAAGTACAATGATTACATCTGAAGCTGCAGTAGTTTGCAACAGTATAAGTCATAATAAACGTGCAGAATTTTAGGGAAAATTATTTTGAGAACAAGAACTCTTCCAAAAACTTCCCATGATTTCTTTCATTGATGATAGACCATTTTTCTTCCCTGCACGATTTTATGCCAAATTGGCTATTTTTTAAATTTCCCCATAGATCACACAAAATTCATCATTCCTTTTATCATGTTTGGATCCACAAATCAACCAACTGAATTTATTCTAGTGAGAGAAAGAGGCTGAAACAAACACTCAGGATCATTAGCATAAAATTATCAGCATAAAGTTATCCTGACTTATAACAACAAGTTGCAGGCAGCTTCTCATTTGTTGCTTTCTTAGCGTTTGACAGACAGAAGTGAGTTAGGGGAGTTGGTCCACTACAGATTTTGTGAGGCATTTGCCTTTTTTCCCCTGTTAAACTCCAAAGCTAATAAACCCGGAGCATTTAGTAACAAGCAAGGCGCTCATGTCAACAAAGACCTTACTTAGAGACAGCAAGGTTTTGAGAAACTTCTGTGGCGAGGATTTGAAGATATTTTAGTCATATGCAGTGCACTTTTGCTTCTCTGTTCCCTACAGTATAATCCCCTTTGCTTTCCCCCCTCTGTGTTTTAAAACGAGCACAGAAAAGGCTGAGTGTTAAACTACACTATTCAATTGTCTGGTAAGTACACAAATTCTGTTCAAATCAGAACAAACTTTCAAGTAGACAGAAAGGGGTATTTGGATTTCTATTTGGATTTCTATTTTATCCTGGAAACCCTGCTGAACACCAGTGTGATGGGGAATATAGCCATATCAGACTAACAAAAGGCTCCTAATGTAGTGAAGACCTCCTCCCCCCTCCTCTCCAAGGAAGCCGGCTGGCAGAGCTTTTGCTATCGGAATTGTTTGCAGAATAACCAAACTAAAGCAGCTCCCTATGTGGGTGCCTCATTCAGGAATAAGCAGCACTTTTATTCTAAAACACTTATCTAGCTTCCTGAAGAGAACAGGCTATTTGGAAGATACTTCTTTGTTTTGAATGTTCTTGTGGAGCAATACCTTATCTGGTTTGGTTTTTTTTTCCCTTCTATTTACATTTTCATTTGCTTCTCTGACAAAAGCAGAGATGTACTCACTCAATAAAACAGTTATCACATACGCCAGCAACTCTTAGATTCCTTCTGCTGTTCAAAAGGTTCCCAAGAACTGTTTTTATTGCAAAGGATCCCATTAATATCAATGGTGCAAACATCCTGTTTGCTCCTAGGGGCTTTATATAATAAAAGGGTTATGCTTTATAAAGTCAAATGCAATAGATCTGCATTTCACATCCCCAGTATGACAACATTCTTGCAATGCAAGATATACCACTAGTCATACTTTTATTGCTATGAAGTATGTTGCTGTGTATAATTCCACATATTTTTCCCTAAGACATAAGAACATTTCATGCCAAATCCCTTTATCATCTAAGGAGTCCAGGATCCTATTTATTTTGATGAAAGTTGGGGTAATAAAAATAATAGATTGCAAAATAACTGTGGTAACAACACTGCCAAAAATGCTCACAGAATGATGCTGTTAGTATTGTCCAAGCCAATGTTTTGTGTCTCCAGAGAAGAAGGATGCTTGTGAGCATGTGCTGTCAACCCCATTTGGCGTCAGTCACTAAGGCTAAAGTGTGTGTTTGTTTGCTTGTTTACTTCTGTTACAGAATTGAAGAGAGTTGGGTTCACCATTTGGTGCTTAACTCTGTGAAGGCTCCACCAGGTAGATGTGACACAACATAAGCATCTACATCTGTAGCCCACAGGAGAGACGCCATGAGTGGGAAGAAGGGGTCAATGGGCTGCGAAGAGAGCCAGGAACCCTCTGGAAGTGCTCTCCTGCCTTGTAACCCCAATGACTGTTGTGGTGGTTCCAGTGCCAAATCTGTGAGAGACCAGCAACTGGAAGCTGGTGTGAGCAATTGAACATGAACTGCTGCCCTAAGCTGCAGGAACTAAAGAGAGAGGGCTGTTGGGGTCACAGCCAGGAGGAGCTCTGCTGTGGGACCTGGGACGAAGCTGGTAGTTTTGGCTACCCACTGCTTGGCTCTACTGCTCCTGGAGCCTCCCATGTTCCCACCTTTGCTTTTTTTGGAGAATGCTACTTGGCAGAGCATTAACACCAGCTCTGCACACTCCTGACTTCATTCACAAGTGCTTCTGCAAGGAATATATAACTACATTAAGTTTTTGTTCAAGACTTTTCTCCCAAGTTCATACCGTTCTGCTGTAGGGCAGGCATAGTATCCATAATCTGGTTATTAAAAAAGTGCTGGTGAATGGGATATTTGCATGAATGACCTCATTTTTCACTTGCTCACTAGAACATTTTTAAAAGGAAGTATTTGCTTGGTTGGTAGCCAAGTGTTTTCTCCTTGACTACCAAATGTGTTTAATCCATATTAAGGGTAAAATTCTCTCCAAAGTTCACTGGTAATTTCCAGACTTTGAAAGATTTGCACGCAAGAGACTGACATGAACATTCTTATTTAATCATTTCCCACCATATTTCAAAAAAATGTGGTTTTCCAGATGCTCCTGACTTCCAAATGCAAAGTGGAAAATGTCCAAAAAAAGGCATTACTTCATCTAATGTCATTTATTTAGCACACATACAATCCTTCTGTCCTTCTTCTGCTTTATCAAAAGCAAGGGGATGTGTGACTAGTTTGTATAACTTAAATTTCTTATCTGGACTTGCATAAGTGCATTCAACAGCATTCTCAGATGTACAGTTAATGGGAAATTCCATGAGTTTTACACTTAAACTTAATCAGAGATATGAAAGGAAGAATGTAACCATCAAAGCTATTGCGGAGTCCTTCACTCCCTGACCTTAGCGCCCATAAACCCATGAATAAGTTACATTCATCCATGTACTAATGCCTTTTTTTCATTATGAATGCATAACGGGTTTAGAGCTCCAGCTATTAATCCAAGTTGAATTTCACTCAAACTGTTCATGAGTGGATACTCAGTCCTTACCAAGGATTGGTAGGACTCATCCTCTCTTCACCCCATGCAGCACAGATGAGCAAGGAGAGGGGAAGGACTGCATCATGGAGCAGAGCTGATGTGACTGATCTCAATCCCAGGCAATTACTGGCTGCCTGTGGCTGCATCTGCATCTTCCTGTCAGCAGGGTGATGTGTGCCATGGTCCCTTCTCCCTGGGTATCACTGAAGCCACCACAGCAGAGGATGCAGGAATAACAGATCTCTCCCGTGCTCCCAGAGCACCGTGCTGGGTCTGATCCCCATTGCAGCTGTATATACTGGATATGGGGAGGACACTCCACTCACTGCATAAGCCAGTTTTTCTTCTCCCTAAGCCTCATTTTCTTGTAGCTGCAAAATGGGCCAGTGCTCTCAGAGAGCTGTGCTCACTACTGCTGTAATGAAATACCCTGAGACCTTTGCTGACCCTGGTGGAGCAAACTGTGGCACAAGTCATGCTTGGTACCTGTGCTTGGAATTGTGTTTTGGCATTTGTACCTCACATAGCAAGGGTTATATCTATTCAGCAATCTCTGCTGAAAGCGGTTTTACATCTTCTTTGAGTTGGCTGCGTAACCAGAGTCAGTCACCCAGCCGAAAGAGAGTAAATATACTTTGAATGGAATGGAGCGTCTGTCCCAAACGCGCACCAGAGAAAAAAAACAACATCTGCATATCCAGTGCAGGTTTTCTTGCAGTGCTCCAAGACAGTAGATCAGGAAAGTGTAAGAAGGAAGAGCCCATTCAGATAAAGACCTCTAAGATAAAAAATATCTCCATCAGCACAAACTGAATATTAACGAAAAGATTTAATGGACCAATTGAATTATATTTAGAGAATTTTTCAGTGAGAAGTTAAATGGTTTTTTGTGTTCAGATTTGGGAAGTGAATAGGGAAAATATCAATATCAATATCAATAAAATTATATGATTTTAAAAAAGTAGTCCTCATCCAAGCTCTGGTTGATAAAATTTAATTTTTTTGTTTTTTGTTAAAGAAAGTACCATCCAGACACACCTGTGAGCCAAGTTTTGACCTGACGCAATTTGATACAGGTGAGGTACTAAACCCTGAAGACCAAGTTAACAATGGAAACAGTGACAGAGAGTTAACAGCAGTAAAGGGTAGTAGCTGCCATTATACTCCTAAGTTCCACACTATTCACAGCATAATGGGACAGCTGAAAAGCCCTGAATCTGCCTTGCTGCCTTCAGTTTGCCTGTAGTTTATTTCCAGGAATGACCTTGTGTTTACTGATTAATTCTGCAACTCATTTCATGGGAAATTAGAACAACTAGAATTTTTTTAATATCGAGAGCATTTTGCCTCATTTCTTCATTGTCTTTGTAATTTAAATATCCTGGTGTGTAAGCCTAAAGGCAGGAAGTGAGCTGTACAAACCCTTACAATAACAGTATTAGGTTGCAGATAAGCCCATGTGCTCAGTGGTGTTGGGTAATTTTTTTTTTCCCAAGGTAATACAAGTTCTGCGAATACTGAAAGAAATACTAGAATGCTTTAACACATTTAAATTTTTCAAAATGAGCTTCATCTTTTGCACGCACACACACAAAATACTCTCCCAATAACAAAAACTTACTTCAGCCCATTATGCCAGGCTTTAATTATTTATCTTCTCTGTATTTGTGTTTCTGCCATGAAACCCAAACCTTTTCAGCAGGCAGAGAGATGATGGTGGGGTAGGTGCCTACCTGTCCTCTCTTCCATTCTTTTCCCTCCAACTCAGCGCTGTTTTAATGCAATCAAACCCTTGGTGCGTACATAGCCAGCACAGATATCCTTACACTTCATGCACCTGGCAGTCAGCTTTCCTGCTGAGGCTGCTGCTGAACTGGATTGTTTCCTTTTGTGGTGATTATACTTGGCTCTCTGCAATAAAAGACAACAAGAACTTCTTACAGATGATAAACACAAGCCTTCTTTTTTAATATATATCTGGGTTTATAGGCCTAAGGGAGAAAATTCTGTTAATGGTAAAATTTAGAATTTCGCAAATGAATCAAAACATTTTTGCAAGCCAGACACACAACGAGCATTTCAAACCGTGCGCAAGCCATGTAACCTACCAGTGCTGCATTTAACAAAAGTAGGACATGATTTCTGCATCTATTCTCCTTTAATAAGATTATGATCCTGACTGTCCTGTTCTGACTGCAGTCGGAGGTAGAGTTGTTGCTGAGTGGCTCACGAGCAGAAGGCTTGTGTGCTTGCATAACTGATCCCGAATTACACACGGTGGCTATCTATAGGTGCTAATCTTGAACATGACAAAACATTTGATCTCTCTGTGTATATTTGCACAAGCGCATTTCCAAACACGTGCAAATACACACACACACACATCATCTCAAATGCACGGCATTATGTGTAGTGAGATTATTACACATTTGTGTAGGTGTGCTGTGAAAAGGAAAAATTGCCTCTCGCTCTACCTTTATAAGCCTGTCTTCACACACAGCTAAATTTTATCAGTTTCACCATTTCTGCTGTCATTTTGTGCAGCATCTAATTTAGGCCTAAATGCTAATGACAATTTCAGCCAAAACTGTTTAGCTGTTTCTGAAACAGAAAGCAGGTTGTTTGGCTTATCAATAAACAGTCTGGATTTTCTCTGGGAATTGTTCTAGCACCGTCACAATTTGAAGCCAGAGTCTGAAAAATCTGAAGTCTCCCTACGCTAGGGCTTTGCTTTTTGCTATTCTCGTTACACATTTGGCTGTGTTATAAGTCTGTGAAAAATCACAGTTTGCACATGCTCCATCACTACCTCTTCAATTGGAGTCGCTAAATTCTAAGATTCTGCAGTAACTGAGGATGCTCAGGTTTCTCACAGCTGGTAGCGCTGACTGAGCCACATATGCCACATCCTCAGTTATAGACTACAGTGTCCCACTATTCCATGCTCGAATATATTATTCTAGGGTAGATTACATGGGCAAAGCCAAAATTTCACTATACTACGAACTCAAAGCAGTAACGTTGGGATGAGTTCCAACAGCAACTGCCAAGAGGGAGATAAATTAATTTATGTTCATGAAGCGTTCAAATACTGCAGAACTGGTCACCACAGAAAAGCTCACGAAAAATTTAATTATTTCTTTTTGAGAGAAGCATTTGAATGAAGTTATTATGTGGCTGTGCAATTAAAGATGATACCGTAAAGCACACATACAAGGGGCCAAGTGAACAGACTGAGTATTGGAATTCTCACTATTGTAATTTTATACTTTGGTTTCTCTACATGACTTAAGAACACAGTAAAGGGCCTAGTTCCTTTAATTTATACATTCACATGTCCACATGTCTATAAGTACCTTGCCTCCAGTTCAAAATAATAAAATAATGGTGGACAAGGGGTTAATAGTTAATTGCATTTAACAATATAAAAAAGGCAGGAATAGCTTATTTGAAGTTATCGGAGACAACGATTTACTAGACATTATGGACAAACCACAGCATAGAGCTTTCAGGCTTTCAGCTATCCTCCCTGGGATATTAAAATGTGTGATATCAGTGAAGTACAGAGTAAGGGGCTTTCTGGAGTTTCCATTCATGTCTCAGCAGGCTTTTAACAGAACAACCAGGGGAAACTGTCTACAATAAACTTCTCTTTGTCTTCACATCTTCCAGCTTCAGTTTGCAAGGAGCTCCATTTTCAACTATGGAAATGAACCATTTCATTTTTATGAGATCTAATTTCAGTAGCCTACTTTGAATAATAAACAACAATTAACTTTCAGAGCACAGGGGAAGATGTATAATTTTTAAGGCACATCCTGTTTCAAGGACTTTAGGATATAAACTACCTAAGAGCAAGAAATTGTAGAAATAAATGAGAGAGAACAAAGTTGTTCCCAGTACAGTGAGGCTGTCAGTCTTTCTGTACTCCTGCCCTTGTAATTGTATGCACTGGGCCTGATTCCCTGACTTCATTTGAGACCCCTTGGGAGAAAACCAAAGTAACATACTGTGGGATGGTGTTCTTCTCCCAACATTTGTTTTTTGGAGGGCCAGTCGAGTGTGGTGCTTAAAAGCTTCACATGAACTGCACAGAGCTTACATGATTTTTTATGGTTTTCTGAAAGGGTGAATACGGTAGAGCTTGTGCAGTGTTATTTCCTGAGAGCCTATTTAAGCAGGTTTTAGTGTTAACTTCAACTTCTTAACAAGCTTAAATACAGCATCACATTTGATTTGGTTTTGCAAATGTCTGGAACTTTTCATGTGGAATTAGCAGATCTCAGTCTTCAAGCCTAATGAACTCAGATAAAACTCAGCAGGATGTCCTGTTGGAAACTAATTTTTTTGTACAAAGACAGCTCTTTGGTCCTCTTTTCTTGCCTTGCGTTTGTTGACTTGTCTCAGAAGCTTGTAAGCTATCAGCTCTCTTATTGATCTACTCTAGAGTCACTTGAAAACATAATTTTGAAAGCAGCATTTCAGCACCTCTCCTTATTTGATCTCATTGCTGTGGCACAGTTTTTCAAGCACTAGGCTGAAAATCAATGTTGGGGGTTATTTTATGCTTAATAATACATTTTAAAAAAAAATCTTTACATCTGTCTAATTTTTATTTAAAATGCCTCTCTATATGTTAAATTTTCTGCTTTATTAAAATCTGTCTGAGGATTCACATCCCTTCACTTTAATTTAGCTACAAATTGATTCTTAAAGTATCACATCTAATAGCCTTTGGGGTTTGATGCGCAAACTATTCTGACGTCTATTCATAGACCTTTATAATGGGACCCACTCCAGTTTATCCCTTGAACTGTCAGGCTCTTTGGGAAATAATAGCTCCTGACAGTTGTAGAGTTAAAATATAGGATTAATGATCAGCTTTTAATGTGCAAATGGGGTATTCAGCTTTCCTCTTACCCATCCTATTTAATGCAAATTCACTGTTGAAACAGGTAGCATGAATTTCTTCTCTCACTAAACATAGATTAATCTATCAGGGTAAGTCTCTGAATCAAAATACAAATTTAGATACACACCACAAAGTAAATACAGGGCACTGCATTTGGGCTGATTTATAAGCAAGTATTTTTCTTCTGCCAAGTCCATAATTTATTTTTAAGGTTTCAAAACCTCACTTTCACACAAAAATAAAAATAGCTGTGCATTGCAGCAACCAATTTAACCAGCAGGAAGGACTCTGCCTTTCTCTATTACATACAGCTGAAGAAAGTCCCATGGACTTTGATTTAATTGTTTCCATTAGTCCAAAACAATCAGCTACTTGCACTTAGTAAAAAGTAAAAAAGAAAAAAGACAGGGATTTCCACAGTGAAGCATGGAGATCAGATGTTTTCATTAAGAGATTAATGACATGTTTGTGATTCTTGGCCTTAGGAATTGTATGGTAATTGTCAATTGGGGCATCCTATTAAAAAGCTGCCTATCTATACAAAATTAGACTATTTGTTTAGAAAATGTTATATGCTCATGTAATTGGAAAATGCATTTTAAACATAATAAGAATAAGAAGCATTTGTCCATTATGTTCTGCAGTGATGGGCAGCTCTGTGTCCAAGGAGCAGAGCACAGGGAAGAGATGTTGGGTTAAGGTGATGCCTAAAGAACCTTGCACTTGAGAGTATCTGGGAGAAAAAGGTTTTCAGGGTAACTTAAGTGAAAGTCTGAACGTGAAATGATATACACTGAGTCATCCCAAAAAAATCTTTCATATTTAAGGCAGTTGCACACCTGCCTGTACATCTCTGATAACCACTAGCTTTCCCAAGCACATGAAACAGAAAGGTGTCCCTCAAGATATAAGACTTAATCCTTGCAGTGCTTGAATGCCTTAAGCTGCCAATAAAGCAGGGGGAAGTCTGTTGTCTGCAATTATTCCTTTAAAAGGAGTCACATCAGAGCAGCACACGTATATAAGTGCCTTGAGAAGCAAAGGAAGAGGGAGAAGAGCAAGAGGAATGCGCAGCACATTGCTTGCATGCAACTTTCGTGTCTTCTATTATTATTGCTGTTACCTTTGCACTCATGCTTTAATACACTAACAGGGAAGAATACCATTAAGGTTATTTTGGAAATCTGGTTTCAACAGCATCTAAATGGCCTCCAGAGACTTCTTTTGTTGTTTTGATAACAGTGTCAATTTACATGGATACTCTCCCCCTGCACCCCTACCCCCATTTCTAAGAATGCAAAGTAATCTATCATTAATGATTCTTGAGAAACATAAGCTAAATTTAAATTAACCTCACAGACATTGTTTATAACATCCTTAGCTACTTTGTTCATAATTGTTTGCTGCCTTCTACCTTGTATTCATGGCTGTGCAAAGCAAGTCAAAGCAGCAGTCGGGCAGCAGTGTTCTGCAGACAGGCTGCATTCACATTGCTTTGGTGTAAGTTAGGGACAAGTCAGCAGAAAATAAGTGGCTGCAGACATTCAGGTAAATATATAGGTATAATAACCATAGCAGGCTGTGGTCACTAGATGGACTAAAGGCATTTACCTGGCCCTCAATGAGCTGGAGGATACTTTAGCTACCTTATGCAATTTCTAACCCTCACCAGCAACTTCTGCCTCCCATGTCCATCCCACACTGTTTTCCCAGTTGTGTAGGAGGCTGGATGGTGGACCTGATTCCCTGGAAACAAAAAACACCCAGGAAAGATAAAATAGACAAACAAATAGAAAATACAAGAAAAAATGATGATTTTTCTGGGGATTGAGCTCTCCCACCCATTTCACTGTAAGGCAGGACAAATCAGTAAGGGCCAAGGCCAAGATGAAGCAATGGCAGGGGACAGGGAAGAGGAGGTTGCTAGAAGCCTTCCTGAAACGTTGTTCATCAAATTACACCAGGACAAACCAGAGTATTCTAATTCCTAACCAGTAATCCCCTCTCTGTAAGAGGCTACAGCCAAAGTCCAGCTTTTTCATGCCTTGATGCAATTATGTGTTCCAGTCTTCCTTGGACAGAAAGGCAGTGATGTTTTCCCAACACAAGGTATTGTGTGTGCTGCAATAAGTACATACAGAGGCAGTTTGTACTTGGGCTTGGAGCCTTAATTTTCAACGTCTTGGTGTTTTTGGTTTACAATGGTTCCAAAACGCCTTCAAGCTTGCAAAATGGTTGTCATGCCTTGTCGAAGTTAAACCCACAGGTTCTAAATTATATGGCTGTTTTCTGTATTTTCAGAGAATTTTCTCTGGAGACACATTTTTATATAGAGAGATGGGAGGGGTTTTTTTTAGACTTCGTGCAAAACCCTTTCAGAATTCTTAAATGAATGAAATTAAATTTTAAAAAAATTAAATGGAAAATTAGTCATTGCATTAACAAGTTTCACCAATAAAACCGATTTGTGACTCATGGTTGATTTGATTTCACAGTCATAGCCAGGAAACCTTAATATTTCTTTTTTGACTTGCTCGTTGGGCACTTAAAATTAGAGATCAGAAAAAATGCTGCTCACACAAAGACAAAAAAGTTTTTACTAATCCAGTGAGCAGAGATTAACTGAGCTTAGAATTCAGCTAATGAAGGGGAAAAACACTAAAAACCAGGAGCTGCAATGTATGTCAGAGGGCCAGTTTGGGGGGCAGTGGGGAAAAGAGGGCTCCAAGGAATGAAGAGTTGCTGATGGCTCTGAAGATTTATTCTTTTGAAGTATCCCAGAAAAGAGATCCAGCAAAGCTAGGAATTCCAAGTGTCTCCCAGGCACCCCCAGAATTCATCAGTGCGCAAAACTCAAAAAACCCACCTATTAATCAGAGGACACTTAATATTTCTCTATGTTCTCAACACAGTTGTTGTGGCTCGTGTTTGGGGAACAAAAGGGATGGGCCCTTGATATTGGAATACGTGGCTGCTAGCACAGGCAGCAGCCTGGACTAATATGAGCGCTGCATCCCAGACTGTCCTCCTGTTTTTCCCCAGAGCAGCAGATAAAAAAAGAACCATTTCACACACCCACCTAGTTCGATGAAACATTTCATTTTAACTCCAGCTATTAGCCTAAAATGACGTCAGGATTCAAAACACTTAGAAAACTGGAATTCAAATTTCTATGTTTAAGGGGATGACCCCCACCTCATCCTCATGCAACTCACCACTGCCCTGATTTCATGTGGCTAAGTGGACATAATTGAAGGGAATGGACTCTCCTAGCTCACAGTTTTGTCCTGCAACCATTCAATTGCCCCTCTTTTGTTTTGGCTTGTTTCGTTTGTATTTTCTAACCTTGCATAACTTTAAAATGGCCATGTATAATTTTTTGGACAGTTTCCATTTGGGGTAGAAACCCTTCTTGACAGGTTCAGCAAAAGCTGCAATTTAATGGTTGCATTTCAAATTCTCTGAAAGCAGGGTTCGAAGTGCTCAGACACCAATTTCAGCAATCACAACACAGCAGAGGAGGTGCAAGCATGTGTTATTTATGTGTGCCTGCAGCTTTTCTGCTGTTTGGACATATAAACAGGGGGTCAGATTCAATCCCAGTGAGTCCTATCTCATGATGATACAAACCCCCAAAGGGGGCCTCTGAGGTGGGAAATCTATTGGTTGAAAAATTTGCCACAACCAAAACCAAACATAACCACCCTGTGTGTGAGCAGGACATCCTGGGGATGGAGGCAGCCCCCAGGTGTGTTCCGCTGGACAGGGGGGGTGACAGGACATGCTGACTCCCACAGCCTCTGCTCACAGTCATAAACCAAAGCAAAAGTCTGATGTGGGAGGAGGACCCAGTGGGAACTTGATCTCTTTAGGGAGTGAATCCCACTGCAGCACAGGGGACTCGGTAACACAAGCGGGGACATGATGGGCTGGGTGCTGCCCATTCCCACTGCCCTGCATGGGGCTCACAGGCTAATTAAAGCCTGTTTGTTGCTGTAGCTGACAGCAAAAATACAACACGAGGACAAATATGCATAAAAATGATGATAAATAGGGAAAAACTGGGGAAAACAAATCCAATAAAATCAGATGGGAGAGTTCACAGGGCAATTGGATGTTTACATTGTCCCAGGAAAGTGAAGCTGAAGGGAATCGATTGGCTTGTATTCCCATTTTTTCCCAAAAACTCACAGTATAGCACTAGCAATCTACAGGGATGCTGGGAAAAAGCAAACAAACAAACAAACAAACAAACAAACAAACCCCTCTGAGGCTTCTCCCTACACCCATCTCCTCTCTTGTTATTTTTTAAATCAGGGAATGCAGCAAAGGGGCAAAAGAGCAATTTTTGTATTTGCCAGCCAGTAAATCTAATTTCAATCCCTAGTGAAACAATGGTACAACCAGTTAAGGGGGGAGGAAAGGGGGACAGAAAATAATGGGGTCATGAGCAATTAAAAGGTTTGGCCAAATCTGACCTTTGTTTTAATATAATTTTGAATTAGCAGAGTTATATTTGGGTTAAATTTAACTGGCTGGTTTTCTGAATTTTCTTAGAAAGAAATAATGCCAGAGAAACTCAGTTCATCTGGTGAAATCAAAAGATGTAGTGGGAAAAATATGTTTTCTTCTTGCTTGCAACAGCTGTTAAAATTGAGCATGCAAAATCATATAGGTGGAAAAAAACCTTTCCTTAAAATTGCAGTATCACCCTCAGTTCATCTAAACTGTGAAAAACCTCATAATGTAATCCCAGTCCCTCCCTCAAAAGCTTCCAGCCTCCTCATCCACAAGCAGGGGAAAACTAACCTTGGCATTCTTGGTATTGCCAAGACTAAATGAGATTGTTTAGATTTCCACTTCCCTCCTCTTATAAATCAACACATTTTCCAGATTAATTTATACTCTGTGTATCTGTGTGTGCATGTGTATTTATAAAAGAAAGGTCACGAGTGCCTTGCTTTTAAAGGAAGGAAGCCTTTTTACATTATGTTTTAAAATGAGCCAGGACTAACCATTGTGATGCAGAAATGCTCCTCTTTCTATTACACAGCCGCTGGCAAGATATCGAGGGAGCTGTTTCAAGACAGTTTAAATTGGTCAAGCTAGTGAGGGTCCTCCCTTTTCTCTGCACTATGCCACGTGTTGCTGATGTACAGACGTGCAGTAGCACTGCTGCTTATCCGACCCCTTATTGAGCCAATTTAAACAAATTGCCTTTTTTTTTTTTTTCCTTTTTTTTCTGTGTTATTATTCAGTTGATTTCAGACTTTAAATTGAATCACAGGGAGGTCAGGGGAGCACCAGGGCCAGCAAAAGTTCAAGGTCTGGAAATACGTCACCAAGTCCAAGGTGGCACTCACAGAGACAGGGGTCGTGGCTCCACATCAGCGAGCAGCATTTCTTGTACCAGCCACCCTCACTTTTCCCACTCCCATGGTTTATTTTTAAAAATTTCACCTCAATCAAGAAATTAATCCAGGTAAAGATTATCCAAAATGGGCTATATTTCAGCCAGTTCCCTTCCCAGTCCAGCTCACTGGGTACTTGTGCTACCACAGGAGAGACTTTCGAAGAGTGGGCAACCAAAGAGACAGATGTGCTGCCCTGAAAAATACACTGCGTGGAAACTGGGGCTGTTTTGTGAGGAAACAGTGTCACGGCTCCAGAATCTTCTGTTGAAAATTGTCTGCATTATAAAAACAAGTCAATTTTAAAATCTGGTCAGTTTGTTTCAGACACATCCGCTAATGAACTCGTAACCAAAGCGCTGGATTTCAGCTTGCTCCTCTCTGCCACCATTCACTGCTGTGTGTTCTCAGCGACAGTAATTATCAGCCCTAAAGCCAACAAGAGTGATGTCATTTTTAATTCATCAAATACCAGGTATCCCAGGGGGATCCTTCACCAGAAATGTAGCAGTTCTGAAACAGTTTGGGATTTTGGCTTTGGTGGAAGGGTGGTAACTTTGCGACTAATAGCTTTTGAAAATCTGAGAAATCATCACAGAATAATGACTTTTTTGACTGTCTCTGCAATAATAGGCTACCACCATGAGTAACAGCTGACATTTCAGACTCTGGGTGACCTCTGGATGTTTTCTAGGTCTTTTTTTTCCCTAACTGGTAAATTTGAATAGCTATGAGATAAAACAAGGTAAAGTATGCTGAGGGCATCAGGTTACCTATATGCCCAAAGCTGCCATTTTAACCAGATAATTTTGCATGCAGACTGCTTTTGTGTGAGGATGCCTGTTGCACAATGTCGTTTTTAAGTGAGAGAGCAAAATAGATGAGCCCTCAATATGATGCAGAGAACACATGTTATTTCTTGCATAGTTTTACTGGATTTATTCTAAGTTACTGAGGCTTCCTGCAAAGATTGTTTAATATCTTTGGTGGAAATAGTCAAGCTTTTATAATAATAGTGATGAAAAAATCATGACTTTCCATATCCAACCAAAGCCTGATTACACTCATTGAAATACAAATGTCAATATTTATTAGCTAATACTAAAATTACTGCCATCTCGTTTTTGCAGTTAGTCAGAAAATCATTATGTATCCCTTTTCAAAAATCACTGACTTTTCCTTAGCACAGAAAACTCTATTATCAGTCTTTATAAAATATTTATGGCTTTCCTTGACATTCTTATAATATCCCTAGGAGAACAATCAGCATTCCTTTTGCTGAAAATAAGACAAACCTCTTCTCTGTAAAAAATAGTTAATTAACAAAATATAAATGAAGTCAAATCAAAAAAAGTAAGAAACTACAACTTGTTGATCTAATTTTTCCTCTTACATTAGGAAAACTCAAAGGCATCTCTGTTTTAACTACTTTATTACAATCATTTGGGCTAAAAAGTGGTCTTGATCTGTCACTGAAGGACAAATTACTATTAATTTCATGTGTAAGCATATGGAGAGAATTAGGAGGCAAAATGGAGGGGCATTTCACAGACTCATTGATTTTTCTGTGCCCTGGATTGTTTGTGCCACTGTTTCCAAGTTACCAATACGGTCCCTCTCCGAGGTCCAGTGCAGGGTTTTTTTTTGGTGAAGAAGTGCTAAATCACCTGTATTTTGATTGGAAGCTGCTGGAGCTCCACATGATCTGAAGGAAATATCATACTTCCATGTTCCTGGTCCTACTTGATGCTGATATCCCTTCCTGTGACTGTTCTGGAAATCCTGATATGTCTTGTCTCCCCATTTGTGTTTTCACTTTGCTTGGTAATGAGCGATGATAGAAAGGGATTCTCCCCACAACTGATATCCCTGTAGGAGCCCTGTATCAGCAATGCCCCTTGTTTAGTTAGCAATTCTGTTTTGGTGCAAAATTTTTTACATGCAGTTGGCTTGTTGCATTTTTCTGTATACTTAGCTGTATTGCCATGGCAATAGGAAAAAAATGATACAGATTTGGAGAGAAAGGAAGGGAAAAAAAGAGGTAAACCATCACTGTTATCTCATGGCTACATGAGGTCAGAATTGACTAATTTATGAAGTTAAGAGACATGCAGTTTGAAAGATCAGAGAGGTTAAAAGGAGTCCTGAAGTGGAAATTTTCCAAATAATAAATGTGTGAAGATGGGGATCTGATTTTCCTTTAATTGGGTCAAATAAGTCAGCCGGCACTCCGATAGGACACATGATCAAAATCTTTGAGTAAAGAGTAGGAGATTTGACTGATGTCTTTTAAAGCAGACATACTATAGAAATTAAGTTTAAGGTTTTGTCTTTGTATTTACACAATGTAAAATTATATATTTATATACACAGATATAAATTTTACATTTTTCAAACATTATTTTCATAGAAATTGGCTAGATACCCTGTTGCTATTTATACAAAAATATTCATAGAATTAGAAATTTTTTTCCAAATTTCCAAATGTTTCTCTCTTGTTTAAAATTCTTTTGGCTTAAGTGTAATTTCCCCCATAATATTTACAATTTCAGCATCCCAATGTGTTTCTATTTCAATTCAAGCATCTAGAGAGAGGGTGAGCTGCCTCAAATGGACAGAAACTCAACACAAGAGCTTCTCCAGAGGGCCCAAAGTCTAATCTTGCAGGCATTTTCTGGTGTGAATACTTTGAAGCTCAAAAGCATTACTCTGGTGACAATGTTTCTCTTACAGAAATTGGATCTTTCAAATGCTTGCACATGTGAATAATTTTATGCATCTGAGCAGTTGTCTTCTGTGAAACTGCTGCCTTGTGTCAAGTTAACCATGTGTGGATGTGCTTCCAGGGATGAGGAAGTTCCCAGATGATGATCCTGGGGGTTTTTAGGAATAAGCTTTATTAACCACTGTATAGATAGAGCATTGTACATGAGATCATGACATTAGCAATATGCAAAAATTCCACAAGCAGTATTATGAAATTTAAACCCAAATTTTGAAGATAATGCAGATTTGATTTTTAGGGGGGTTTAACATGAAAATGCCTCTTTAAAAATTCACTGCAGCAAGATCAGTAAATATAAATAAAACATGTGAAGAATATTAATCTTAGTAAAATTGAAGAAGCAAGCTGTCAATGGCTGTCAGACACAATATGAACTGACAGTTGCATGGCTTACAGTCTGACATTGGGATCGTTACCTGTCTGTTTCTCTATCAAAATACCTACAGGGAATAAGAGTTTGCAGATTGCAGGCATGGGTGGGAGTGGGTAAAGGGGAAGAGCAGTTAAAATGGAAGCTTAATGACAGCCGTGAAACATACGTATGCAACATATTCATTAGGATTAATCATCAGTCCGAAGGAATGGCTTACATCATTCATTATCATCAGTACTGGAGAAAAGCTTTAAAGCAGCATCTACAGCTTTCAGATCCCACTCCTCCCTCAAATCAAACTCAAACCTGACATGCAACCTTTTTCTGGCTGCCATACACACAAAACCTATAAATGAAGTATTAATTGTTTTCACATATTAAGACAATTTACAGGAATGGGTCAGATATTAGCAGCAGGCTTTTCCACCCTTCTCTCTCAGCCAGGCTCCCCTGGCCAGCCACCCACCCTCCCAGGATACCACAGAAGTCCCCTGGGTCCACCTGGAATGACAGGCAGGAGAAATGACTCACAGGCAGCTACCTCTGTGACTGTGGTCTGCACTCCCAGGAGTCCATCCAGGGAACAGCCATCTTAGTAAAAGCTGATTTTTCATGGAAACTATAGTGTGCAAGGATGACTGGGGTCACAGAGAGCACCAACCACATTCCTTCTGGGTTCCCAGGATGGTTAGGGTTTGCATGGCATTTATGTGATATGGGAAGAACCACTGGGGAAATTTCTTTTCGTGGTAGTCTCTTTCTACAAGTTTTAACACCAAACACCTTTATCCACACCTGCAAGACCCTGCTGAGGTTTGAGCTCAGTACCTTGAATGCTGTATCCAGTTCTGGCCCCTCAGTTTAGGAAGAACGTTGAGATGCTTGAGCACATCCAGAGGAGGCATCGAGGCTGGTGAAGGGCTTGGAACACAAACCCTGTGAGGAATGACTGAGGGAGTTGGGGTTGTTTAGCCTGGAGAAAAGGAGGCTCACGGGTGACCTTATCACTCTCTACAACTCCCTGAAGGTGGCTGTAGCCAGGTGGGGGCTGGTCTCTTTCTCCAGGCAGCAACTGATAGAATGAGAGGGCACAGTCTTAAGCTGTGCCAAGGGAAATTTAGGCTGGATATTAGGAAAAAGATTTTACAGAAAGAGTGATAAAGTACTGGAATTGTCTGCCCAGGGAGGTGGTGGAGTCAACATCCCTGGATGTGCTTAAAAAGACTGGATGTGGCACTTAGTGCCATGGTCTAAGTTGAGGTGTTAGGGCTGAACTTGATGATCCTGGAGGTCTCTTCCAACCTTGTGATTTTGTGTGTGTTCGGTTCTCTGTGTGTCTAAGACTGACTGCACAGAATCACCAGAAAAGCTCGAACAAGTGTAAAGCTCAGAGGAATCAGCAGAGAGGGCAGGTCAGGCCCATGTTCGTAGAATCACTGACCCACCTTTCTGCACTCATTTGAGGCAAATGTGTGCACAAAGCACAAAGCAGTTGGCTGGAGAGCCTGGGGTCAGGCTGGCACACCTGGAGGCGGCCCAATGCCACCGTGCTGACTTCCTGGTGTTTTAAAGAAAGCAGCACTGCATGCAAGAAATGCACCACAGTTTGTTTAACCCCTAAAGAATAACTATAAACCAGGATGGAAGCAAGCTTGGAACCTGTTATCTTAAGATGTTACGAAGTGTTCCAGAGAAAAGTTAGAAAAATTTAGTTTTTCCCCTTCAGATCTAAAACTGTACCTTTATATGCTCTGAGAAGAGCACCCCAAAGCCCACAGAATTCCCATCTTCACAGCCAGGGTGGCTGGGCCAAAGGCCACTGGAGTCACAGGAACCTTGTCTGTGGGCTTTTTTCAGGCTCCTGAGTAGCTTTTTCTGCACAAATGCTGACTAGAACAAAACACAGTTGGGTGAACAACACAAACTTTTTCTATTAAATTTTGCTCAGTATTAAAATATGTATCCATTTCACCCATGCTGAAAGCCGTGGCATCCTCTTGTCATAAACATTCATGCAAGAAAATAGTACTAGTATATCTTTATGGAAAATTTTATGCACATACATACTGATGACTTCCATTTTGAAATGTATTTCTTGTGAGGCTTCAGACAAGGATCCTGATGAAGGTTGCATTCATTCACTCTAGGAGCAGAAATGATACCATGTGACAAATCACCATCAGAAATGCAGCTCTTGTGGCAAATATTTAGTATCAGCTAGAGAGTGAAAAACAGCTCACAGGTAGAATCTTTGCAACATTTATCAAGAATTTTAATAACAAATGCATAAAAAATAATGCAATCTCCTAGCAGTAGCTTGTTAAAACTTGACCGAATCTCAGAATTTTAGCAGAACATTACATTAAAATTTCAACTGCCAAAGAAAAATAAACCACATTGTTAATGATAATTTATGCAGCAGAATTTCATGTTTTTCAGCTTGTTCCACAACCTTAACTATTAGACGAAAGTCCCACTTACAAAGCATATTCCTATAAACTCCTTCTGTTATATCACTGACAGTGAAGAGCATGGATGGGGCAACAGGAAGAATCCTCACTCACCTCATGCAGCTTGTTTTTTTTGTTGTGTTGGGGTTTTTTATGTAAGAAATTACAAAATTGAAGTCTTTCACACCTGATAATCTCCCTAAAAATTCCCAGGAAAGTGTAAATGAAGATATATCTATTTACTTTCTTTGGTAAGAATAATGTTTTTAAAATATTAATATTCATTAAACAATAGATAACAATTTAATATTAATACAGTCCAGATCATAAAGTGTTCATTTTCAGTGCTTCCTATGATTAGTATATTGTGTAATGAAGGTGATTTTCAAAGGCTTGCTAGCTCCAACAAATCCAAGAAACTGCAGGAGTTACACAATCCATTATGTAGACACCTCTTCAAACTGTGGATGAAGTGGAGTTAGCAGACAGGGACTGAGTACCCATCATGATTCATAACATCATCCCTCTGTCCTGAGCAGATGTTAGAGGATATGGACTTGCTATTGTTCTGTGTGCAGGTGGAACTCTAGCATGAAAAAAATTGCCAATATTCCCACTTTCATGTCATTGCATGTACTGAATCCTTAGGATATTAAAAAATACATGTGCTTAGTTCCTATTTATTTAACAAAATACCTAACCCTTTGGGACAGCAAATGCAAAACTTTCTCAAGGTTATAGTCATAATTTATATGGAGATTTCTTCTGCAGTGACAGGCAGTGGCTATAGATTTTTCCTGTCTCTCTCCACTTCCTTTTCTGGTGTCCGTCATGATGTACACCATGAAAATCTATCTGTCAGTGCCAGGGATTTGACCTGGGGACTCCAAACAGGTCTTAGTAAAGGTCATTTCGAAAGGCATAGCTAGGAAATGGAAGACTGTTTTTTGGCTGTTTTGCTAGTACATCCTTCAAGCAGCTTTAGGTACAAGCCTGTTTTCACTCTCTGTCACACTCTTCAGCTTGGGTTTCTTAAATTAAAAAGAGAGTTTAAATCTCAAATCCTAGTAAGCCTTAATGACACCTCTCTCTTAACTCTTTTCCTTCCCCTTGCTTTGATTACTGCACTAGTCCTTTATCATTAAGAGGAGACTAGACATTCAAAAGCTCATGTGGAGGAAAAACCTGCCCAGTGCTGAGATGATGTGAAGTGCGATGCTTTTCAGTGAAGGGAAGTCCATGGGTGAAGGTCATTCAAAATATTCCACCTGCCTTCCCTGGCATTGCATCTTGTGTGGCAGGGAAGGGCATTTGTGGTGCTCACTGAGTGCCTGTGTGAGTCAGGAGACAGAAGGATCGACTTTGGCAGGTGTCTCAGTGCTTAACTCCTACTCTCCGAAGAGGTATAAGCACCCTGCCCTTAAATCCAGTGTGGACAGTAAAAGACAAGCAAGGAGGGGGCAGGGAACAAGTGCCCCTAAGAGCACATGATGTTGAATGAAGTATTTAGGCAGGTAAAGTGAATTGTCCCTTCTAAGAACCTGATTCATAAGGGAAAGACACCAGGATTTGTTAGCCTGAGATCAAGGCTTTATAAACTCCCTTGATAACCATGAAGGTGCACTCTCATTACAGCAGAAATCATCACTTATACCCAGCAAAAATCTGCTTTTGCACGAGGCTCATTATCCTCATCTTCAACACACTAAAGCCCAGCCTCTGCTACTGACACAGTCCTGCAGCACCTACTTGGTGCCATGGGCTGCTGCAGGGTGTACCAGCTTTTCCCCAAAGCTGTAAGAGACACCATAGTGCTCCTTCAATTGTGTTACAGGCCTTGCTAACACAGCTGTGCTCAGCATGCTGAATGCTCCGCTCCTAAACCAGCTTTTGGACATCCAAATAGAATTAGCCTACATGGACCTCACTGTCTTGAGCTGAAGCAATAGAACTTTTTCTTTTAGGGCCAAAATACAGGTTTTGGCATTTAAGGTTTAAAAATTCTATCTGAGATGTAAAAAAGCCTTTCTTAGTGTGGCACATTCTTGATGTGTAAGCTAAGTTAAAAATACACCTAGTTCATATTCCTTACTTTTAAATTAACATATGTCACTCTAATGATTTGTCAATTAAATTAATGCAGAGACAAGCATTGTCTTCAAGATTGTCTGAAACAATGGAAATGAACTGTGACTAGATGGATAGGATTGAATAAAAAGTGTTTCTTATGTGTATGGACATAAATTTTTAAATTCAGGATAGAAGGAGAAGGGTCCTTTCCAGCTGGAGATATTCTATGATATTCCAATCAAAAGGAGAGGGAGATTTAGAGACAAAAAATGACTGAGACCTTGGTTTAGCCACTGTTATTTACATGAAAGCAGATCTTTACTTGTGTACAATAAAGACTTAGCAGTAATGACATGCTTCCTCATCTGAGATTGCTGGCAATATCAAATATTAATTTCCTCATGCTGTGGTCCTCAAATGGATAAAGAGGCAGCTCTGGACCCTACACAGGCAAAGGTAGGAAATGAGTAAGTCGTTGAGTTCCTAGGAAATGAACCCTAGACATTTTACTCACGAGGGCTGCATGCCATATTCAAGACCATAATCTTTGTGTATGAGCAAGGAAAGTTTGATAAAAACACATGCCCACACATTCTTCTCTGCTTCCTTATTTACACATTTTGTATGTGAACCAATAAACCACACATTTTTCATCCACACTATTCATATTGAGCGGAGTCATGACAGATTACTGCAGACTGGTAAAAGCTTTCTGTGGAAAATTTTAACCCATCTGGAGTGTTGAAGATCACCTGATTGTTTCGAGATATTTTTAGTAAGAATGATAGTTGGTCTTTAAATTAAAAATTAAAAAATCTCCATCCTTTGCCAGATGCTTTTACTAACTTGTCAAGAACTTCACATTTTTCCCTCTTGGTGATAATCAAATGGTTTGAGGCTTAAGTGTTTACTGGAAGACAAAATACAGTTTATTCTGTGCCTGATAGCCAGTTTACATATACTCCTCCATCTTGATGATAGCTCTATAAACCATATAATTTGGTAGAATAGGAGAAATCATCTGATTTAGGCTGTAGCAAAGCATAATATTATTGTTTCATTCTGAAGAAAATTATGGGGTCAGTATATGAAATTTTTTATTTTTATATTCTCATCAATTGTTGTTGATTTTACCTGCTAGGAAAGTGTCCTGTAGGCAAGGATCTGTGCCTAATTAACATGAACCAGTTAAAAACTATATAAAAATGAACTCCAAATTTGTTGTTCTCTTTTTTGAAAACTCACAATTTAAACCTTTAGTGATCCACAGAAATGGGCCATGACAGTGTGAATTTTTTCATGTTGGTTTCCCATTGTTGTTGTAAGTGAGATTTCAGCACCATCGGTGTCTGACCTGAAGTGTCTCACCTGCATCTCACCTGTTGAAGGTAATGGTAAATCGTTAGTAAGATGATGAGGCACCTGTGGTTTTCTTTGGGTAGGTGCCTGCCACAAAGATGTACCTTATTTCCAACACTGAATCCATGATAATAGCATATGGATAACACAATCCTGAAAGGATTACACTTTGCAAGATGCGAGGTATGGTTTTCATTTCCTGTTCCCATCTCTACTGACCCCTTTTTTCTCAGTTCCTTTCCATTCCTCTTTTACGGTTTTCCTTCTTTAGCCCAGTTTCAATCTAAATTTCCTATTAATTCATCTTATCTATTCAATATTCCAGGTGTCCTATTCCTGCCTTACTCACTAGCCCTGTTCTACCAGGAGTTCAATGAACACTGTTAAGTGGTCAAGAGAAGACTTGGCAATAAAGGCTTGGCACCAAAAAAACTTAGTACTTCTGTACCATGACCTTTAGGCACCTCTAATATGTAGTCAAATATCAGAAATGCTCATTAAACAGTTAAGAAAAATATCTGAGGTTGAAAAGCTACTAATTTGGGCCAGAAGGTGAATCAGAGGCAGAGCTGGGAAAACCCCAGGCTTGTGCGCCTTGCCTTCTCCTCGATGACTTTTGCTCCTTATGTCTGCAGTGACTTTCATCTGGAAAGCTCAATACACATCCAAGTAAGGTCCATGCCTCTAAGAAGTTGAAAGCATTGCATTTATCTCTGTCTCTATCTCTATCTCTGCTGCACATGTTCAGTAAAGTTTATAACTTGAATATATTATTAGGGCATATTCAGAGTCAATAGTAAGCAGATCCCTTGGTCAGAGACGTCATGATGCATCAGAGTACCTTGGTTTGTTTCTTCATCATAAACTTGAAATTCAGACTAGATACATAAAGAGGTTCCCTCAGATTCATCTAAGCCAATACACATTTACACTGACATAATGTCTAACGTGTGATAATTTGCTTCTCAAAGCAAAACTGAGACTATAATCCAACTTCACCAAATATAAACCTTGTTTTGTTTTGATTTTTAGAGAAACATCCAAAGCTTCCAACACACCCATAACAGGTATTCAAAGCAAAAGCCAACAGCAACTGTTTGCACACATCTTTGCAAAGTAATCAGCAGTCATTATGCAGTTTTTTCTGTTTCTTGCATTACCCTTTGCAGTATATTGCCTTCTTGATTCCCTGTTAGCAGCTGTACACATTCTTTGAGATCCAAGGCTTACATATTTAATCCAGAGGGTATGAATACTAAATCTGTACCATCATACTGTCTGAAGCAATGATAATTAGAAATTAATCAACTATTTTTAGCCTAACTTTAGTATCTTCATTAAATCACAAGAAAATTTTTAAAAACTAAGCTCCCAGAAAACAAATCTTCTGCAGAAAATTACTCTAAAAAAGCTAAAGGAAGCAATGAAAAATGAAAACCTTTCCCTAGTGTTTTAACTGATATTTGGAAAAAACATAATCTTTTGTAAAGTTGTATTTAAGTTCATTATTGTATTTCCCAATTAATTTTAAAATACTGTAGAAGGTCTTGTATTTTCTATTATATCCTGCATAATGATACAATATCTCTTACTAAGAAAATTAGCAATCTTTGCATATCAAAATGCATACCAGAAAGAATTTTTATCTGATATGCAGGTGTCACACAGATTGTAGAAACAGTAAGAAAGTAGGTACCTTTTTTATTTCTACAGGAGTAGATATTCTGCTGTCCCATATCTGCAAAGCTAAAAGGATATTCTTTATCTTTTCAAGCATTAAAGAAATGTTGAATAATTCATTTCCAGAAGTATTAACTCTACAAAAAATATGAAAAAAAATCTCTTATTAGTTTCCCAGTTTGAAGATATTTCAAATCTTTCTCAGATACTAATTTTACAAATGTAATGTCCTTGGGAAATGAAACTCAATGCCTGCTTCTCTAATCAGACTTGACTCGCTGTTTACTTTGTGTTTCTGCCTATTCTGTCATTGAGATAAATAGATGAAATTCCTGAATAGTGGCAGAATGGTAATTATTAGTGGCTATTATAAGAATTTAAATCACTACTGAATTCTTGGATTAACTTTATAGTAGGTTTAAAAACATCAGATAGGAGGAGTGAGAGATGGGAAAGAGAGACAATGGGGCATTAAAATATTTTTTCTTCAATCATAAAATTTACAGTTATTTAAAAAATGAGAAGGTCGAGGGGGGAATCTAGTTTTTGTTGCTTTTCCAGCTAGTCTGCATCTTGGCAGGTATAGATTCATCACTAAGAAGAGACTGAAAAGTTTTACCTTTGCTCTCCTTTTATGATGCAGCTCTCCAAAAGACCGAGTCACTTAGGAAATGAAAAATCACCTTTCTTGAACTGGATAACAATTGCAATTTATTTCTCAGGTATTCTGAGCACCTTCTTTGACTGATTTAGCATGCTGGGCTTTGAGATTAGGGTACTTGAGATTAGGGTACTTGCCACTAACCAGGCTTGAGACCCCAACCTGGTGTGAGGTGAATATACTTTCTTTATTCCAAAGCCCTGGGGAGAAAAAAAAAAAAAAAAGACACCTCAAAATGTGTTGGAAGAAGAATCACATAAGGAATTTTAACAGATACAAGGCCACTATTACTTAAAATAAACTACTGCAGTGATCAGATTGAGCTCTTCATTCCCGTGGTGTTTTTCATGCAGATAGAAGAATTTCTCTGAATGCTTCAGGCTTGCCACTTTAGAGAGCAATGTCCCTGGGCACAGACTGGCCCCCAGTGGGGCTGGGTAGAGTGCCTGCCTATCCCAGTAAGGGCCTGTTCCCATCTGGTCTGCAGGCACCAGAGCACCCTCTGAACCACCACCTCTGCCCACAGCCCTCTGATGAAACCTAAAAGCTTTAAGTTCAGTAGGGGAAAAGATGTCAGGATGAAGTGAAACAAAGAAAAAGAACTGTGCACAAGACAAAACCTAGATAATTTTAATTGCAAAAGCAAAGATGTTAATTCATACACTCTATCAATTGCTTTAAATAAACAGTGTGTCAATAGACCAGAACAATATAGAGAAAAAATGAAAGACTGAGAAGAAAATAGAGGGAAGGGTAGGGAAGGGACATCACAGTGCCCAGGAAGCAGTTCTCACATTAGGAAGGGAATAAATTATGAGTCATTATCTGATAATGCTACATTAGAAGATCTGTCAGTAAAAGATACGAAGGTCTGTAGCTGCAAGCAACTCCTGTCTGGTCAGAAAACAGGGTAGCAAAGTCAGCAGAGTGGTGGCAGCTCTACTCTGTCTCCTCATCTTGCTGGGAGATTAAGATTTACTTTGGGTGAGAATTTTATTCTCTGTACCCAAAGCTCAGTGTCTCAGCTGGAATAACCCTGGGGTGCCACTTCAGCTGGTCCTGGAACTACAAGAAACTGGACTGCAACAAACAACCCTTTTGATAAAGACCACTGAACATGCATTGAATGGTAATACCACAGTTTACAGTAGCTAACAACCTGAATTTGATTGAAGTCAGTAACTTAGAAGGAAAAAGTACCATATCCTGTTACCAATCCTCTGAGCCAGGTCACCATCTGTTTTTATCTTAATGGCTGCTCTGCAGATTAGTAACTAGTGCCCCTCCATCCCTCCTCTTTCGTTTTCTACTTTAGAAACAAGAGGACGTTCCCTGTCTATACTCATGTCCCATGGGAAGCTGCAAATAAGAAGCTCATTTTACTGTTTACACTAAATTATATCATGCAGTTATTGCCCTATTTATTTCCCTTCTGCATCTTCATCAGGTTTATAAAGTGAAAATATATTGGCAGAGAATAATTCTAGTTTTGACATCTGACTTGTGCAATGTGTTAAAAAAGGAAGTATGAATTGTTTTTCTTTTTGAAATAGATACTGGAATAGGTATTCAAAATGCAACCCACAGGACTCAGGACTACTTTCTATATCGGAGAAGCACAGAAAAAACTTATGTGGTTATTATATTTCACTGTGAGATTAAATATTTGTATGCAGATGGAAGAACATCTAGAAGACAGCAATACGCAATGGGTTATCTGGAATTATTATTATTATTATTATTATTATTATTATTATTATTATTATTATGAGTATTTTGTTACTTTTTATTATGTGAATTATTATTAGAGAATTTATGAGAATTTTGAAATTATTATGATTTTTTTCTGATTTATCATGCTATCAAACAGCACAGTGTTATGATTTTACCTTCCAATACTGCTAAAAGTATAAACAGCAATTGCAATAAGTTCTTATTTGAGGGAGTCCTTGTCCCTGTCCATTTTAAAGGCATACATCATTAAAAAGCAAAAAAAAAAAAAAAAATATATATATATATATATACACATGCAGATCATTCCTGTTGTATTCTGTAAAGCTCTTTTGAAAATGGCCAGTCTTTACTACTGGAGTGTACTTTACTCTGAAAGTATCTCCATCTGAAGCCAAGAACACTGGGGAACAGTTTTTTAAAACCACAGTTCAGGTTAGAAGACTTGTCTTTAAATAGACTAATGAACTCTGTGTGATGTCTGATGCTGGCTGGCAGCAGCAGCATGGTGGGGGCTGCACTGTGCTATTCTGAGAGCACTATCCACAAGAGCTGGGCTAAGCTTGGAATTCCTGCTCTACCTTTTACCCTAAGGAATGCAAAATACAGCTGGTAGACTCCAGGTAAGTGGATGAGGCAATTATCTGCAGATTTAAACAGAAGACATCTACCCCATGTGCTTTGTTGCTGTGTGTTTGTGTAATGGTTGACTGTCAGGCTCTGAGGGCTCCTCCCATGCTGCCCACGTGGAATTACAGAAATGTAGTTGCCTCTAGGACAGCCACTTGAAAAAGCCAAACTCATAGAATCACTTTGGTTGGAAAGGATCTTTAAGGTGTGTACATGCTCTTGCAGATGAGGGAATTTTTTTACATAAACACCAAAGCAATATTCACTACTAAAATGCTTCTATGGATTATTTCCACATCTGTGGAAAACAGGTTTTTGAGATTCCAGCTAAGTTTCCACAGTTTTTTGTACAGAGAAACAACCTTATTTACTTGTACCAGTTTCTGCCTAATTTTGTGCCTGAAAAATGATCACTCTGAGCCCATCACTACAATCTACTAGTGTTCCACAGATTAATGAATTCCTTATTATGAGAGAGGGAGTTATAATCCTTCCTCTCAGAGGGGATGAACTGCTGCTAAAATCTCAAGATTGAAATCCTCTGAGATATCTGACCTGTGTTTTGAAAATGAGTGGAGGTTGGGAGCTGCAAAGGAGGAGTGAAGTCCCTCAAAGGCTTTTTGACCACATGGTTTTCTCTGGACCATGTCAAAGCAGGGAACTAAATCTAGATGCTCTCATTCTCCACTTTAGCCAGTAGCCCATCATTTGTCTCTAACAGTAAAGTGGGATGAATTGGATCAAGCTGGTTATAAACCGGTATTACAGCCTCAGGCTAAGTTGTGGTTCACCTTGGCAATCAGCTCAAGGCTAGTATTTTACTTGGTACCTTCTTCGTGTATCTGGAAAATAGAATGGAAGATAAAAATACAAAGTCATGCAGGATTTTTTAGTTTTTTGTTAAAGCTATTCAACTTGGTTTATCACTTCTAATGATTACGATTATACTGCTGAATTAAAAAAAAAAACTCAATGGATTTATTGAAAAGGAAACTTTGTAGTTAGAGACTGGCTTATTCAACTGTGTTCTGGGTTCAATTTTTATCCTTATTCTAATAAGCTTCACAGAGACTGGAGGCGCATAGCATTTTGTCAAACCAAGGACAATAGAAATAATGTAAACCTATTTTTACTCCTGAAAGTACAAGACTTTGGGTCACTTTGTCCATAGACTTTGCTAGAAGCAAAGTAATTATGTCATTTTCATGTTATAAGATACATCCAATCCACATGTCTGTAAATGCAGCCTGGAGGATGATGCTTTCTCTTTAAGGGAGGATATTGCAGGAAACAGACAATGCCACTTGCAAAAGAGGCATCTACAGAACTCGAATACATCTGTATTATAGAAGAAAAATCACTCCCACTTACCATTTACTTCTGTTAACTGTGCTAATTGCTGGTCTAGCTACTAATCTTTCAGACAAGCTTTGTGGAAAAAAAATATTGAAAAAAGAGCTTTTGTTATGCCTCATTGTTTCAGCTCAAATCAGAATTATTTAGGCTGGAAAAGACCTCTAAGATAATTTAATGCAACCATTAACCCAGCACTGCCAAGTCCACCACTAAACCATGTCCCCAAGTGCTACATCTACACATCTTTTAAACACCTCTAGGGATGGTGGCTCCACCACTTCTCTGGCAGCCTGTTCCAGTGACAACCCTTTCACTGAAGAAGTTTTTCCTAATATCCAATCTAAACCTCCCCTGGTGCAACTTGAGGCCATTTCCTTCTTTCAGTCAATTGTAAAGACCAATAATGTCTCTCCAGAGCCTCCTTTTCTTCCTCAGGCCCTCCCCATAACAGCTGTGCTCCAGACCTTCACCACTAATGCAGCTTTATAGCTATATATTTCTACTTATATGCAAATGTGATGATAAACTTTCTTATTGTCCTTAATTCTTCTGAGGTGCTGTTTTCCCAGAGTCAGCATGACAGTAACAACAGCAGCTCCTGAATGGAAGGAAGCTGCAGAGCTGCAGGAGGGCTTAACCAGCACTGAGATTTGGGAGACCTGGAAGCCCTGGTACAGACTCTGACAGACTAAGTTAATGATTTGGACTCTTCTGCCAGTGCCCAGAGCCTCCAAAACCAAGTTTATTTGAAGACATTTTTCACATGTTGACAACATTCTACCTATATGCATCCACCTGGTTCAGGACTAAGGCTGAAAGATTGCTGATGATGAGATGGTGGCCCCAGGTCATAGAGGAATGATTCAGTCTGAACAGTTCATGAACTTCAGCTGATTCTCTTGTTGCCTCCTAGGCAGATTTGGTCCTCAGTCCTTATTCTGAGAACTCATGTTAAGTGAGGCCAAAGAGCACCAGCCTCTTAGTACCAGCCTTTAGTCCTAAGCCATATATTTTCCACATTCTGAGGATAAGGCTGAATGAGATGGTGCAGGAAGCCTTCTGTGAACCAAGTGTGTTACTGCAGTCACACTTTCAACTCAGACCCATCCTCAGTCTCCCAGAGAGAAATGGGCAGCTGGGACTTTTGTTGTGGTCACACAGGTCTTCCCATTTGCTTCCTGTCCTAGGAATGAGGGCATCAGCCATGGGCTGCACTTCACTATCTGTGGGAAAGTCACCTCCTAACCACCCTCCAGGGATGAGGTCAGTGGATAGGTCCTCCTTAGGCATGGGTGGGATTTTGGAGCATTTTGATAGACTCAGGCCAAGCTGGCGCACGCTGATGACTGTTTACAACAGTCATGAGATATTTACAAAACACTTCCACATAACTGTGTTTCTCCTAGTGTGTCTCTGATGAGACTGTGCAGTGAAACACATTGCCCAGGTTTCCCTCTGTAGGTGTTGTAGTGTGGCATAGTGGATTCTAAGGTGTCTTAAGGTTGTTCAACCAGAGGGCAGAAGATATTTTGGGCCTGAAAGATTTCAAACTATTTCCTCTTTCCTCTTGATCCAAAGGAAGGGAAGGCTTTAAATTATGCAGGGACAAAAAAAGTCCCTGAGCAGCCTAAGAATGCAGAGGAAAAGAGAAGGTGGCTTAAGCTCTTTCTGATTCAGTCCCTCTGAGCTGCATTAAGGGTACCTTGGTGACAGGTAAGTTTTTGTCTATTAATAATTATCTTGGCCACTTTCATATGATATTGGCCAATAATAACAGAGGTGCCATGAGAACAAATTTTCTTGTGACAGATGCTGATTTTAAGGATGTATATTCTCTGCAGTATTAGATAGGAACACTATACACCAAAGTCAGCATTACCTGATGTGCTATTGGATTAGACTTTTTTACTGTACCAGATGCTAAATCAACTGAGAGATTTTGCTTACCAAAGCAAGCTTACAAAACAATGTTTTATAAAACGCTTGGAATTGCATACCTTGGCAAAAGTTTCTGTGATGGAAGACGACCAAGTCTGACTTCCTTCTTTCATAGATTGCCAGGTGGCACCTCCCACACATTCAGTCTGGTCACATTATTTGAAAATATTTTTGAACAGGAGAAAGATATTTTTTCCTTTCTTTTAATATCTTTATTAAATATTGTCAAACAGTCCTAGTTTTGCTAACACAATACGATAAGGGTTACTTTTTAAAATTATACAAAGGGATTAATTTCAGAATTTCATGAAATCCCAGCTAAGCAAGATAATTTACACTGCCCAGAAAAGACTCTGCTAGTATAAGACTACATTTTTTTCCCTGTATTGAATGAGCTGCTGGGGGTAATTAGATAAAGCAAACAAATCTGAGCCAATCCACAGGTATCTGCCTACCCTTGGAAGGACCTACTGTATGCAGCCACCTGCAATGAGGAAGGAGATGGGGCTGACAGAAGCTGTACAGAGTCAGTGTCTTTGCCTGTGGCTGGAGTACCATCCACCACAGCAACCCCAAGCCTTTCCCTTCACCCAGAGCCAGCTCAGGCATGGAGCTGCTCTCACTCCTGGTGCCTGATGGGCATGCACTACATCAGACATCAGCCCAACACTGGCACTCCTCTGGGTTCCTTGGGCATAACTGAGGTCAGGACCTTGTGGCAGGAAGGCTGCATGGGAGGTGAATGTATGAGGGGCCCAGGGAAGTTGCAGCTGGCCAAAGTGGATGTTGCTGACTGCTGGGGTGATCCTATTACATGGCAACCCAGGAAATTTCTGCTGTGAGGATACTGTGTACAATCATCAGTACACCAGTAACAGTAACTCATGTTTTTATTTCTGCAGGATAATCATCCTCAGGACTCCTCCTTTTGAGAGTGTAGGGGGGAGCAGGGAGGGTTGATGGAACTCTGCATTTACCAAGTCACTATGGAAATGATAAATTCATAAACCTAATTTTACCCTTTTGGATGGGAAGATCCATGGGCGCAATTATTGACCATGCAGGTGGTGAAACTGAGTTATGTATGGGCAATGGGATGAGCCAAAAACACTTTCCAGGGATGACTGGACACAATGAACATGAAGAAGGAAGCCGGGATTTTCTTTCTTTAAGCTGCATTAAGGCAGCTTCTTACTGGAACTCACTATCTTTTACTGTCGTTTTGTGACAATACAAACATGGAACATGGGGTAGGGTTTTACCCACTTAAAAACAAGCACCTGAGATGCAGAACAAGAGGGAATATGGCCAAAGAATTTAATCCCTGCTTCTTGCTGCTTAGGAGGGGCAAGTGAGGTGACTTTTTACAAGTGACAATTACAAGCCAGAAACTAGGTAGGCTTTCTTAGAGAACACATTGATCTTGCTTTGCATATCCAGCCTTAGGACAATTCCTGAGTCTGCTGATATTCTTTAGGCAAACTTAATATTCATAAACTTTCAAGGTTTTGATACTTGACTATTGTTTAAATAAAACACTTATAGTAAAAGGAAATAAAGACTGATGTGTATAGAATATTCATCATGGTTTTTCATTCTTCCCTTCATTCTTCCTATTTCCTACCATTGTTTATTGTGATCCTTTCTATGCTAAGTCTAGGTTATACTGTAAGATCTTTTAGTTACCTAAGGTGCATACTGTGTGTGGTATATAAATATATGGAGAAGACTTTCACTGGTCAATAGTGGGTGCTGTCCCAGCGTGATGGAAAAGGGTAATTTGATGTGGAAGAACACACATTCAGAGGACTGGTGGCAGTAAGCCTATCTTCCCAGGGATTACAGCACTTCTGATAAAGATACCCACAGCTCTGCAATGTTCAACAAGAGTGCTATCCCTGCAGCAAATGAGAGCACAGCAGAGTTAGGGAGATTTGGGACAGTCCCCTGTACTCAGCACTGTTGAGGCTGCCCCTTGAATCCACAGTTCAGTTTTGGCCCCTGGACTATGTCCAGACAAGGGCAATGAAGCTGGTCAAGACCTGGAGCACAAGTCTTATGAGAAGCAGATGGCGGATCTGGGGCTCTTTACCTGGAGAAAAGAAGGCTTAGGGGAGACCCTATTGTTCCCTAAAACTACATGAAAGGAGGGTGTAGCCAACTGGGGGTTGGGTTCTTCTGCCAGGTAACAAGAGACAGAGCAACAGAAAATGGCCTCAAGTTGCACCAGGGGAGGTTTAGATTTGATATTAGGAAATAATTCTTCATGAAAAGAGTGGTCAGGCATTGAAACAGGCTGCCCAGTCAATAGGTTGAGTTACCATCCATGAAGGTATTTAAAAGATGCGCAGGAGGGGCACTTATGGACATGGTTTAGTGGTGAACTCAGCAGTTCTGGGTTAATGGTTGGACTCAATGGTCTTGAAAGGCCTTTTCCAACCTTAATGATTCTCTGAGTTTCTTTCTCCAGTTAATATTTATCTTCCAGAGACAGTGGAAGGTGTGGTTATCCAACTGATTATAGCACTTCAGTTCCAGGATGCTATTCTTCATTGCTCTGGACTAAATTTGGCTGGGTTCAGTGGAGTTATTTTTATTTTCACTGCCAAAGAAGTACCACTCTGTCTCTTTCCTTCTCATCAGTTCAGCACTCTGGATTATTATGGACTCATGCTTTCCATCAAAGTCTAGCAAGAGCCTAGGGTTTTTCTAAAGCATGTCCCATCAGCTCCCAGCAGAGATTCCCAATCCTTTCATACAGCTTATTTGGAAGAGCCAGACTCAAAAGGCTTCTGTGCTGTTATAAAGCAATATTTTTAGAGACAGTTGTAACTTAATGTACCCATTTGGCTGCCTGTCACTGTTTCCCATGTTGAGACCGTCTTGAGATCCACAAAGCTACTTCAGTGCTAGAGCTGCTGCTGGATGGAATAAAAGGAATTTTCTTTTCTTTCTCTTTTCTCAGGTGTGTTAACCTGTTGGTTTTAGATTCCTGTTATCGACAGGATAAATTGTAATTTAATGTGGTTTAGTTGGCTCACTCCTAGGACTCATGTACACTTCATAAGACATTAAAACATTACTTGCTAAGCCTGCACCGGAATATATAATATAGTAGTTAAAATGGGTTAGCTAACACATTTTTGAGAAAAATGCCACTTCTACTCAAGCCAAGACATTCTGTTAATGAGTTGAATATTCCTTCTAGCTCTTCCTGCAGCAAAGGGAAAATAGTTTTTACATTGTCCAGACCTCTGGCATGGGCTCACACAATAGGAGAGGAAAGAAGGCTGGCCCACGGGACTGTGTGAAGAGGTGGAGTGCACCCCTGCCCTGCAGGGCTGTGTGCTGGGCTATGGCTGAGTGCTTGACAGCAGCTGAGCCTCACAGGAGGATGGAAACAGGGCCAGGTGCCTTTGACTGGAGCCCTGCCACACACGGGACCATGCTGGCTGCAAGGCAACCACCTCTCCCACTGATCAGGCTGACCCTTTGACTGGAGCGCCAAGAGAAGCTGAGGCACAGCACTGTAAAAGCACCTCAAGAGGAGAGTGATGGCCAAGCAATATTAGGATGGTGGTCCATAAAAGGTCCATATTAGGTCGTCCATAAAACGAGTGAAACACAAGAGGTCTGGTTGACAAACCTGATGACAGTGCCTGATCTGATGTATGCTGAAATTACTAAAAAGATGTCATGACCTCCCTTGGTGAAAGTGGCAGTGATTGTGAGGAACCTAGTTTGGATGCCTTCTGTCAGGCCTGTTCCCCCAACAGCCCCCACCCATGAAAGCTTGATTTCTGGAAACCCTGAACTATGAAACCAGACCTCATTATCTTCTGCCGTTTCTACTGCTCACCAACATCTGGAGACCGCCCCCACCCCAACCCCTAAGTCCAAGTGACCTCTGGATTGCTTGAGCTCTCCTTAATAAAATGTGTTTGTTTGCAGGTTTTTATATATGGTGAAAGGGCCCTTGGTATTTTCATCACTTTGTACTATTTTACTTCAGGGTTGGTCTGTTGTTTTTTTTTGCTATATTTACAAATTCCAGCAAGCTATCCTTAAGAGAAAGGTGCTTTTTACAAGTCTCCCATTCAGCATTCATGGCACAAATCATGGAAATTCCTTTAGGCTATGCTGGTGCCAGACTCTGTGCCTCCCACTTTTATGTACGCTTAATAAAATGGATCTATTTTCTTATGACCAAACTATCTTGGTTTCAGTCATATCAGGGATGAAATACAATTGCATTAGTAATCCCATATGTGCAGTGCTTGATCTGTTTCTCTCTGTTTCTTTAGGGTGTTTTCTGCCTTGATGAGGAACTTTTTTCTTTTCTCTTCAGCTGCTCTTTTCTCCCTTTTTAGACTTTTTCCTGCTGCTTCTCCCTCCTTCTTTTCCCCTCCCCCATTTACACTTAACCTTCTGTTTCTCCTAGTGTCCTGGCAGGAAGGATATAATGCAATCGCTGCTATACAGTGACAAAAGTAAATATGTAGCTCTGAGTAAGTGCAACAGGGTCGAACAGCCTTTTTGCAATATGATACCACATAATCTGCTTCCCTTCTAGAGATAGTTGCTTGAATGTTAAAGAGTTGTAGCTCCACTGCTTTTGCAACTCAATAGTTTTTAACTGTACTTTTCTTTTGCTTTGCATAAAGCAGTTCTTTTACTGGGGCTGATTCTGAAGCTATCTTCCAGACTAAATCTGAAGTGGGAATAAAAGGCATGGGTTTGTGTTTCGGATGATTTGCTCGTCTTTTGAATATCCGTATGTTTTTCTGCACGTAGGAGGAAAAAGGAAAGCTGGATAATTTATGTGTGGTAAAGCCACACGCACACACAGAGACACAGGAAGGTTTCTAATGCTAAATTCTTATGACTAAGCACCCAACACAGTAAGCATTCTCTTTAAACAACTGCTGGTGGCATGTGGGCTTTTTAACTTTCCCAAAGAAAATAATAAAGGGTAAAAATTTTCGAAAGAGCCTACATGACTTGGGGGTCTACATTCCATTGAAAATAAATGGGAATTCTGCATCTCAAATTCCATGTCGCTTGTGAAAAATTAGCAGTGCTGAGTGGTGCCACTGAAATGTATTTTATGTGTCTCCTACAAAGGAGTGCCTTTAATGTGCAACCAGAAGTTTAAATGATGGGTTAGCTATTTTTACATAACCAGTTAAATAGGACTAGTTTAATTAACTGCTTTACAGAAACAGATGCTTTTTAATACCAGTGAATTTCATGCATTAAACGTACATGATGACTGGTTCAAAGACACCTGGGGCAGGGGGCAGGATGTGGGTCTGGGTACATTTTCTTTGGCTGTAAACTGCCTTCCAAGATCATCTCCTGTACCTTCACGCATCCCCCACGCCACCGTTCACTGTCACCCTGAATTGTGCTAATACAATTGTCTGGGAGGCTGCACTGTAAACTCATCATTAAAAATTACCCTCTAAAACCCTCATGTTCTCTCATTTCCTTGACCGTTTTACAGCACAGTCTCACAGTTTTATTGGCACGCACCAGAAAGGGATAAACAGCAATTCAAGAGCAGGAGCTTATGGGAAAACTGGGACTGGCAGCATCTTTAGTCTCCTTCTCAGTCAAACAAAATGTAAACCATGGAACCACACGCTGAAGTCACAACTGCATTGTTACTCTTCCAGCAGCAGTACTGAAGAAGTCCTCCTCCCAGGTTTTAATTACTGTCTCTTTGGTGCTCTTTCAGCCAGGCTGTGTGGTCACAGAGATCAAGCAGCTCATTCAGGTTTCAAATGTATAAATAAAGAAAGTATATATTATATGTATAAATAAGCAAAACAAAATAAACAAAGAAAAATGGGTGAATGTCATACAAGTAAATGATAGCAAGCAAAATATAAATAATTATACAGATTTTATCTACTTCCACTGGGGTTTTTTCCCCTCAGATGCAGCAAATGATAGGAAAGGGGAAACAGGAGTGGCTAAGCCAGCATTACTTGTAAAACATAAGTCTTCATAAAAGTCACTTATGACAATTCATATTGATTTTAATGGTACAGGCTGCTTTCCTGCATTTTGCAATGTTTGCAATATATTCCTGGGAACAGTGGCAGAAGGAAGAGTTGTGGGGTACGGGAGCTAGAATAGCTGAAGGGGAGGGAAGCAGAACCCTGAGATTTCCTAAGAGATTGGTTGGGTTTTATCTTTAAAGGAATATCCTTTCTTAAATACAAGCATCTAAACTACTTCTACTATTCAGAAAGCATCTGAATTTACATGACAAGGAGTGAGGTAATGTTTTAAAGCAGAATAAATGTAAAGCAGCTTAGAGTTTCAGCAATTTCTTTCACTGAAGGTGACATTACATACTGAAAAGTATCAAGTGCTGAGGAAGACAAACTTTTAGTCTGTGTTGATTTGCACAGATTTAACAGCTGCAGCTGTGTACCACATCTACAGAGGGTCACACATACCAGAGAATAAAGCAAAAAATTATAATCCCACCAGGAAATAGAATAGATCCAAATTCTGCACTATTGAAAGTGACACCAAATAACTCTCACCTAGTAAGCTAAAGAAGAAACCTTATAGCCAAGAGCCTAATTTATGGACTAAGAGTGTCTCCTCAAAGCTCATATTTCTGTGACAGTGCTTTTGTGAAACACAAGACCTCTGTTGTGTAAGTAGGATTAGACCTACAGCCTTATTTCAGCAGATTCATAGTTCTAAGTAATATGGAGTTATTTCAAAGTTCAGGCCCAAAAGAAGTCCTACAAAAGATGTAATCAGATGCAGATGGTAAAATTTTCAAAGTTAAATCCTTTGTTACCAACCCTGGGACGAGCCTTAAGTATTACAAACAAGCATGATAAAATAATAAAAGCCACAGTTCTTGAATTCACATGGCACTGTGAAGCTCTCTTTGGCAGCAAAGACATTTGCTATCCACCCTGGTTGTGAAGAAAAAAATCTTGGAAATGGAAAGAGTGCAGCATCAGCAAACAAAACATATTATAGAAAACAGAACTAGCTCTTGTTCAAGTTGGTTTTAATCTCAAAATTCTTAAGCCAATCTCTGTACTTTGTTGATTCACGGATTTTGGACAGATGGAGTTGGAAATGCCTAGCCTGGCACCAAAATCTTGTTAAAAAAAAAACCAAAACAAACTAATCACTACTAAGGTTTGGTCTGAGGATCTTCTAGATATCCACAAAACTGTAGACATTGTGCTTTCTTTTTGGTATGCTGCTTATTTAGATGCTTAAATATACATTTCAAGAACCAATGTAAGGCAACTAAACTGCAAATACTGGCTGTAGGCAGCATAACACAATAAGATAGGAAAGAATGGAAATTTTATACCCGTTTTTATTGCATATGTGCTTTAATAGTCAGACGGCTATTTGATTTATTTTAGATATATCCTTCTTCAAATACAGCCACAGAAGCCACGAGGTGTGTTATGCAGTGAAACAGAGGTTGGAAAGAGAGATGTGGATACAAAAATTATCTGGTGTGATAACAGTTGGAATAGGAATAATGTGATATGGAATGTTCTCTGAGGCTGGGACTTTTTCTGTGTCACAAACCCAGCACGTTGTGGCTGCCACCCAGGAACAAATGAGGGAAAAGCAGAAACAACCAAGCAGGGAGGAAAGACACTTCAGGCTTGCAAAGACTGTTACTGTACAAAACAAAGCAACAGTGGTTAGTGCAGTGTTGGAGGAGTGGATCAGAGCCAGGGCTGGGGCCAGCCCCAGGGAGCAAGAGTAGCACTTGTAGCAATGGCACAGGAGACCTGGGAATGGGGATGTGCCCCAGCAGCAGCAGATGAAGAGCCTCCTAAGTGCAGAGGAAGCTTAGATGAAGTGAAAAATGGATGAGTGAAGATGGTGTTGGCACTTACAACAACAGAGACCTTCAAAGGTATAAATGTAGTGTAAATTGTACACAGAAAAAAATATATAAGAGGGCTCTTATCTCTGTTTCTGGAACAACCAGAACTGTCTGGGTGTCATGTTTCTAAAGTCTTCAGGTTTAGGGAAAGAAACATTGGAAAACAGAAAAAAAAGAACTTTATCATGGATGAGAAGTGACTTTTATTTTTTTTTAATTATTTTTAAAGTTTTTGTTTCCACTGCACTGATTGGAGCTGTGGGCTTATGACCTGAATTATTTAAACAAAGTAGCTTCATAGTCATATATAGTCATATCCTATTCTGAAACATTGAAATCCTCAGCAATAATTCCATGTTTTTTTAAGAAACAAGTAATTTTATAGGTAAGGTACCTTTTCAGAGGCAGAACAATGTGTGTGCATGTGGGTGTGAAAAGGTGCTCATCATCTAATCTCATGGCAGTCTTTTGCAAATGTACCACACCTCAGTTATTGGACATGCAAACTTGAAAATGGCCACCTTCTTTTTTCACCATATGCTCAAGCAATGAGTAAGAGAAACACATATAAACGAGGTGGAAGAAATGTCACTTAGAAATATCACCTGCCAGCACACTACAGAAGGAAAGAGAAGGGGAAAGAAAGATAAGAAGTGAGAGACAGCATAAGCAAATAAAAAGGCTTACTTGCAAAATAAAGAGATGAAGAAAGGTACTAAATAAATCTGTGTACTACAAGGCAAGTTAATGCAACTCCTGAGGACCTTTATTTACATGATTGGCCATTACATGCCAGCTAATCCCTCTAGACACTGACCTTGTCAGCAGTGTTTGTGTACTTTGAATAAGAATACAGACTGTTCTTTTAAATAATATCTCCAGCATGGCTAGATGAGAGTTTTGCATGAGCACTGCACACGTAAATGGCCCAGGGCACGTTCCCCTTCCCACAGAGGGGATACTAGCCTCCTGTGCTCCTGCTGCAATACAAACAAGCCCCCTCTGACTCCAGAGGCCTGCGACACTGCAGCACAGCTTTTGGCTCTCGAGTCATTGTGCCAGAGAGTATAGATACCAAAACAGGCTGTACAGCAAAGAACTTCTGTCTCAGGCAGCTGGAATAAAATTACACCTGGGAGTGTGCTGCAGACATGTTTTCACAAAGCATACTACAACTCAAATATTTCTGCGTGTTGGAGACAGCCGGGACAACTGCAGCACAAGCTCAAATCTGAACTCCCATGTGATACAAGCCAAAGAAGGCCCCATAATACCCCTTTCCTCCAACCTGATCAGGAGTAAAGGTCTGAGTTTGGCAAATCAGTGTCAAAGCCCAAGTGCTGTAAAAACAAAAAAGCAAACCAAACCAAACCAAAACCCCAACAAACCAGAAGAGCTATTTATTACCAATTAAATGTTTTTCAAACTAATTCTGGAGCAGAGATCCAGGCAGAAGAACGAAGGACCTTGATGTTTGGAAAATTAAAGATGCTCTAGTGGGTAAGGAAGCACTGCACAAAATGCCTTATACAGACATTAATAAATGTTAGTCAAAAATGCCAATAAATTGACTTTCAGGGCTTTTAAAAATTCACTCTGACAGAACAATATCTACCAACAAGGCATCATTTTAATAAAAGGTAATAAAACACAGCACATGGAATGTTTCAGGTATGAAGCTACTTCTACTGTTCATGGAATAACATACAAAAATCCACACAGTGTGAGTGCCTATTCACACACAGTCAGTGCTGCTGCTTGATCGTAATTTAATTTTGTTTAAACAAGCTGAGACCACCACAAGTTCAGCATATCCCAGGCAAAAGTGCAAAAACACAGTTACGATCTGCAGCGTGTTTTCACCAAGTATCAAAATGTGCAAGGGGCAGCTTCAGATCAATTATTACTTTTCCAGCAAATTATTTCCTCTGTGGTAGCTACTAGAAGTAAAAAGACTAATTTTAGCTGGAAAGTTCACAGAATCTTACAAAGTCACAGCCACAGTCACAGCTAATTTGAGGCAGAGAAAGCTAAAACACTGTCAAAATATAAATGCTTCCTTCAGCTGATTCATTAGTTTGCATATCATAACAAGGACTTTGTGTTCTTGGGTAAGGTTAGTGCCTCGAGGACATCCTGCAGATGTGTGCATTCCCAGTCTGAGTTTCTTTAATTTGTTATGCAAACATCAATTCCTTTTAAATACTGCAAAAAGGAGGACTTTTTATTGCAGCTAAAAACCATCAGCATTAAAAATAGCTGTTCCTGTGATGCTGCTTTTTAGGAGGAAGGAGGACACCATATTCTAATCAGATGTTTACTCGTTAATGAATGGTTTATTTCTCATTAGGAGAGGTTTAATTGGCAGACAAACCCTGACACAGCTAGCAAGTGAACTCGGTAAGTCCTGCTCCAAGTCAGGAGGCCTGGCATTTTTTGACACATTAACTATTTTTCCCCTCAAGGAAACTGTGAACTTTGAAAACCCTAAAGAGCCTAAGAGCAGAAAAGTCTGAGGCTGGCTTATATTTTTACTTTTTCCCTCTTCATTGTGTACATGTATTTTAAAGATACCGAATGAGGACAGAACTAACAGCGGAGGGCTGTGTTTTAGCAGAGCTCAGAAAGGGTGAAATTTGGGATTTTTTCCCTTAGAATGGCAGGCGTGGCAGCATCCCTGCAAGCAAGGCAATGCCCAGCTGTGCTTTGGATTAAGCAAAACGATTTTGATGATCAGCTTGTCCAGGCTGTCCTGCTGAGGGTTTTTCGTTTCCCTGAGGACAGGGGTGAGCAGACAGGCACCTGAAAGGCTGTAGGAGGCCCCTCAGGAGGTTCCCCCACCCCAGCCACCCAATTCCTCGGCCTCTCTCCCTTAAAACCCAGCCACTGGCTTGCTGGGAGTGGCTCACATCTCCCCACCACCCCTTCACGGCCCCCAAGACGTGAAAGAGGTGGGAGAAAAAGGGGCAAGGATTTCTTTGGGGGCCTCTGCACATTTGCTTCAAGCCAAATGCTCTTACTCTGCTTTGGGTGATGATAACAGGGACTTTTTTTGGCTTTTTGTTGAGGAGCATGAGATGCAGCCCCCACCTGGTATTTAGTTTCAGGACCAGGAGATAGAGCCCAGTAAGGTTCTCGGGGCTTCCAGATGGTTTTGGGAGCACTAAGAGCCATTGATCTGCGGGGTCCTGATCCCTTTTCCCAACCCACAAAGACAGTGGGCTGAAGAAGAGAACGAAGACAGTTTGGTTTGCTCAGGGATTAATATCATGTCATTTGATGCTGAGCTCCTCAACCTGACTGAGGGACCCTGATTAAGTGCCCTGAGGGCAGGGCCTTGTCCTCTAAGCTCTGACCTCAGTGCATCTCTGCCACCTGCTCATATACCAGTGAAAACCAAAAAGACTCTTCCTTCCAGCTGGGTGCTGTGAGCCATACTGGTCTTGCAGGCCTCATCCAGGGGTTTTCCAGGCCTCCAGATAATTTTCCAGGAAAATAAAAAGAATCCACGGGGGCCACCAGGCTTTCTGCTTCCAAGGTAGCCAAATTTGAAACACCAGATGCTGGCTGTCCTGCTCTATCAGTCCTACCAGATATAAGCACAATCAGCTGATGAGGGGGCAGTGAAGAAGGCAAACAGTCCACACACCCAGGCCTGACCCATGCAATCACTTTCTCTTTCTCCTTTTGTCCTGTGGTCTTATGAACAATGGTGCAACATTTCCTTGCAGAGGCAAATGAAACAGTGGTGCTGCAATAAGCAGATGCTGGAAGGACTCTGACATGAGGAGTCTGTGGCATTAATGGCAGATCTGAAGAAGGAGGTTGGATGCAACTAGAACAGTACAGCAATGCTTTAAGAGGTCATACTGTCTTGCTGGACTGGGCATTTTCTTGCCTCAAGACCCACAAGTGGAAGAATCGCATTACAGTACAACCCAACTTCCCACATGAAAATGAAAGATATAATTTCACAGATTAATTTAATATATTTCCTGATATTTTAAGGATAAATCTGTTAAATTTTGTGTAATACTCCTAATTTATAACAGGGGGCTTTTATGTTTCAGAAGTGTCAAGATTCCAGGGACAGATAGCATTCTGCTACTTTTTTGGCACCTTATAATGACTCCCTGATCAGTGAACACTGTCCCAGTGAGGAGATCTATTTCATTTTGGAGTCTGTGAACAATGACAGGCAAGAGCATGTACTGAACCAATCATACACCAATGAGCCCAGTTAAATCCTATGTAAGTAACTCGAAGTGGACATTTTTATTTAAAGAATGATGTATAGTTCACTGTTCTCTTTTTGTCTTCCCTCCTGTTTCCTGGAAGTGCAATTGCAGAAATACAGTGTTTTGCCCAAATTCCATGATTCTGTGAGTGATGGAACCAGATGATCTTCAAGGTCCCCTTCCAATCCAAACCATTCTATGATTCAGTGGTCTGTGCTGGGCTCTGGGTGTGATGTGGCAACAGGCTGGTCATCAATACATGCAGCTCACACTGGCTGCAGTTGTTCTTCCAAAGCAAGTTCTGCAATTGTGAATAGCTGGAACACACAAGCCATCTGGAAAGAGTCTTATCATCTCAGTTTAGTCCATTAAGTGCATATAGTGACAGGTGTACATTATATATATACTTATAGTAGTGGTACTACTGCCACTGAACCTCGCAGTGTTTAGGAATTGATTTTCACTTCCTGTCTCATGAAAACTTTGCATAATTAATTAACTTATTAATTTCTTAGGCAATTTTGGTTAACACAGGAGACGAATTTTTCATTAAGTCAAATTCAAATCTCATTCACATGAAGGATTTGGAAGCTGGAATAAAAAATAAGGGTAGAAGGCAAGCTTAATATTACTAAATCTAGTGAGTAAATAAACTTCTACATGAGGCTGGTTGGCTGGCTATTTAAAAAAGTCTGAATTAGTAAGGACAGGCAGACAAAATTATATCCTTACCACAGCAATTGACCAAAATGCCGGTCTTCTAAAATTGTGTACCTAAATGCAAGAGAAGTAGAGTGTTGCAGCAGCCCTCTTGTTAGAGAGTAGAAATCAGCCAAGACACAGAATTCTTTATCACAGCATGAAAAGGGTCCTGGTTCATTCCTCTTTACAGTTCAGCCATCCTGACTCCAACTATTCACTGGCTCTGGCTGCAGCAAGCTCCTTCTGTAGGTTTCCCTTGCAACTTCTTATTGCTGGTTATTTCCTGCTAAACTATGACTGCAGGTATTCGTTTGCAGACTCTGAATGCAGGATTTTATCCAGCTAGACTGTGACAGCAGGTTCCAACACCAGGCTCTAACTGCAGACCTAGACTGACCTCTCAGTAGTGATTCTCCCTCCCCAGAATCCTTCTTCTTACTGCTCCTCATGTTCATGGTCCTCCATGATGATCCCTTCACCACCTAACCCACTCCCCTTTTATCACACTTATCTTTCTTGGATATAGCTGTGACTCATCAGGGGCGAGGCTGCATTGGGTAATCAACACAGCTTGTTACTTATCAGGGATGAGGTCGCCTGTATTCTCTTCCCCTACAGGAGAAGATCCTAAAACATGTAAAAAGGAAGATTTCCCATATTTCTTTTTCTAACTCAAACATGTGCTCAAACAGCTGTTCTTTTGCATTGTGACTAATTAGTAATATTCTTCCAGTGCTGTAAGAATCAAAAAAATTAAGGATTCCTTGGACATAGCACAACAGATAGAGCGCAGACTCGCAGTTCGTAAGACTGGTTCTAATCTGATAGGGCATAAATAGGAATTTGGCCCTTACCAATGTCACCCAGCAGTACCCTTCCTCTGCCACCACAAGGCTGGCATGGCACAGAGATCCCAGCACTGGGATGCTTGCTCCCTTCTTCAGTGGTGGATCAATGATGTTCCACAGCACTGATCAGCTGCTTTCTCTGTCTGAAAAGGTTTTCTTTGGGGCTGCATCCAACTGCATTTTGCAAGATACCTTATCCTTCATATTCTTCTTCTGCCAGTTGATAATCGGTCTTTTAAAATGCAGAGTCATTCTGCAGTCTGTGCCTTAGAGTGCCAAACAGTCTCCTGGGCTGGGAACTCCCATTGCTCCACTGCTGCTCCATTGATGTGTCTCTGGGAATCAGAATGTTTCAAACTTGAGCTCCCAAACACATTTTCGGGAGAGAAGGGAGATACAATGGCTATCTTCCTGTGAAGATTAAGTGCTTTGAGGAGGAGTATGTTATAAAAGCTGTAGGCATATTACTTATTTCACAGCAGACAGAGCCGGTTGGTTTTTTGTGGGAAGCATGCAGAGAGGGATCAGGCAACCTGAGATTTTGGGAAGTCCCAGTTTGTAAACCATATCTCAAAAAGACGTAAGAGTTGCTTCTCTCTGATTGTTCTTTTTCTCTTCACCCATTCTCTTTCATTTCCTTCCCCCAAGATACAAAGATCCAAGGAACATATCATATGCTACTGGAAATAACTTTAAAACACCAGGACAAGACATCTGTGATTCAAAGTATTCAGTAAACGTTCTACAGACCTGCACAGCTGATTCAGAAATAAAACCCAATGTACAAGTTTGCTAGCCATATACTGAGATAAAAACAGGGCTTTAAGATAATCACAGCTCAATACTTTTAGGCTCAGGATGGAAAAAACCTTTCTTTCTTTCCATAAAAATATGTTCCCAATTTTTATTTTCTTCCCATGGGAAGTGAGTTACAATACTATATTGTAACAGGTTAATGTTAAAGCCAGGTAATGACAGTGCAAAGGCAGTTTTCTTCTAAGAAATACCATCCCCTGCATCTCTGTGAAACTACATTATCCAAGGGACACAAACTCTGATATTAATATACTGTCATTTAATTCAAGAAGGGTCTGATGGGTCTGACACAACCCCCACCATAGTCTTTCCTATTAATGCAAGATATTGCCTTGAGAAAAACACTTACTGCAGCATTTTGAACCCTGTCTGTATTATTTTAAGGCAAGACAGAGTATGATTGTCTTTCAGTTAATGATGTGGCAGGGGTTGGCTTTTTGCCAGGGTTAGGTTAGACTGCTTTTAAGTTGAAGCCTTTAAGATCCACCTGGACAAGCAGTAATTAAAGGGAATAGCAAATTAAGTGTATTAGGAAGGGGAAATGATTTACTAACCAAGGGGAGAAATAATTTATTAGAAAAGAAAACTTTTCCTTTAAGCCAAGAGAGTCAAATTACCTCTTTCACAAATCATTTGCTCTGTTGTTGTAGCTCAATTTTTGGCTTTTCCTGCTCCACAAAAATCCTCCTGACCCACAAGTCTGTGGCTACTTCTTTCCCTGGGGCGCTGTTCCCTGGCATACAGGGCCCATCCTGACACATGCTTTCTGTTTCAGCTCAAGACTTTCATTTTCCTTGCAAAATTATTTTGGGACAGGGTGGAGAGATGGAGAAGAAAGCTGGGGAAAGCATTTTAGGACAGACCCTACATGCTCTCCAATGACAAAAGTAGTGAAAGAAACCTAGATAGAGCAGCCTGATGGAGAGTTCTCCCCTGAGGCTCCTCCTGTTCATGCACCAAGCCAAAAATATAAGTTTAAGTCATCCAAGTGAAACTGGAAAGCAAGAAGTCAGAAATCAAATGGGGGCAGGCTGTCATACTTTTCTAGCAGATGAGCAAGCAAGAGCAATTTTTGAGTCATCCCAATCACTGTTTATTCCTTTTAAAACATTTTTTCTGTAATGTATTATTGTATCTCTGCACCATAGTTACAAGTGAGACCCCCAACATCCAAAACAATTAATAACCCCCACGTTTATTAAAATTCAGCCACAGTGGCACAACGTAGCATGCAATTATAAACACAAAACAGATGCAACACCATCCTCTCTATAGCCAGCGAAAATTGCAATCTGCAAAACCATGGAAATTTGTGTCCTTGATTTAATGGTTTAAAATGCAGGAAAGCTGTTTACATTCACTGTCAAAATGTTTGCATTACATATGCTCACTGCCCCTGTAGTGGAAATATTTTTCCACTAACATTGCAGAATAAGCACAAAATGAAGATGCACCACTCTTACTAACAAAATGCTGGCATAATGCAGTTTCACCTCTGCTAAAACATTTGTTAGTGACTCATCACACTGTGTTATTTGTTCCCTTTACCTTGGATAGACTTCCTGAGAAATTTAGTGTTATGCACATATTTTCAACACTCCACTGATCAGATAGCCTGCTGTACAATACTACAGACACTGTTTTCATGTCCTAAAAACATTAGCAATATGGATAATTTTTTTAAGCCCTTGATTGCAAACTTTAGATTACTCAACTAAATATGGAAAAAGTGCAGACACCTTCCCTGACACACATTTAGGAGCAAGTAGGTAAGGTGGAAATTTTAATTTCTATCTTCAATTAAAAGATGATGATGATTTTCAAGTCTGTACTCTAAAATCAGTCCGTACTCTAAAATTTAGGAATGCAAATCCCAAGCAGAGTAAGTGGCATTCTTTTAAATCTCCAGCTAAGATATCAGTGGAAACATTGAAAACATATAATATTCTGCTACCAGAAGGTCTCTTCAATGTATATCTGAACACACAGACATAGTGTTGATAATACTTGTGTTAATAGCTATGAAACCCAGAGTTTCTCATAAGTCTGCAAAAATTCATTTAATTTACATTGGCACTGTACAGACTTGCCTATCTTTTGTCACGTTTTCCCCAGTTTCTGTGGTACCATTTCGGAGATAAAGCCCATGCCCAAAATCAAGGTCATAGTGTTTTATACTGGCTTTAGAGCATGATTCAGACACTGTTATTATGTGTCAGATGGCAAATAATTTCTCACACAAGGTAAGCAATTGGTTTACCAGTACAACAAAAGAGGCAGGTATATTCCATGCAAATCATACCAGATTCATTTATTTTTGTTAACTATCCTATAGCAGGATTTGCTGATATGTTTGATTCATCTTATGCAACTAAATAAAATGTATGAAATACATATCAATTATGAAATGTTATGCAATGGTTTTCCACTGTTGAACCTTACGGAGAAAACAACATTATTTAGTCAAATGTACACTGTGTAGGATTTTTTTTTGCAGTTTTTTTTTGCTTAGCTTTTTTTTTACTGTGTGGTTTCTTTGCTTGTAGAGAAACAGAAGATGACTTACATCTGAGCATGTTGAGTGAATTCTGCAGATATTTTGGCTGCACTAAAGGTTTCTCTTGACTATGTTAAAAAAGTTTGTTGTCAAGGATATTTACTAACACGCTCTCAAGCCGCCATCCTGCAGCCAACCAGCATCTGTTAACAACAATTTGCCTTTGGTTAAATGAAAAAAATTGAAGCAAACAGTAATTTTTTTCTAGTTAAGGCAAATACTGAGTGACTGGAAGAATCTTTTTCCACCTGGTTCAACCTTGTAAAAACAGGGTCTTCTGCCTTCAGCTTCAAAAATTTGAGTATAATTTTAGGGACTTGATTATGCCACAACAATCTGGCATTACAACATGCCTAAAATATATTATCTCCATCAGTCAAAGGAAAAGATGGCTAGGATAAGGGAATGGTTGTTATCCACACATGGACGGCAACATGGATTTCTTCCACAGCTCTGTTTAACAGGAATGAATCAGGCTTTCTGTCTTTACAACTGGGCATCCACAGTGTGTGTTTTCACTGTGAACAGATTCAGTTAACAACTCTAATCTGTTCCTTGTGGGGTAGAACAGAATATTTTGGAGACTTCTTTACTCCATTTCTAAGGATGTCTAAACAATGTTCAAACACATACATATGCAAAAATGCATTTTTTTTCCTGTTTGCTGCTGCTCACATTACATGAAGATGGCATACATGTATTGAAACAAATGTGACTCATATTTGAATTGCATGTACACTCAGAGTAATGTATTCTAACATGCTAAAAATGCAGTCCCCAGAGACAAACATACTGAAATCGATCTTCAGCTGCTCAAAATACAAGTCAGTTCCTCTACATCCAAGTGAGGTATTCTCTGACCTGACTGCCTTGTGACATTGCTGGTGGAACAGACTGGAGTGTTTCCAGAGTGTTTCTATTTCTCCTGTATTCAATCATTCAAGACACTCTCTGAAAGATAAAATACAATTTTTTTTTAAAAAAAATATTCACTCATTTCTCTTACTGAGGTGTCCCAAATTATAGTACAAGCCTGACATTACTAATTTAATTTTAGGTTAATCATCTTCTGACAGATAACAAACAGTCCTTTTCAGACAGTGTATGCCTATTTTCTATTTGTGGCATTTGTTTACTCAAAGCTTGTTCTCTTAAATATTGCAAGATTCAGGGATACAGTTAAAGAATGTGGGTAATATCTAAAGAGACTTGCACAAAAAGTCTAAGATGAAAGCTAATTGGTTTGCAATTTTGCTGTGAATTCAAAACTTAGAGTAGGGTCACTAATTCTGCAGCCTTTCAACTCCTCTCAAGGTGATTTATGGGTTTGTGCTGAAACACTATAGCAGACTTAATGGTTTTGCATGGTTGAAGCATGAAATAAGGTGTAACCTGAGTGTTTCCACTGGATGTAAGTTTGTGTTTGGGAAAGTTTTGAGTCCAAAATTTCAGCCAAATTGCTATATTTTAAAGCCTATTCTCACATGAGAACTCAGGGAAAAAATCTAATTAATGTTTTTTTCTGCAAATACTACAGACTCATCAACATAAAACCACTTAGATTCATTGTACTTTTTTTTGATTGGCCATTCTAAAAGGAATCCAAAAATATCCGAGTTCTTGCATTATAGTGACATGGAAACAAGGTCAGTTGTTATCTGCAGCTTGATGGTTCAGAACATTCCTTACAGGGAGTGTTGTGAGTTCAAGAACTTTCTCATCTAAAACCCCAGTTTCCTTTCCCTAAGTCTTCTAGCACACTGAAGGCTGCCATGGTCACCCTCTGGAGTTCAGGTACATAAACCTTGGAGACCTTTAAGTTTTGACTGCTAATCATTCAGCAGTGTGAAGCTGCAAGCTGCAGACTGCATCCTAAATACAAGAAGGAGACAGAATTTGAGATTTCAGTTAGCTTTAGAATATTGAAAACCTTTCCAATCCCTAGCTGGAATTCATTCACAGCTGTGAACCCTAGAAATATCCTAGGAAAGTACTCACTGTGAAGTGCTCCAACACTTACCACAGTAAGACCAAGACCCTTTGTCAGTTTTGTTGGCCTGTCAGGTTGTTCTCAGCTTTTACTTAGGAAAAAAAAAAAAAAATTAAAGCCCTCACGTGGAGATTAGTAAATCTCACGCAGCTTTATTCTCACCCATTTCACATCCTTCCCTCCTTTCCATGATTCTCAAGAAGTACAAGACTTTGCAAGAAAAACAAAGAAAATAGCAAACTCAAATTCAATTGAGTTCTGGGGCTACAGAACTCAACTGAATTTCCTTGGTAACTTCATATAAATGCATTTTTGTAGTCACAAAATTCTATATCTAACTACTTGCATATCCCTGAGGGCTTTATGTACAGACACACCAAGGTCCTGCAGGCAGCATTCGAGAACAATATTTTTCCCTCTTTCATTTCAAGTGCAGATGAAAAAGGTTGCTTTCAGATTTCTATCCCAGCAGTCTCCTCAAAACTCCAACTGAAAAACTTTTCCAACTGATTTTTCCTTCTCTGTCAGCCTAGTTTATATGTGGCCAATATTGCATTTCTTAGCAAACCATAACATGCAATCCCTCTGTAAGCTAATGAAGAAGAGAAATTTATGAATTTCATATGCTTAAGTACATTCATAAATAAAAATCCATTTGTAATGCTCAGACAGATTTGTTGCTGAGACGGTTTTATGCTGTAATGCAATTTTTAGTTACCCTTGGAAGTTAGAGCTTGTTAAAAACCTTAAAGTTTACTGAGTCCAGACTATAATCAAGCTCTAGCCATAATGGTCCTTCATTGGCTCAATACATGAAGAAGTAAGTCCTCAAAATAAAAATTCCCTTCTTTTTCTCTCATCAAAAAATGTTTAAAATGCTTAAATAAGCAACCCAGCACTTTATAGAACAGAATCTGGGGATCATATAAATAGCACATGGAGAACCAGTAAATATAGAGGCTATATGTGTTTTAAAAAATAAGAGACAAAAAGGAAACAAATATATATTTAAAGATGTAACTGTATTTATTTACTTGATGGTTCTGCTGTAAATGTTTTCCTTTGCACTCTACATAGCAACAACCTGAGCATTCTCCTTTCTGTCAAGAAGGTATCTAAGTAACAAGCAGAACTACAGAATTAATAAAAATTAGATAGGGACCTGATTTAACTGTCTCACTTTTCCCAGCTAAAATAATTTTCTTCCTGAACACAGAGTGGTTGTGATGGATTAACCTTTCTCTAATGAAGGTGGAAACTGTACCAAAAAGGAAATAAAGAAAAATTTACTACTCTGATGCTTGTGCATAAAATTAAAAACAGTGATGTGAATTATTATCTGACCTGTTAATAGCAAATGTAAATTTCTTTCAGAAGAGCATTTCTGGAAAAAAAAGCCAAAACAAACCAAGACTTTCCTTCCTTACTGCTATCTTTTGAAATGTTCATTGCAAGGATAAATTGATCCCAACGCAAAGCAACTTATAGGTGCAGGGGATTTGGGAAACACAGAGTAGCTGGCAGGACAGGGACCTCTGTCAGAACAACTTTTTCTGGTGAGATTTGTCTATTAGTTGAATTTTCAGGCTTGATGTCAATAAACTGTCACTTAATGCTGCTTCATTTCTTTCCCCACTTACTAACAGGATTGAGGATGACCTTCAAGCACTTGGTGGGACACACACACACACACACACAAACATTAGTATATTGGTGTGTTTCTTTGAGAAGTGTAGGTAGAGATATGCCAGTTTCTATGGTAACAACAAGACTTTTTTATTAGTAACAGAAAAATAGGTGTTGAGATAACCTCTTAGAAATTTTCAGTGCTTAAGTAATTTCTAGTGTCAGATGCTGCTTTCAATTAATACACACTTAATTTGTAAATAATGGTACAACCTTCTTTAGAAGTTAAACACTTTGCAGGTGTGTAACAGGTATGTGCCAGGAAAAAATGCTGCAATGCATCAGAGGAAAAATATTCTGCAAGGAAAGATTTCTGCTTGCTGTGGGATTCTCATGGTATTATTTTTATAACATGGTGATTAATTTGTCATTCATCAAAAGAACTCACTGCTGAATTGAAACATTAAGGATAGTTCAAGCCAACATAATGAAACTGCATCTTAATTCCTGGGTTTGTTTTTTTTTTAATTTTAATTTAACATTAAGAAATCCTACTTTTGGCAGGTTAATAGCTATCATGGCATGCTATTGTCATTATTTATAGTTAAGTCTGACATTTCCTAGGCAAAATAATATGACCAGGCAAGGCATCTGAGTTCTCCACAGAGGAAGATCCCAGCTGGAATGATTCTCCCAGTTGGAGGAAAAACCAAGAAATGGTTAATGTGCACATCTTTTTTCACAGAAGCTCACATTTTCAACCAGCTTTACAATTGATGTAGAAGCTCCTGTTTCCACAGCCCACAGAATCAATAGGAAAATGGGCATGTTGAGACAGAGGAGGGAGTGGTTGCAGCACTCTGTATTCTCTATATTGTGGGTTGCATATCCCTCATAAATCGGGTCAGTCCTTTCTATCAACTCTAATTCATGTAAGCAGGGCACGCTTGGGTTCAAAGCAGCCCAGGAATGACAGATAGGATGATGACTTAGTGGTTTTCTTGAGCTTTGAGGCTGTAATGTACCATTTAATCAAATGTACATTACAGCTCTCTTAATCAACAGAGCCCAAAATGTAACCAGACTTGCAGTGATTTTACTCCTTTTTCAAGCCCATTGATTTGAGCAAGGCTTTGTGCAGGCAACCTTATATATGGTAAGAGTGAGGTCTGCACCATCTCAAGGTTGGTCACTTGCCCTTTCTCACAATCTTGCAAATAATAGCAATAATTATATCTTACCCATCCTCTTTTTCTTTATAGAAAAATAAGACAGCTCTTTTGCCTTATAACAGAAAGGAAGTCCTGCTCACTATAACTGAAGCAATGCCAGTTGTTTGGAGCTGCTGGAAACAGTAAACTGAGCAGCCATTACTTCTTAGTTAAAAAAAAAAAAGTTTTTAAAAGTAAGTCTCTGTTTATGATGGTACATATCCAGCCCCATTACTGTGCTCTCTGAACAAATCACACCTTTCAATGTGATAATCTTCATTACAGGTAAACATGGTTATTTTATACAAACATGATCTTGCAGACACAGAACTGAGAATTTTTTTTTAATTTATATTACAAACTTTTGGAGGTCATCCTACTTATGCATCCACTCTTAATTTTGAAGCCAGATAAAATCCTGAACTTCTGTTAGTCAGGTTAGACCAGTTCTTCCAACAATACAAGGTCATTGCTATCACGCTTGTGTAGACACTCCCGTGCAGACATTACCTGCCCCTCTACAAGCAGTTTTTCACCAAAAATACTACAATTATACTCTTGCTTTTGCAGCATTTCACTGGTTGTGCTTTCCAGCTTGAAGGTTTGAGGTAGTCACGATCAGTTTGGCTCTGAAAGCCCCAGTGTAGTTTCCATCTTTGTGAGTTCAGAGGAATCATCCATGCAAAGCAATTTGAACTTGAGTACTTGCCCAAATCAGTAAAATGAAAAAAACACACAAACTGCTATCTAGACCCTTAAAAAGACATTGAAAAATGTCAAAGCAAACATGCAAGAAAAGGAAGTACCACTGCAAATGTATTTGATGATTGTTTTTCAAGCCCATGTGGTATCCATGATTTGAAAATCATGAGATTTTAAGGGAGGAAATGGAAATAAAGTGAATTATACCATCAGTAAATGAACTAAGATGTTATCCAGCTTGTCAGAAGCAAGTAGAACTCCTTCAAAATACTATGAATAAAAGTTTGCAAAGAATGATGTACATCAGTCATTATACTTTGTAGACAGTTTCTTCTTCCTAATATCTTCCAGGCTTCAACATCTTATACTTTCTGCTAAGAATAATGTCATAAACTGTAAAACTGTCCTTCTCATGCATCACCATTGAATGATAAGGAGTACTAGGAGTAATTGCAATGATTATCAGATGCAATTGCATCTGATGTCTGATGAAGATCAGAACAATCAGAATTTTGCCATTTAAAAATTAGTTTGTTGAAAAATTGAATTTCACTTTGGTGTATAGACAAGGTGGGGGTTTTCCCCCTTAAAGTTGAGAAATAAGAAGTCAGAGATAAAATGAACAAGAAGAAAATAAAGAACACTTCTATGAAAATGCAGCTCCTCAGTAAGATTAATAAATGTTCTTAACAGTAATTATTGGTCACATTCTACACTTTAGGAAATCATCTCCTGGTGTCCAGTTCTTCCCACTGCCACCATCTGCACAGGACTTGGGGAGGTTTGGGCAAGTGCCTTTGTGCTTTTATTTTCTAAATCCTTCTTCCTCCACCGGATGGAATTTGTGTCCTTTATGAATAAGCACTCATAACCATTTTGTTAAACAACAATCAGCAGTCATAAGCTTAAATCTTTAGAGCCCACTTAACATCTAACCTAATCATGTAATTTTCATGATCTTTTTTGTCTGGCCACCGAACTTGCTTCTACTGCCTCTCATTGGCAGAGGCAATGACAGAGAATCATTTTTCATTACAGTCCAGGTCCTTATGAGTCAGAAGTGAGAGTCTTTTGTGCAGAGGCCAAGACCTTAAGAGCAACAGTTAGCATTGCAACAGCATCTAAACATCTGTATGCACTGATGAAGATAAAATGTCTTTTTTTGACTTTTCAATAAGTCATGCAGCTCCCCAGATTAATGAGAGAAATACCCTAATGATTCATCAGTGCTATTTCTGTCTAGCTGCTCAAAAGGTGAAATGAAAAAGAAAAAAAAAATCTAAGTATCTCCTAAATTCTTACCTCAGGACAGTTCACTGAATCAGTCAGTGACTTTCAGTCCTTTCAGTTCCCTGAAGTAAAGCTGTCTTGAGGGTCTTGTGTATCTCAGTGACGACAACTTCTTCTGTACTTTTTCCTCAGACCAAATAGATTGACAATGACTGTGAGAAGAGTTGCAACCTTCCTCCCTTCCTCACCTCACTGCCTCTGCCCTGGCACCTGAGCCTTGTTGGGCTACTTTTAGACAAGGAAGCTGGGCTGGGTCCAGTACCCAGTCCTGAGAATGCTGCTTTCCACAGCTCAAAATCACACCCTTAGATGATGGTTCTATACTTGCATCATAGACTGCATGGGGCTCTTCTCACACAGAGAAGAGTGAGGTGCTCACCCAGAACCTCAAAAGGGCCCCTCATTCCCATGCAGCTGGGCACTGGATACCTGGAGCAGCTGCTGAATGCCAGCTCCTGCCTGGACCATCTTCTTTTTGTCAGTGCCACATGGGCAAGGGGTCCTGTGTCTCTGTCTCCAAAACCAAAAAGGTTCCACCAAATCCTTTCCTGAGTAAAGGTACAGTTTATGCTGTGCAGGGCTCCAGATCTGGTTGAATTAGGAATCTGAATGAAAGGATTAGTGGGACCTGACCTAAAGGCCCTGCAGTTCTTGAGAAGAACAAGGTTTCCTCACAGTGCCAAAGAATACTTGTCAGAGCTCCCCACGGGAGCTGCATGCAAAGACAGGAAGGCTGCAGCACTTACCTGACATGCCAGAAGCACCCCAAAAAGGCAAAAGCCATGCAAACCAACTACAAAGTTAAAAACTGAATAAACTTTTGAGAAGAGACACAATCAGCAAGGCTATCTGCAAATTCCAGTAGAGATCCAAGCCAATATTTTTAGGCTCCAGACACATCCTTGAACTACTGTTGCAATAGTCTCACAGGACTGTTGAATGAAAAGATCTGTAAAGGATGAAAAACCTAGCAAAAAATAGGCATGAGGTTCACATTGCTGCATTCATCATGAAAAGTAAATGATGTTGAACAAAGGCAATACATTTTTACACTGCAAAACAATCTCCAAAATTTCTCTTGCAAGAATTTTTGTGGTGATTTGAAGACATAATTGCCTTTCTTTCATACTTACTTTTTTTAACCCAAAACCACTTACATCCCTTGTAAGTTATTTGGGATAGAATTCATATTATTTCCAGCTTAGGAACCAGGGCAAATTTTGGGTTCTGGTCCCAAAGATCCTTCTACACATGGCTAGCTTTATAAACATGGGTGAAAGTTCTCTTGGCTTGCAGGAGGTTTGAATAGAGGTTGCATAAGCATGTAGGTAATTTTATCCCTCTGTGAACTGAAAAGATCTGCTGCATCTTTTGAGGTTAGCCCACTCCTAATAAAACTGAATCATAGTCATCTTTTGATCAGCTGTGCTGTTTAACATGGTGCATAGAGATCTCATGATTAAATATGAAAAACCTTTATTTCTTTAACAGTCATTTGAACACAATATTCATTAAAAGGAGGTTAGTATGTGTTTTGTTCTCTTGTTTTCCACGGGTCTTTTACCAGACTGAAACTTACACCTTATTTTCCTCCATTGTCAGGATGCCAAGCTGAGTGAGGTTAATGCTGGTATTGCTTTGAATTACACACCTACTAATCATTACCATCAAAACTGGTAGCATTGTGGAGGCACACAATGTGGTGCACTGCAGGTAAAGGTATCACCAAGCTGTCAATCATTTCTTAAACACATTTCCTGTGGTGGCATTTCTGTAAGATGGCCACAATTCCTCTTTGTGAACACAAGCAACTTCATGTGGAGTAGGAAATCCCTTGTTTTCTTTGCCCTTGCAATTGCATTTCATTTGCCCAAAACCCACTCAGGACATCATGTAGAAACAGCAGTTAGTGAGGGGGGTTTTGTTTCTCTCGGGTGTTCCAGGCAGGATTTTTGGTTGTATTGATTAGAAAATAAAACATAGATGTTTTTAAGGCTTTCTCATAATTTCCGAACCTGTGATGGACTTCCCCTATTGTTGCTTTCCAAAAATGTGCTTTCACAAGTATGAAGTATCAGGAAATTTTGTTGTTCTGAACTTTGCTAAAATCTGCTTTTAAAATTTAAGTGTGAACACCAAGTGCATTACAATGGTTGCACTCCCAAGGAGCACAGTTTCGACGTGCTTCGTTTTCAAATCCCACTTGGTGCTTCTCTTGACTCCTCACCCCTGCCTGCAAGAACCATCTCCTCAAAAAGCTTTGGGTCTGAATTAATTTTCCTGCTTCTCTGAAAAGCTGCCCTGGGCCATGGCTGCCTTCAGGAGATCTCCCCAGGGTGGCTGCCCTTCCCTGGCTAGCAGATGCAGGGGCAGAGGGGCTGGGCTTGCTCTCTTGCAGGCATTAAGCAGTAACCAACTGCAGAGATTTATTTGCATTATGCTGACCAAATAAATAAAACTGATCTTGACTCTGTAATGTGGAGTTAAGAAAAAGCAAGTAAAAAAATGTAGTGGTAAGAAAAGAAACAGAACACCAAGCAGAAAGATGTACAGGAACATTTTTCTTGTGTGATTTGTTAAAACAAGGGGTACACCAAGTAAGTGGTAAATGCAGTGATGATGAAAACTTCCTCAAGGACCACAGGGCATTTCTGCAGCTCCTACTCAAGCAGTTAAATTATGTCTCAATATGGAATCTAAGGAGAAGGAGAACTCCATTTTTATTTCTGAATCAGTTTTTCAAATTATTCTGACAGTTTGAAAGAAATTTTTTTCGGTCAGAATACTAGAATGGTTTATGGCAGACTGAGAATAAACTGCCAGAAATGCACTGGTTTCTCTCTAAAATAAAACCAAACAAAGAAATAAAAGATTAAGGTTTTCTGGGTGCATGGAATTTGACACAAAAGGCAGTTGAAAGTATGTCCCAGACCTCAGCATTAGCTCTTGGCTTCTCTGCACTGAAGAGGAAAATTAACTGGTTTAAGAAACGCATATGAAATTTCCCATCTGGCTGACAACATGGATGTTTCTGCTCACTGTGACAATCTGAAAACGCTGCTGAGATGTTTTAAAGTCAGTGTTTATATCTGAAAAGCCAAATCTTCCACAGCTAAGGTGGCTCTCCTTGCTTTCCTAGGATATAAATTAAGACAATAAAGTCCATCTGAAACTCCTTTTTAAAGGTGCACAGCCATGATAAGTGTGCTTTGATTAGCGCTCTTTAAAATTCATCTTCTTACGCTGAAGCCAGTTTTTACTTTCAAAGTTGTTTTTGTCCTCCATCAAGGAACATTTAATAATTGGGTTTAAAGCACGTACAACTGTAGTTTGTATTTACTTGCTAATCAGATTAGCATTGCTAAATACATGTGTCATGTGAAAGCATACTGCTACACTCCTTAACTTTCAAAGGCTTCAGGTACCTTGGAAAAACTGGTGATGTTATGACAGACAGGTAAAGAGCACCATAAAGCTGTCTGCGAGATACAGCGTATGCAGAAGCAATTTGCCTTCTAAAACTCTGAACATGATATTCTCTAATATTTCCTGGCAGATCTTCAGTTGCTAGAAAATAAGCATTTCCATATGTAAGAAAATATTCCTTTGAAATGTAGATTTTTCTTTACAAGAAAAGAACACAGAGAGAATTGCATTTTTAAGCTAAGGGTTCATTATTATTTATTTTTCTGCTTTGAAAAATGTTGTGTGTTTCCCATATAGCACTTAGGTGGTAATTGCAGTTCTAGGATGAGCTAAATTACTGTTAACAAACCTCCTAGCTGTTTTTGTCCACTAAGAAAAATCTCTCAATAAACAAATTTTGGCTAATGCATAGCTCCTCACTGAATACTTGGGTTAGGTTAAATTTAATATACTGCAGCAAACGTAACTGCATTTATCTAAAATTTAAAATGTGCTCACAACACTGCCTCCCTGTTCCACTACTTTGGTAGGGTGTTTTCCCCTTTAAGGAGAGCATTTTAAAATGGTTGCTAGTCATCTCAGTTGCTGCAACCACATGATGCAATCTATTGTCAAATTAGTGGGTGGCAGCAAGTGGAAACAGATTTCACCAGCAATAAAGCCTCGTCACATGATTTCATCTGTTCACAGTCATACAATCTCTTAGCCCGTTCCTCCTGTTTGATCTGAAGGCTCTGTCCACATGGAAGCTGATCTTTGATATCATAAACACTGCTGCTAAATAACAGACTTTGTCTTTTTGGATGATTTTCACTAAGTGGTATTTTGGGAGCGTACAGGGAATTAAACCATTTAGCACAGAAAAATTTGCACTTTTTTTAAAAAAGTGGACCAAATGCACAGATGTTTTGTCAAGTCAGAACTAAACTTAAGGAAAATAATAATAAAATATTTGCATAACCCAAATTTAATTAAAGTTGTAGAAAAAGTTATACTTTCAAAAGGCTGAGCATACTATACATATTTATAAATGAGATGAAAATCCTATCTGAAGTACAAATAAATTAATTTATCTAGTATTAAGTTAGAGGTAATCACGCATTAATCAGCAAAAATATGGAGGGTGGGGCGAAGGAGAAGACTTGGTATAAAAACAGGTACGAACTTGTCATATAAATGGAAAATCAGAATATTTCTAACCAGAAATATTGTGTTTTTCTTATGGAATAGTGTCGTGCTACTTATTCTTAATTTTAAGTGCCATTAAAATCACCATCACAAATTTTAAGGTCAGTCAGGTGTTCTTGGTTCTTTCTAACTTTGTGAAATATCTTCAGCCCCGCCTGGTCCAGTACAGCCAAACAAACTGCAGGGGTCGAGAGCTTGAATTTCTACATTCATCTTGTAATAATAATATGAAGAAAAGTGAGGGATGGGAAGCACAGGCACAAACCCAAAAAGCTTGGGAGAGAACCATAGTGTGGACAGAAGACAGGGGCTTGCCCTACCTTTTCTATACCATACCTGAAAGCCAGCTGAAGCAGTTGCTGACACTCAGGGACTCTCCCTCCCTCCCACTGCACACTTCCCCTGTTTCCCAAAGACTTCCAGAAGAGAGCAATTGTCTTGTGCAGAACTAACCTATGGGAAAGATTATTTTTCAAGGACTGCAAGTTCCCTTCTGACACCTTAATACCAGGGAAACATGGTTTCTCGGCCCCCTGCTCAGGGCTAGGCTTTGACCGAAAGAATGCTCCATAACTAATTGTCTGCAACATTGCTCTGCAATAACTATCTATCCCCATTTGAGATGAGGACAAATGCAATGTTCTTCGGACCCTGGACCACCAGCTGAACATTGATTATTTGTGAATAATGTGATTCCCACTTAATGGGCTAGTCAGTTAAATTCAATATAAATATTTGCGCTGTCAAATAACATGCAAAGGCCAATGGACAAATTTTTCTGGAGAAGTAAATGTCACTGACTTCATCTTTGGAGAACAGCAAGCTAATGTGCAGATCAATAGGATCACCATTTCCTCAATAACTGTGGAAATCCTAGATACAGTGCATGGCATGTGTTTGAATTTCTCAGCCCTTACTCAGGGCAATTTTGACTACATAAGGAATCTGGCTACAAAATACATCAACAAAGGAGACTCTCCCAGACAACACCTAATACTGCATGCTTTGTAAACTATTTCCATTGAAATTTGGTTCTCTTCAGTGTAGGAAATCAGGAAGCATGGAAAAACATGGAGCTCTGGATCTAAATGTCGGTCCAATTCAGAAAAGCACTGACTGATGTGCTTAACCTTGCTTGAGCTTCACTGAAGTTTAACATGTGCATAGGCATTTTATCAGTGTATTTGCTGGGCTCACTGCTAAAACTACTTTATCAGTGAGGTAATTTCACAGATAAAACAAAGACAGTGGTACGAGACAAGTCCCCAGCCTCAGAGTTAAAGACCCTCTTTTTTTATGTATATAGTCATTCCTGTAAATAGACCTGCACTTAATTGTATTTCATTTAATTTCAAACATATCTGTATTTTATATAGTCATTCTTGTAAACAGATTTGCTTACAAAAAAAATATTTATGAGAGAAAATCAAGTATTTGCATGTCTAAGGACCCATTTTGCATGGGCAAATAGTTGTTTACACATACAGATGAAAAATAGGGATACACAGATATGCAAGTGACTCTGAAATCTTGACACACATTGCCTTACAGGATAAAGCTGGAAGAAAGTCAACAGGCAAGAATTATCCAATTAAAAGTCCACAGTCATGTATGCATTTGGAATTAGTTCTAAAGCCTTTGCAGAAAGAATGTACTGCAGTAAACATTTCATCGTCACTAATTCTGTCCAGATTCATTCAAAGCACATCCCCTTCTAAAGATTCATTAATACATTTTTGATTTAAAGAAAAATCAGCAAACCATTTGTTTCAGAATGCTGCCAAAATAAGAGTGAGACACGTGTAGTGGAAAAGTATCAGGAGTTTATTCACTCTCAAGAAAAAAAGAAAATCAGAAAAATACCCAAAAACTACTGAGGATGTGAGAGCAAAATCTGGGTCTTAGTATTTTAAAATAAAAAACTGAACGTGCACTGGTTGCTATAGAGAGAATCTCTTACTTTCAACCACAATTGCAGATGTGGTGGTGTTGAAGTGAGTATGTATGTCCTATAATATTTAACAGCTATGTAAAAGATGCATAAAAGTGTTCTGAGATATTTTTTCCCAAAAAGATATTAGATAATTTTGAGTCATGCACTCACTGCCCAAAGGAATATGGGAACATTCCACAAATAGCTGAGACTTTAGTAACCCCAGACAAAATGTAACAGTTGGCCAAAAAGTAGTGCTTGTTTACTGATGACACATTAAAAACAGTAAAATAAAGCATGCATTAAACAATAGTCAAATGTAAAGAATTTACATAGTTGCTTGATCTTTCTTTGTGGAAAATGATTAAAGAAAGTCTGGAGGCACTAATCAGAGGTGAAGAGGAGTACATCTTACCACTTGGTGTAGCAGAGAAAGTTCACTGCCAGAGTATCCTCATCTCATTCCCCACTCAGATCAGTGCCTTTTCAATCATGTAAAGTCCCTCCTGACATAAATGAAGCTTACTGCACTGGTCTTTCTTAGTACAACAGATAGTACAATGTGGTTGAAAATTCCCTGCTGTTTGAAGCTATTAATACTTAACTCTTAGATCACAGTAGCTCCAAAAGGCCACTGAATAAGGCCACACGATTCTACATTTAAGGCAAAAACAGAGGAAGTAACAGTCTGCCTCGGAGAGCTTAAACTCATTTATATGGCCCCATCAGGCAATTTCTGTACCATTTTCTAGATTTATCTGCTAGAAAATACAGGCTCAAGTTCATTGTCAAAGTGCTATTTTTACAAGCAATTTTTATGATGGCTTGGGTTTAGAATCATGGACTCATTCCTGTGCAGCTTGTGCCAATGTTTGACAACCCTCTCAGTGAGGAAATTTTTCCTAATATCCAATCTAAACCTTCCCTTGTTCACCTTGAGGGCATTTCTTCTCATCCTATTGCCTGTTACCTGGGAGGAGAGACTGATCCCCACCTCGGCACAAGTTCCTTTCAGGTATATGTAAGGAGGGATAAGGTCTCCCCTGAGCCTGCTTTTCTCCAGGCTAAGCAACCCCAGCTCCCTCAGCCATTCTTCATAGGACTTTTTCTTCAGGCCTTTCAGCAGCTCGGTTGTACTTCTCTGGACTCGCTCCAACACCTTTGTCTTTGTTGTCCTGAGGAACCCAAAAGTGAACACAGGGTTTGAGGTATAGCCTCAGCAGTGCCAAGTACAGGGGGATGATCCCTTCTCTGGTCTTGCTGGCCCATGTTCAGCCACTGTCAATCAGCACCCCCAGGTCCTTTTCCACCAGCAGCTCTCCAGCCACTCTGCCCCCAGCCCATAGCACTGCCTGGGGTTGTTGTGACCCAAGGGCAGGACTTGGCACTTGGCCTTGTTGAACCTCACACAATTGGCCCCAACCCATTGATCCAGCCTGTCCAGATCCCTCTGCAGAGTCTTCCTGCCCTCCAGCAGAGCGCACTTGATCCTCTTGTCCAGATCATTGATAAAGATATTAAATAGAACTGATCCCAGTACTGAGCCCTGGGGAACACCACTTTTGGCTGATTGCCAGTTGGATGTAATTCTATTCACCACCATTCTCTGGCCCAGCCATCCAGAAAGTTTTCTAAACACCAAAGAGTGCACGTGTCCAAACCAAAACAGCCAGTTTCTCCAGGAGAATGCTGTGGGAAAGAGGATCAAAGGCTTTACTAAAGTCCAAGTAGACAACATCCAGCTTCTCCTTCCTGCACTAAGTGGGTCAATTTGTCATAGAGGGAGACCAGATTGTTCAAGCAGGACCTGCCTTTCATAGAGCCATGCTGGGCCTGATCCTTTAGTAGTCCTGCACATGTTATATGATGATACCTAAGATGAGCTGATCCATGAGCTTCCTTGGCACCAAGGTCAGGCTGACAGGCCTGTAGTTCCCCAAATTCTCCTTCCAGCTCTTCTTGTAGGTGGGAATTGCATTTGCTAACCCTTAGTCAACTGGTACCTCCCCAGTTAGCCAGGAGTGCTGGTAAGTGATGGAAAGTGTCTCAGTGAGCACTTCTGCCACATCCTTCAGTACTCTTGGGTGGATCCCAGCTGGCCCTATAGGGCTGTGTGTGTCTCAGTGGTGTATCATACCACTGACTATTTCCCCTTGGATTGTGGGGGCTTCATTCCCCTCCACGCCTGTTTTCCAGGGAGCTCGGGAAGCTGGGTACTTTGATGACAACTAACCTTACTGTGGAAGACTGAGACAAAGAAGGCATTAAGTTCATCAGCTATTGTCACTATGTTTATCCTTGCATCCAATAAAAGATGGAGAGTCTCCTTAGCCCCCCATTTCTTGATGATGTAATTATAGAAACATTCCTTGTCTCTTACAGTAGTAGCCAGATTAAGTTCTCATTGGGCTTTGGCCTTTCTCTAAATTTCTCCCTCCTGCCTTCCCCTTCTTCCAAATATCATAAACTCTCTTTTTTCCCCCTGAATTTCAGCCAAAGCTCTGTGTTCAGCCAGGCCAATCTTTTAAGCTTCCTTCTTCAGCACATCTTCAAGGCCCTGATGCTGCCTGCTGGTGGGTAGGAACTGTGAGACCAGAGCTGGGCTGGGTTCCAAAGAGAAGATGCACTGGTCATGCCGTGGGGCCAGGCAGAGCTGGCTTACAAGAGCAAAGTCAGCACACACACCTCAACACAAAGATATGACCCCCAAATTTGCACTGCTCTAACTAGCAGGCGAAGACTTAAGAGAACCTAAATATATCTTTGTATATGTATCACGAGGATAAAAGTCAGAGATGAAGACAGGCTACAAAAGCTAAAAACAACTTAGTCACAAAAAGAAACAGCCAGGTCTGTTAATTCATTCCCCAGCCATCAACATAGTGAGATTTCAGAGTAGCCAGTCAAGAGGAAGAAAAAAGAAGCAAAATCTTTGAGTATTTATAAGATGAAGCACAAGCTGTTCATGAAAAGCACAGTGTGCTATGATCACCTGGAACAACAGAGGACTGGCATTGATGAGTTTCTGAAGGGTTTCAGGTTTCTAAGGAGTATTTCCTACAGCATTCATGTGTTTATCATTTTCACACAATCCAGGATTCACATGATGTTGACAACTGTAATATATTCTTTGTAAATTGCAATTGAATTTTTGAATCTCCAGACAGTTGAGAAACTACTTTCTCTCACCTGTTTAATTAACCATGCCATGTTTTCCAAAGAAAATTAATTGTCTCAGTGCAGCAGTAAGGAAACTCAAAGGTTTGAAAGAAAAATAAATATGAGCATGCAGCAGAGTAAACATTTATCCAATAAACATTTTCACAGCTGAGTTTCAAACTTCTCATATTCCAGCTTCTTATATTTTATAATCTCATCCCACTTGGTCCTGGCACCACATCTCTTTGAGATATGCCTCATGGGAAAACACTGCCTTGGAAATCAAAACATTTAGACTGCGGAAGAAATATAAAACAATTCTAAAGGAAGTTTTATGGTGCAGCAACTGCTCCAAGATCAAATTGTAACTTTTCCCTGCCTGGTCCTTGACAATTGATGAATAGAATTGGTTTTATGTCAAGCTAACTCTGCCCTGATCGGCTCAAGTTTTTGCAGATGTTTCCTCTGAGTAGAACCCAGTAACGCTCCTGGTGACAAGTGTAGTGTGTCTTCTTCTTGTTCTTCACTGTTCTGCCCCTGAGACTGTCTGTTGCTGCTTTCCATAACTACAGTTGACCTTAAAATCTCAATTTTAACCAAATTGAAATAGCCTCCTTTTTTTTGTCAACTGCTTTCATTTCTGCTTTTAGCAACACTTTTTAAAAAACATTACTCTGAGAATGGAGTAAACAGTTGTATGTGAAAAGGAGAAATGAAAATGATCTTCAGATAGTTGCTCCTACAGTGGAAAGCATTTTTGGTGTTCAGCTGTGGTAACATGATGGACGAAAACCTTTAGGGGATCTGTCAGTTGGGTAAAGTGGCAATCATTGAAATAATGATGTTAATCACTGTCATTTCAACGCTAAGAGGGCTGAGGCCTTTTTCAAAGATGCTTGAAGTTTCTAATTCTCTGTAACATGATTCCACACGGAATGTTAAAGGGAAAGACCAGCATTTAACATCTAAGCTGAGCAACTCCTTCCTGGAGAAACGGAACCTGGATAAGTCATGAAAAATATACCTGCATTTCAATGAGAAGAATTTCAGTTTGGGGGAGTGGGGGGGTGGCAGGAAGTGTTTTCTGTCTTTGGAAATGTTCTCAATATTTTGCAAACTTCATACTTTGACTCTTCAATATTTCCTAGTCCTTGGAACAACTGTTGCAGCATCTGCATTTAGAAGCAGGTTTTAGTGCCTGTGTCCTCAAAGGTTTTTTAGCTCTTTAGGTCAGATATTAAAAAATCAGACCAATATAGCATAGCTTCGGTGAAGTCAGTGGAGATAAGCCATTTATCATAACCAGCTAAAGATCCCCCTTGGCACAATTCAGCTCTGAAGAGCAGTAAATCTCACAGAAGGAGTAGACACTGTGCTGTCAGATAAGTTTTTGAAACCCAGTGATATATTAAGTATGGTTTAGATTTTGCATTAGTCAAACAAAACTGAGAAACACTTTCCTTTGATTTGTTCAATTTCTGAGTGGTTCAGAGTAAATTTTAAATGATTAGTTGTTGCTTTAATAATTCCATGTCTGCGTGACCTTGATCTCGGTTTAACTTTTTCTTTCACTTCTGCTATTGCATGTGCATGCATGTCTGTATTTGAACATGCTCCTGTCCTCACAAGCAAAATTTCTATAGCTGAACTTTCTTGGTTTTCTGAAGCACCTTGGAAGCACTTGTGCAGTCCTGGGTGTCCAGCCCTTCTGAACTCATGCCCCAGGTGCCAGAGGGCCTCAGCAGTGGAGGAGCTTGAAAGATACCTTGAAAGACACCCAGCCCTTTCAGATTAACAGAAATACAGAATTTCTCTTCCTATGACTAAAGAGGGAGAGTCAGAAAGTGCTAGGAGCCACCTGATTTTCTTTGCTGAGCACTACCCAGTGCTTGGAGCACAACTCTCTCCAAATCAGCCCAAGTGAGCAGTGTCAGAGGGAAGTGCATTTACCCCACTTGAACCACAACTTGTGTGGCTTGTCTGCTCTTTCTGAAATGTTGTCTGCAAGAGCCAAGGCTGGGACTGCTGCTTGTTGAATACCTGCCCAAGCAGATGAAGGCTTTGGGCTTCCTCACCTCCCCCTCACTTACACACCTGCTCCTGGGCAGCCACAGTCTGGCCATCAGTAAAAGCAATAATCTCTGCAGCATGAGAAACACGCAGGCTGCTGAGCCTCAGGTATGTACCAGAGAGCCATCACGAGAAACTAAATGAGTGATTTTTTTAAAGACGTGCTTATAAATCATTAAAGTGACATAGTATGGGTTTGGGGTTTGTTTTGCAAGCTAGAATGGGAATTGTAACATCCGTATTTCAAAACACATACTCACCCTTACACTTCCATTTCCTGTGGAAGGCATCCAAACTTAACCTTTAATTTCTTGAAGAGCAGTTTCTTATATTTAGTTGTTAGAATAAGCAAACAGCTGACTACAGCAAATCCAGGGAGCTCTTTTAAAACTATCCACAAGCATCAAGATAAGTGCATTTCAAATATCCCCCAGGAACTTTAAAAACACACTACTCACCTGCTGCCAGCTGTTTCACATACTTTTACTTTAGTGCAGCTGGCATGGGCTTATCCCAATCTGCTGTGACCCCCAAAAGTCTGAAAGTGGCTCCACCTCTGCTGTGTCAAATACAGTGGGAAAAGGCAGCCTGAGAGGAGCCTTCTGTCAGTTAAGATCTCCCAGTGTGCCTTTGAGGGGCCACATTATCTCTGACAACTTGTGGCCAGGCCCCTGAGCACACCAGCCACTACCAGAGTGCTCACCTGGTGGGAAATGATAATGCTCAGGAAGGGCCATTATCCCAGCCACAGAATGGGTGATCCAACACTACACTGTCACAGGCATGGGGACTCTGGGTTTGGGACTTGCTGCCTTGGGGAATTAAGGTAGGTTGGATGCCTGTTAAAGTCTTACTGCATTTAGGTTCAGGCTCCAGAGACACTGCTCACAGCCAAAGGAAGTCCTGTGCAAGGTGAGCAAGTGTGCCTTGCTCAGAACAGCAAGGCCTTACCTAAAAGTTGCTCACCATAAATGACAGCAGTAACAAACACTATCTTTACGGGCACTTGTACAATGACTGTGGGAATGGCTCTGGCTCCTGTGCTACTGGGAGGGATGGGGAGGTGCAACCATGTAACCCATGGCATCAGGAAGAGTATACACAATCCCCGGCAGAACTGAATTATATAATTATATAATTATATTATATTATATTATATTATATTATATTATATTATATTATATTATATTATATTATTATTACAGAATTATAGCCCTCTTTAATTTGCACCCCCTCCCTACAGTCTCAGAAATCAGTGTGTAGGTTGTCTACAATATAATGGCCTGGACCTGACGAATCAGGAGCCCAGTGCTCAGGAATTTCTTCTGAAACCTCACACATCCCCCTGTGATCAATTTAGACCTGACCCAGATGGCAGTCAAGCTAACCCCTCAGCTGGTACGTGTGGTGAAGATGCTGGTTGCTGCAGTACCTGGGCAACCAACTCTTAACTGTTTCCACTTTTCCTTCTGGCTGCAGCTTCCTCCAGTGACTGAGCCCACGCACTGCTTTCTCCACTGCAGCTACCTGAGCCTGGGCCCTTGGCAGGGGGTGACTGCTGATAGATTAGATTTTGGTTCTTGTAGCCCTTGATGCTGGTCATGTTGCTTCCCTTTCAGGGAGGGTATTTTTAGTTTTATGTATGTAAATTTGAACATGCAGGCAGTGTGTCACAAATCATAATGTGCTAGTTTCCACTTACCACAAAGGCCTACACATGGGTAAGTCTGCAGAAGTGGCAATGTCTGATGGCTTCTTCTTCACTGCCTCAGATTGCACTTCCAAGATTTGGGATTGCCACCAGAAAATGGTGGAAATTCTTTTCCATTAGCAGGAGTTGCAGGACTTTTAAAAACCTCCCTGAGGTGCCAGGGAATGTATTTGTAGGAGCTTCAGGACAGGCCCCAATGCTTGCAAAGGCTGGCTTGAATAACTAGGGGTTAATAAATGCTCTCTTGATAAATCTGGCTGTGATGTTTACCCCAAGGGTTTCGGAGGGTGGCAAAGCTGGGGAAGGGAGGGACTTTTCACATTGGTACGCCTGTCTGAAAACTTTTTAATCCTTATTACAGTTACACTTTTCTGTGCTTGCCAGCCTGCAAGAAAGTTTGAAAGTCAGCCTGACCTCTTGCGTGTCTGATCTAGGTCCAACGAGGAATGAGATCAGGGAGCTGTGAGAAGCAAGCTTAATGGGGAGACTGCTGCAAATGTAGCAAAACAAATAATAGCAGCTCAAGTTTTTTGTTGTAGAAAATACAGTGCTATGGTTTTTGGGTGCCAAGAGGCAGTTCTTTTAATAGCTACATTCTTTGTAATGCTGATGAGTGGCAATATAGAAAGATGAAAGTAGGAGAGCATTGTATTATGGTCTTACATATATTATGCCACAAAGAAAATGCAGTTGCTGGGTGGGGATTCTTCACCCTCCTCCTGCTGAGCTATTCATACAAGCTCTCCTCTGTGGATGGCAATCCCCATTCCATCTCTCATAAATCCCAAAGGGTTTGCCAACTGACTTTCAATTTTTTAAGTGGAAATCGCAAGACTGAATGGTGCATTGAAGTATTTCCTCCTACACCTAACTGCTCCTTCAGGAAGTGAGCAGACATTTTTTTCCAAAAGATGTATGCCATCTCCTGGGAACAGTAGAAACTGCAGCCCCCTCGTATGGATACTCCCTGTAAATTGTATTTGCCTCTTCTCGGAGGGCATTATAAAACCACCAGATAAGGTCTGTGCAGTTACGACTACCCTGCATGTCTAAATTTGTTGAGCTTTCCACAATTTACACCAGAAAAACTCAAATTACATAGAAAATTTAATTGTTTACTTTGTGCACCAGAAGATTTGGATGTATGCCAAGTAGTGTGACAAGAAAGATTCGTCAGTACACGATACTAATCAGTTACAAAGCAGTGGTGGAGCATAGAGATGTGATGTTTTAAGTCAGTGGTATGAGTCTGAAATTTAGCCCACGATATTGCTCTGGTGTGTCTTTCTTGTCCTAGAGGACACGTGCAAGAGACAGAAGAAAACCAGAGATTCCCTTCTTAAAACACCATACGATTCTCTAGCATACCAGAGAAGATATGTTTCTCTTAAGTCATAAACTGCAACTTGCATGTGTCAAACAACAGACTCATCTCCTCATCACCCTTATGCTTTTTATTTGCTACTGACATACCACTAAGCTTTCCCTTGTCAAGGAGATGCACGAGGGAATAAAATCCACAGATGCAAATAAATGCATTTTTGGATATTGAATTAATAAATATATAACTGAATGAGCCCTTTGTCTTTGAAATGGTCTTTAAAACAAGTGAGTTATATCATGTGGACAGGTCCTTGAAATAACATGTGTAAGCATGGTTTCATATATAAAATGTTTTTCTGGGTTATGTCTATTAAATATACCTGCAAAATATCATAAGAATATATTCTGTTTCATAAAGGTAGATCAATATCTACTTTAAATAATTAGGAATTACATAATCTGTGCACATACAATTTGCTTTTGTGTGGTAGGCAGTAGATTTAATTATCTTAATTTATCACTTTTTTTCATCAATTAATAATCAATTTTTTTTTATCACTTTCCATTTCTTCCACAGACCTGAGGGTCTTTGAACAATAACTGAAATGGGACCTTTTTTTTTTTATTCTCCGAAAAATATCATAGTAGCAGAAACTGTATAGAATAGCATCAAAAAGTAAGTAAACAATGACTCAGGAACAAGAGATTACAATGTCAGGCATCCACATTGACTAGTGGCTGAGTTTCAGCAAAGGACATCTCTTAACTCTCTGAAGTCAAGTCAGGATTCTCAGTCCTCACCCCAAATTCCCAGTTTAATAGAATTTTTGCTTCATGGTTTGTTTTCATCTCCCCCTTCCTGAGATCTGCTAAGTGATTCTGGCTACCATTTGGGCTGTGCCCCCTGTGCATGGGGGGTGAGTGTGGAAGTGGGAGAAGGCACAGGGCGGTTCATTGCATACAAGGTGCAGGAGAGCCCTTGCTAGAAGGAAACAGGCTTTTACTTAGGGTGGATCACTGTCCACCTACACACAAGATTTATTAGACCATGTTCTTTCACTTATGTCCAGCTGATTGATTAATAAAATGAATTCCAGATCTCCAAATGCATAAGTAAAATATATTTACGGAACAGGATTTTTGAGAGTCTCCACCCAGGGAAGTGGAGGCAGAACATCACTAAATCATCTAGTGACAGTGATCTGTCAGTGATTTGTGTCCCTGGTAGTCAAGTTGCAACTACTCAATCCCCTCTGCCACCCCCAAACCACCAACATAAACTCCTGCCACTTAACCCTTGGCTCAGTGAAATCCTTTTGGCACACTTGTGGGTACTCCATCAGCATGGCTTGGACTTTTAGGGAGAAAGAGGGTAAGAAGTCTTTGCATGAAATGCATCATCTTGAGAATTTTAATATAAAAATCCCTAATCAAATCAAAAATCTTCAAGCACTATAAAATCCTTCAGCTCCACACTGACACCAAGATTTTTGAGTTTGAGCAGCCAGAGCTATGCCAAGTTTAGATGCCCAAAGAGGAGGTACCTGGCTTGCCCAGAAGCTGCAAATCTCCTCAATGCCCATGGTAACTGGGCATTTCTCACGGTTTTGAAAATCTGACCATTTCCTTTTAAGCAGCTTCAGCATGGGATGAGGAATCTGTAGGAATCAATGCTTCCAAGGTCTGGGCTTATACAAGGGAGTACCCTGCTGAGTGCCTGCTTCCTCAGGAAAAGTGCAGAGAAAATTAGTAGAAAGTTAGTACCATCTAAATGGATTTCTGCAATGTGTTTGCTGTGTGCAGTAAGCATTTGCTTGTCTTTTGAGACCATTAATTTTATATACTTGGAATGATTAGAGCTGAGACAAACCACTCTTTCATAAATCATCAGCAAGATTCAGGACACTGTTCCACAGGTTCTCGTTATAAGGTCTCCATTGTTTGGGATGTCTCAGAAGTAGACTTTTGGAGTGTGGCCAAAACCAGAGGGAGAGTGTATTTCTAAAGAGATATTATTCCTATGCATACTCTCTCTTTAACCTGGACTTTTCTTTCACTGTCTCTGAAATTACTTCCCTCAACAATGCCTATATTTAGGATTTTTAAATCTTTGAAATTCTGTGTTTATGTAGGTGGTTACTGCATCAAATTCAGTATAATGATTAAAGGAAGGTTACTTTATCCTATTTTAATTTAGTTTACTTTAACATTCAATATTGTAAACTCCATCTGACAAAGAAATAAAAACTCTTTCTAAAACTTACTAACTCCCACAGTTAAAATTTCACTCATCTCTGCTCTGATGCAGGCTGTAGAATACTCTGGGTTCCCCAGAAAATCTCATGGAAGAAAATGAACATTTTAGGGTGCTTTCACTTTGGAAAACTTATTATGCAACTATCACCACTGATTTCATTAATTAGAGAGTATTAGTGGGCGATGGAATCCTGATGTAGCATGAATTAATTTTTGTTATTAAAAATTAAAAAAGGACAAAATAAACAGTAAACAAAAATCTCTAAATATGTAAAGAACTGATGGTATGAAGTAAAATGGCACCGTTTTTGTATTGTTAATGGATTTTCAGTCTATGCAGCGACCCTGGGCAGCCAACACACTGGAGCTAAGCTCTGCTTGGCACTGAAAATTCACCATCCCCATTGTCCTCACAGCATACTGTATCTCTGATCAACTGAAAGATGAAAATATCAAATAACCTTTAAAAATATTTTAAATTTGAAGAATAAAATCATAGTGATAGCAGCTCTGGTCTGAGCTGCTGCCAATATGAAAAGGAAAATGAGGAGAAAGTCCCTTGACTTTATATTCCAGTGACTTGAGATAACAAAAATCATCTGAGTGTTTTAAGACTCAAGCAGTTTGTTGTTGGGGTTTTTTTTCTTATTGTTTTTCCTCTTCCTGTTTTATTCCCCAGGCAGTTGATTGCTGAGCTCAGGCTCCTCAGGCTGCTGTTGTAGAAACTGTCTGATGTCATTACAGAAATCTCTCTTCAGTGGACTGCAGCATTAGGCTCGCCCAACGTTACCCAATAAGGAACCTTCTGTGTCCCTCTCGTCAGTGGGAAATGGCAGGACCCAAGAGATGGAGGGGGGAAGGAAAGTTTGAAAGCTTGCAGGCCATTGAGATAGATACAGAGGACAGAAACAAAACATGTTTTATCTATTGGCAAGGTCAGTGCCCTCAGCTGCAACAGAAGTTTGGGAAGTGTGGTAGAGGAAAAGTTTAATCTATCACAAGCACTAGCCAAGGTGTGTTTAAATTCTGTTTATGAAGCAGTTTAAGTGAATTTGGGCAATGAGACTTAGGAAATTGTAACCACGTTTGCCTAGTAGATTGCAGAAATAATAGCAGCCAAAAAAAAACCAATCCAACAAATCTCCCTATAAAGTGACCTAGAAAACACTCAATTCCCATGTCAAGTAAAATGCATATATTGACTGCTATGAACAGTGATGTAGATGAATTTGAATTAAAACAACTATTTTCATATGCCTTTAACTTAAACCTAAAACGCCTGTGAAAGATACAGCAGTCAGGCTTGTCACAGAAATATAAAATTAAAGGCACTGGCTCTTTGGCATGTCTTTGATTTCTTTCTGAACAGCTTGGTTCAGTCAGATAATTCTGTTCATAGTTATATCTATTTAGTCTTGGAGGAATGCCATCAAATTCAATGGTGTTACATGGATTTAAATTGCTTAAAGGAGAAGAAAGTATATTCATTACATCTCTAGACTTACTCTAGCAGTGCATTTAGCCTAGAATGTGCAGCTAATGTGCTAGATTATTTAACTGTTACTGAGATGAGACAAGCACAGGGCATAGTTTCAGAGGCCATAATGTAGCAAATATCATACTGTTTTGCTTTTCAGCATTTCCATATGATTTGTCTCTCTCTTCCCACATATGTGGGTGATTATCCTTGAGGCCACTGCGCATTGCACGCACACAACATACGTAGTAAATGCTTAAGAAGTTTAGGGAGGGGGTGTTATTGTGTGCTCAATAATAAAAGTAGTGGCACTTCAGCCTGATGGTTTCGTAGTATTCCTTGCAAACTCCATTATCTTCTTCCTCATGCAAGCAGGCACACGTTGTGCTTACATGTACACACTCACTTTGAGTGTCAGCTGGTTAATGTTACCTATGGGTTCTTGACACCTACAGCTTATCTAAGTGCAAATAAATCAATGTGAATTTTGCAACTATAAGCCAAGAATGAATCCACAGGTTCTGAACAGTATGGCACCAGCCAGGTCACTGGTAATAATTTGTTTAAAGAGTGCCATGATGGGGAGATAGGAGAAGAGGCTTCCTCCACTGGAAGAAGAAGATGTCCATACAATGGCAGCTAACTTGTCATTAGAAAGATGTTCTTGTGTAGTAACACTGACCAGTATTTTCAAAAGATGCAGAATGAAGTAATCTGAAATTAATCTGATGAGTCAGATGCGACTGCTGAAGCACATCTAATCATAACAGCTATAAGATTGCTGGTTTACAGTCACTGCACCTATGTGCAAGTGTAGGTGTAGTGAAACTAGAAGAGGTCTGCAATTATCATGACAATGCTAAGTTTTCATTGCTTTCCTGGTGAAGGAAATTGTCAAAAAATAGAAAAGCCCTTTAGGGAAAGGGGAAAACTGTGAGTTTCAATAAGATAGTATGTTATGGGCATTCTGTAAGGTAAGTTGTTGGCATGAAAGATGATGTGTATGAAAATTGGAAACCCTGGTGTTTACTTGTATGTATGAAAAGAAATAGGTCAGTGACTTTGTTTCCATGGTGACCATTATTGAAATAAAACAAACTGACACCAATGCTGATTTATTTCCCTATTCTGCACCCTTTTAAACAATTGCCTAAATCTAAGGTTGCTACTCAATGAACAGGATATCAGAATGAACTTCCACAATGTGATCTTCTCAGGGTTATTAATGAAAGAAAGACCTAAAGAAAAGGTCTCCTTCGGAACAATTCCATCTTCTTGAGCAGGTGCCAATTCCCACTATCCTGCAGTAACATAGCTGCCAGGCAGTAGAGTAGATGATCTTTGGCAATTATTAGACAGAACTAGTTTCAACAAGGTAAAAAGAAACAAGATTCATCTTCATCAGATCCACAGCATTTCCCAAAAGGAGAGTTTGATGACTATGAATCATTCCTGGGTTTGCTGGTGGCCCACACTCTTGCTTTGAGTCAGAGAGATGCTGTAGTTATTGGGGTCTGTGACTTCAGGGAGACTTAGGCATCTAAACCTCATTTATGTGCTCCTGAATGCAGGTACATTTTAGTAGCTTTAATAATCTTGGTCTTATGCCTTTCCTTGCTTGTGGTCTTGCTTGTGATGCTTATTTCCAAATAGAAAAAGTGATAATTATAAGAGTTTTCTGTTTCACAGAGGCTCTGGGAGCTTAAATTCATTGAAGATTTTGAGATGAGCCAGTAACAGGTTTACAGAGACATGCTGGAAAGATAAATCTTCCCAGTTCTTGACACAGTCTACTAGACCAATGATATCAACTTTGTTATCTTACCACAGCACTTTAAAACCATTAGAGGCATCATGTTTATTTGGCAATGTTTGTTGTATAAGAATTGCCACAGATACAGAAATTAAGAAAAAGAGCGTGGTGTAGTAATACTTGTGAAAACAGCATTAATATTTGGTAGCAGTTGAATGAACACAGTTGATTTCCCAATATCATTGTTTTGATCTGTTATAATCATAGCCAATAAATTTATTTAGGCAAGGTAATTGGTGAGGAATATCCCAAGTCAGGGTTTTATTGTTTTTATCCTGCATATGATATTGCAGCAGCCCTGCTTTTTTCATTAGTACTTGAAGGAAAACAAAAGATGAAGGAATGCATGAACACTTTTTAAACCTCAACCTGTGAAAGCAAAGGAAGTACAAGGAGATGTGTTTATCAGAAAATGTATGCCTATCTACAAGTATGTAAGTCTCTAAGGAAACAGAAGCATAAGGAACTGAAACCACAGCTATTAAACAAAGGGAATGTCTCTCTCCCTGTTTTGTATGATGAAGTCTGTTACTTCAGTGGAAGCAAGATTAGACTCTAGCTACTTTCTTCTGAAGCAAAGGAAATAGTCTCCTCCTCAATTTGAGCCCTGAGCCTCAAAACTGTTTTACTGATATTTTTGGTTAGGATGAGATTTTTTTTATTTAAACTTCCTTTCTTAACATCCTTTCAGTGAGTTTCAAGAGGAGGTTTGGATGTCATTAAAGCAAAAAGCAGTGACAGATGTGGTTGCTACTCAGAACTGTACCAACAGTAGTCCAGTGCAATCTAATTTTTATTATTGGTTGTGATTTCCTATACTATGGTTTTGACAGTCAAAAATCAATGGTAGGGACTTGTGGCTACTCATTTTCATGTACAGCAAGATGTAAGGTGGACAACCATCAATTATCACATATTAACTTTTAAACAGAAGAAAAGATGAGTTCTTTGTATACTAAACTGCATCATTCAAGTTACTGAATTATTCTTCAAATTATTCTGTGAGTAAGATGATAAAAAATCAGGATTACAGGAAGAGTCCATATTTATCTTAATTCAGTAAAAAGGCCAGTAACTCAATGTCCTGAATGCTTCATGCAATGCAATGATGGTTATGTTTTTATTCTACAAGGCCTCTTCTCACAGTAATTTTTTTTTAAGATTTAACTAATCCATTTTAATTATTTGGGGTAAGTGTAGATTCCTGTAAATTACGATGACTTCTTTGACAACCTCTTTTGCTGCTAATGCTAAGCTAACTCTAATTCTTAAGTCTTCTTATCTCCTAGAAGCATATTTTTTCAGGAGATGTCACCGCTCTGATCAGGGAAAAGATACCTTACTTGATGTTCACCTTTCCAATGGTTGCTGCTCTTTCACCATACTTAGGCTCAGTTTTCCTCTCTACGTGTGCATCTTTGTCCAAAGCTTGTGCAGAGTCCTCTGCTTTTGTTTCTACGTGGCTTTAAAAAATTCTGGCTTTGACATAGCCATAAATAGAAAGGAGTTAAGAAAGATCAGTCTTCGCTTCAAATTCAGCCCACTCAAGTCAAAGGTCTAAAAGTGAACGGCTAATTCTGATCCATCACATAGTTTTCACTAAATCCTGTTTTTTGGGCAAGCAAGGGCATTCCTTTGAATTCCCAATGTCTATTACAGGAATATGAAACTGTAAATGGGTATATTCAAGACAAAATGTCAGAGCAGTGAAGCAGATGTCTTTTTATCAGGGATAGCTTTAGAAAGATTAAATCAAATTTACCACAATACCAAAACATGGATGACTCATCGGTGGTCATATGCAACTCTGAACATGCAATGAAGTACTAAATTTTTTTGTATAATATCCTTAAGTTCCCACAGTTCTTTTTTTTTTTTTAATTGGCCTTTCCAGGCCAAGAAAAGTAATAAACAAACCAAATGTCAGAAAATTATAATTTTTCATCTTTTTTTCTTTCATTTCTTATTAAATTCTCTTATCAAGAAGGAAAAGGTCTTGTGAGCTGAGGAATGTTTCACTTGATTCAAAAATAGATCACTAATATGATTTAGATTGTGGAGAAACACAAACAACTCAACCAAAGTCTTTGAACCATGAAATTGCAATGGGAAAATTGTTACCAAGATTTGGTTAATAGTTTTCTGATATGTTTATCTGATTTTTATGTTACATATTATCTTCCAGTGAGTAAAAAAGATCTAGGGATAACTCTACCTTGTTGTCAGAACACTTCATCTATTAAAGAGTGTGACTCAACGTCTCTCTAATTATACTCCACTTTCTGTTCTCTCATCACAGACCAAATTTCTGTAAATAGTACAGGCATATACTTTTCCATTGTCAAAATTACCTAGAGGGGAATTAGGTTAAAGAATTCCAGACAGATCCTAAAATTATAGAAAGGGACGTTTTTTATAAGGCATTTTTCCTTTGAAAAATACATTTGAGCTGCACAAAATGTAGGGAATGCATAGGTTATCCGAGCTAGGAAATTTGCCCAAAATACAGTGTGTTTTGTGTTCTGGGCTTTAAAACTATAGATGCATTAGGTTCTAGGTAAATGAGATAAGATGCTTTATCTCTGGAAATTTTTGGCTACTATAGGGCTCCTCCTTACCCAGCAGAAAAAGAGGCATTTCTTTCATAAACTTGCCCTCAAATAAACTTTGGGTTGTACCATGCCATCACAGCTATTCTATTTACATAAGAATGGAAGACATACATAGTGGGTGAGAATGTATTTAGCACTATTAAGAATGTATGAAAGGATACAGATTCCATGGTTTTGTTCATACGTGGTCCAAGCAAAAAAATAACTTTCCTGCTGTGCAACTTTTGGAAGAAGATGTAGTATGGCTTTTTGTGCTCCCCTGAGCACTAGTTGAGTCAAACCAGCACAAAGTAGAGCCATATCTCTCCTCCAAAAAAAAGTGTTTGAGTAGCCAAGAGGATGCCTAAACAGCTGTAATATTTATAAGCTTCTGGGCCCAGGTACACATCTTAACAAGGTATGGAGCCCATACTGGGATGAGACATATGCATGCCTCAGACTCTTCTGTCTTTGTTTTTGGTGCAAAATTCATATTTATGGGCCAGAGGGAGCCCTGGGAATGTGGTGTGTAGCATCTCTAGGGTTTTTTCTGGCAGTGCATCCCTGTTGCTCCAGCTAAGAGCAGCCCTGCGCTTATGTCTGCTTTCTCTTAGGTTGCTCTGAGAAAGCAAACTGCAATTCCTTATGCTTTTGTTTCAAATGCCATTAAGAAGTATGTGAGGTGAATTGCAAGCAGTTTAAGAGCTCCTGTTCTGTAAAAGATTTTTGATTGAAGGTAGCTCTTTATTTAAGAAAAAAGCCCAAGTAAACAGCAAACCAAAGGACATGTGTTCCAGTGCATGTAAACACACAGTAGGCAAATACTTACTAGAAGCACAGCACAAATTATGACTGCTGAGGTTAATTAATTGATAAAATCACTTGTATAGGGAGGGATAAAGTCTGAGCTAGGTCCTCCTTGAAAACACACGCCAGCTCAGAAAGAGTAAAAGGATGAGTACCTCATCCTTTTCATCAGAAAGGATGAGGTACTTTGTCCTCTGTTATGCAGCATATGTTACCATAACCTAATAATTGATGAGTGGATCCCAGAAGGAACTATGAATTGCTCCTTCCCACTTTGCAGTGGAACAGCACTACATAATCTATATAATTTTAGGTATGCAGACATACTAAAGAATGTAAGTAATGATATCTAATATTTTAGACAGCATATAAATATGTAAGAGATATTCAGTAGCACCAAGTGGCTTGGATTATTTGCAAATTATTGGTTGCTCATATTGCAACTTTATATTCTGCTAATCCTACAGTGGCTAATGGGAATCAGCTAGATGTATGCTAAAATGGAAAGAGAGAATGGAAAATGCATTGAAAGCAGCCCTGAGGAGTAGGACTTTGGGGTGTTGGCTGATAAGAAGCTCAGCACAACCTGGCAATGTGCACTCACAGCCCAGAAAGCCAAACCTGTTGTAAGTTGCATAAAAAGCAGAGTGGCCAGCGGGGTGAAGGAAGGGATTTTTCCCCTCTGGTCTGCTCTGGGAGACAGACACCACCTGGAACCCAGCTCTGGGAGCCCCAAACTAAGCACACTGACCTGTTTCAGTGAGTCCAGAAGAGGTTGTGAAGATGACCAAAGGGCTGGAGCATGTTTCCTATGAAGACAGACTGAGAGAGCTGTGGTTGTTCAGCCTGAGAAGAGAAGGCTCTGGGGAGACCATACAGCACCTTCCAGTACTTAAAGGGGACCTTCAAGAAGGTTGAGGATTTTTTTTACAAGGTCATGGAGCAATAGGACAAGGAATAGTGATGTTAAACTGAAAGAGAGTAGATTTAGACTATGTATTAGGGAGAAATTCTATGCTCCGAGGGTGACAAGACACAGCAATAGATTGCCCAGACATGTAGATACCCACTGGAAGTGTTCAAGGCCAGGTTGGCTGAGGGCCTGGGGAACTTGGTCTAGTAGAAGGTGTTCCTTCTCATGGCAGGAAGGTTGGAACTAGATGATTTTTAAGGTCCCTTCCAATCCAGGGCATTCTATGATTTGATGATTCTATGATTCTACAAATCTGTGATAACATTGGTTGTTCTGACATGACAGGAGAGAGCTTTCCATGGTTTTCAGTTCTGCCTATTTCCCTCTTTCATTCCTAGGTCATCTGTGTGATGCCCTGATGCTGTGAGCAGTCAGGATGACTAGCTAAGAACACAAACTGGAATTAACATACAAGCAAAGAGTAAAAGGGGCTCTTCAGGCAGCAGTTGCCATCACTGGCTAGGTGAGGAGAGCTTCCCCTCTTGGTGAGTATATCTAGCAGTCAGTCCCATAGGTGATGTCAACCAGAGTTACAAAGACTGTGTTAGATCACTTGGAAATTTCCTACCAGTCATAGTATGGATTGTTCAGATTGCCAGTCAGCAACTTTAATGTAGCTTGTCCCCAAAATATTTATACGGACTCCTAATATTAAATAAACCTAACAATACCTAAAGCTGATATAAAACTGCTTGTGGGGACACATTTTTTTCTGCTTTAAGATACTAGGTAGAGAAAACTTGTTTCTTTTAGCAAAAAAGAAGCCTTCAAGAATTTAGTAGTATTTTAATGACATGCAATGCTTTTGAACAAACAGTTATGCACCTGAGTAATCCTAGTCTGGTCTCAATAAGGCTGAGGTAGGACAAAGTTTTGTTTGTTTCTCTTCCATGAATCTATCTAGAACATCAGCCCACAGGGACATAATTCAACCATCTGGTTTCAAGTGCTTCTTTACAGCATGGTGACTTCTTTGTACATAGTTTTATTCCTTCTGTATGCCAGGTGCCATCTCTTATTTGCCCCTGAGGGTAATGAGCTGATTGCAACATGGATGACTCACATGGAGTGAACTCACATGCAAGTCGAAGAACTCTGAGCAAAGAAGATAGCCTTGAAATGAGAAACCTGAAAATAAGTCTGGATGTGTATATACAACAGATGTGTATGTCTGCTGCCTTATGGGATAGCTGGAAAGGAGATGGGGATTCTTTAAATACACTTGTGGCAATAGGACATGAGGCCTAAGGCAAAGTACTAAATGATTTAGCTCAGACACCATTTTGTCAGGGAGAGCCAAACAACTGCATTGTAGGCCATCTGAGTTGGAACCCCGGGCCCTAGATCTTTCCAAGACAGCTGGTGTCTCAGAGAGGCAACAGCACTCTCTCCCCAAGACATCCAAGTCCTTGTGGAACACCTTTAGCCTTCTCCTTTCTGCTCTCCCTCTGTCCTTGTTAGCCAGGAGCAATGATGAGGCCTAAACCAAGCTTGGGCTGCACATTTTGCTGCTAACTGTGGGTCTTCAAATGAGATTGGAAGAGGGTCCTTTTGCATGGGAGCAGCTGAACAGTGAGTGCCCAGTATGACCCTGGTGCAATATTTGGAGTTGTGAGTAATTTCTGTTCCAAAACCCTGAGGTACCTGTCAGCAGCACCTAATACTGTAAGGGTGATAGGGAGGAGGAAATGTGTCACTTCTTCCTACTGCAACACTTAGCTTTGAGTTTTATTGCCAGGCTTCACTGATAAAAATGAGCCAAGAATAAATAGAAAAATCTTACAAAAAATTAAAAGCTCTCTTTAAAAACTTTTCCTACTTTCCTTTTACTTTTCTGTTTGTTTTTCCAAACAGACAAGGTGTCCCATTTTTACGGTATTTTTACTGGAGATCTAAATAGGCTTTTTCAAATCCCAGTTTATTTATTCTCAGCATATCCTTCTGAAGTAAATAAGCATTGTTTTACAAATAATAAAACTGAAGCACATAAAGGTTTAGTGATCTATTGAGGCAGAGAAGTGCCTGTCAGACCCATGAAGAGTAACTTCCCTGATTTCAGGTACTCTGTCCTAATCAGAACAGCACTCCTTCTCTCTGCATCAAACAAAAAGCAGAAGACAGGTTTGTTTTAGCTGAAAATGTGCTTCTATCTACAGAGAACAGATATCATTTTTCACCATGTTTGAATGATCAAACTATATATTACACACATGCAGTCTCTTCTTTTTCTTCTGGCAGTTTTCACAAGAGAGCCCAAAACAAATATATTAAATATAGAAAGCTTTAAAGCAACATAGTCCTGTTTCTTGTGGGAATATTCTATAATGATCACATATACTGGCAGAATCCTTTGTATATCTTAAAAACCAGCAATGAAAAATCCTTATTCTTTAGAGTTTTTCAGGTTTATTTTTATTGGAAAAAAAAAAAAGGGGGGGGGGGAATACTATTATTAAGGTAAAAACAGGCACAAATGTTTGACTCACCCATTCATTATCACATCTATATTCACACTCCACACTCTCCCTAAAAGGCTCCCTGAGCAAGGAGGTCATGCATTTGAGTATGGTAGCTGTTAATCAAGCAGATACAACACAGAGAACCCAGTTTACTGATCTTACTGGAAGAAAAATATTACTGAAAGACGTGACTTCTTTTTCCGGGTTGGAAAGAGGAGAAGAACTAAAACACACAAACAGTAAAAGTGCAATTATAGTGGTTTTAATAAAATAACATTTTACTGGAACTGGCTATTTCAGTTCTTTTTCTACAATGAAAACTAGGACAATTCCCTCTATATAGAACTGAGAATTTTCTACTGTCTTGGTATTGCTAAATCAATAAGAGAGACAATTTATTCCTGGAACTGCTACAGATATTTCTGAATGATAATTTTGTTCCATTTGGGAGAAAGCAAAGTGCACCAAATCTTGTGTGTTTCCAATATCCCTGCTGGGGCATAAGACTTCAGGAATTGAACACAGGAGCAAAATACAATTTTTTTTACTCTACTCTATTTTGCTACAATAAAAACCGAATGTAGAAGACCACTAATTTCACTGGATGTTATATTCTCACAGTCCATGAAAATTTCATGCTCTGCTACAATTTTCAGGATTTTGCCACTGGATCTCCTGTGGCTGTTCAGGTGTGTTGGCAGCACAGCACAAAGAAAGCCACCACAGCCCACCCATCCTTGCTGTTCTGTGAGCCATGCAATCCTCAGGCCCATTGAATTTCCTTGTTGCTTCTACTTAGAGGGGAGAGAGCTGGAATTACAGCTGCTCACTGCTCAAATGGAATTAAATCCTTCTGGACATGTGTGTAGGGCAAGACATAATGTGGCATTAAGAGGTGGCATTAAGAGCTGGCATTTGCCTTCCTCCAGTTCGTCTTGGAGCTGGGGACTGGGGTGCTTCAGCATGGAATTTCTCATCAGCTACCATACTGCTGCTGTTGTGTTTGGGCTTGCAACGTTGCAGGAAAACATGTTTGATTTAATATTTTTTTAATAAGGTTTTTACCTGCAATATTTAACAGACTCTCTTCACATCAGTCATTCAAAGGGAGCATGGCAGCTGGTGTAAAGGTGGGTTTGAGCTGAGGAGACCAGAAGTGGGTCAGTTTGCTGATCTGAGCTGGAGGGGTTTTGGGGGGGGTTTTGGCTTGCATGAATTTGTGATTTCCATGTGAACTTTGCAAACCAAACAAAAAGACTAGACAATCAGATTACCTGATACACCTATTTCTCTGAAAAGAATGCCACAGTCATTCAGCTGTGTGCTGGTCATCTGTGTGTGGCTCTTCAGAGAACTTTTTCTCAGGAATACTGTCAAATACATTTGAATGGAGAATATAAAATAAGCATTTTATATCAAGCTGCTATAACTTTTCTTGTACTGTGGTAGGCTTTAAGAAAAATAACAAAAAGTGGGTGGAAAAGCAGAACCCTGCAGTTTTATTAAGCATGAATGACATTAAGAGTTGGCGTAAACCACAGGGTGAGTCAGTGCTGTTACAGTGAAGCATTATGTCCATCTCATAGTCATATGATAGAGAAGGAATGCTCCTCACAGCACACACAGAAATTACTTGTCTTGGCAGCACCAGCAAACACACAGCCCCAAGACATTACTGTGTAATAATTTCCCTAGCAAAGGAACACAAACTATGACTGAAGCTTTTCCTGACCTTAGAAGCTGTGTCAGTCGGTTAAAGCTGACCTACTTTGGACTTCCATTTTCAATTTCTTTAACTAATAGTTGGGATATTTTGTTCTGTGACACTGGTTTTAGGTTTGTTTTGTGGTGTATTTTTGATCCAGGATGGAGCAGTAGATCAAAGATAAGATTTTCAAGTATGGAGGGAGATAACTGGAGAAGTATTTTTCTTTGAAGATTACATGTTTTCTAATTCCATGTTTATTCGCTACTGAATTCACTCTAAATCTGGCAGACAATATATTTCCTTTATTACCCATAATAGATTTTGATGAATCCTAATATCTATGAGTGACTCCTTAAGTAAAGAAGAAAGAAGAATTACCTTAATTTGTGTCATCATAGAGTGCCTTAGTCACCAACAAGACATTATACAAACACTAAAGTAGGAACTTGTATTTCTTTTCTATAGATTTTCAACATGCTGAGAAGAGATGGGGATTTTATTATTTATTCTTTACAAAAGGTAAGATTCAGTGTAGCCTACTCTGTACAGTACAAAGTAGAGTTAACCTACTTTTTCTTTTTCTAACCACCCAAGGCAGCTGCAGGCAGTCAGCTTAGCTACAACAACAGGGATTTTCACAGCACTACAAAACTCCCTCCCTGGCTAGAGACAGAAGACAGAGTTGAATTCCTCATCCTTATGGGTGGAACCGCTACAATTATCCAAGGGAATTTCTATGCAACACTACCATTTTGCCTTTGGAAAAAAGAATATTTATGCTTTGCTATGAGGCTTGTCCACTACCCCTTTGCCTCTCACACACCCACTCTGGTATTTCATTTATCAAAGGTCAGTGTTCCTCTAACTAGCTGCAACTGGAGCTGAAGGACACTACAGGGATATGCTGCATAGTGACCAAGGTGCAAGTTCCCTAGGAATTTTGGGTCCCTTTTAAAGGGCACATCCTTCAGCCTCGTGCCAATGAGTCTCTTCTTTTAAAAATTTACCATTTTCCCCAACCAACTTAGTTAACTGTGACTGGATAATTTCTTTCCCTCCATAGTTTTCGGTAATCAGAAGGCACTCCAGAAATTTAGACATATTTTTCATTTTTAGACATACATCCTTCTGCATAGCAGTGACTTGATTTTCCCAAACACAGAATGGAGCCAGACATAAAGCCCAGCACCTACCTACCACCATAAATGCTGGACAAATATTGCTTGTTTTAGTGCAAACAGACTATTATATATATAAGCCTGGCATCTGAGCATGAAAATCACATGGACTGCCAAAATACAGAGAGAGCTGCCATCTAGTACAGGCGTAGAAATACTGCAAAAAATAAGCACCACTGGTGTGAGGTTTTATCTTTATTTATAATCTTTATTTTTTTATCAGAAAGCCTGAAATGTTCAGCTTCCAGAATTCCAATACACTGGCCTCCTTTTTTATGGCAACCTCAGTTACCTTGAGCAACACTGGAAGACACTGTACAAGTATTTCTGTTTGCAGTGGACTTTGTACATGCTAGATATCTGAGAAGGACTTGGATCCTGGCCATCAGCACAGAAACTCTGTGCCACAAGTGGAGCAAAAGCAACATTAAAGGTGCATAACTCCCCAAATGATGGTTTCTCTGCATCCTTAATATCCACCTTGCAATTGCTGCCAGGGAGACAAGAATATTATGGGGTGCTGTTAACAGCTCAAGGTGGAGCAATCATCCGCACCAAGTGTACCAGCTCTCCCCAAAGGTGGGTTTCTGCAAAGAAAGTAAATCCACTTCTATTCAAAGGGAGCTGCAGTAAGCACAGGCAAGCTAGGGCTGTGCTTCAGGCCCAGAAGACAGTTTTGTTATAACTCTGGATTATAATATTACTTTGGATATTTTGACAAGATACCTCCAGAGTGTACTGTGGTGCTAAATTAGATAGTCATCTTGCAGTTTCCTGTGGGACTATATGATAGCACTAAGCCCATGTACAATTTAAAAACCCATTTTACCAGGTATAAATTCAGAAATTAAAGGATGCGGACCAATTTACACCAGTTGAAGAAAACTGGTGTAAACACCTTTTTCAAAAATCTTCGTTTTTCTCTAAATTATACATAAAGTTATAAAACAATAATTGCTTTTCCTTTATCCTTTTGGAGATAGAGACATTTCAGCAAGGCTTGACAAATTTAGGATCTTTAGAATAACATGGAAAGGGATCTCAAGGGCTTAATTTAGAAACGCTTTATTTCTAGTGTTTCCTTTGCAAGGATGGAGAAAATGGTAAAGAAAAGGGTGCAATGCTTCCCAAAATATGATTTTTGACTGGTTCTGGCTTTATTTAGCATGGATACTGTGTCAGACATCCACCAGATGACACCAATGCAGCATTCACCATGCTAGCTGAGACTGGTTTGTTTCTATCATGGAAAGATTTGAGATTTTTCCAAAAGTATCACTGTTTTAGAACAAAATTGATTTCCCAGGTTACATTAAAGATAAGTGTTCTCACTTTCTGCATTATCACAAATCTCACTGATTTAGAAAACCTAAACTGTTGTGCAATTTTGTGGGGTTTTTAAATTTATAAACAAGTAACACTTGAAATGTTCCTGGAATCTTTTTGTTCTGTACAGGCTTAATGCATTTTATGTCCCAAGTTTCGTCAGCCTTCACTCCTGTGGGTCATGACATCAGTGATGTTCCTCAAATGAATTAGCCTTTGTGCGTCCCAGAGCCTTCTCTAATATTGCATATTCTGTATCTCATGAAAGAAATGATAAAAAAATAGGCAGTAACAAAACACAGATGTAGTTTTTGTAATTTCACATAAATAATTCTTTGACTACATAAAAAAACCCAAAAAAACAACCTTGCTGTGGTTTATTTTCTGTCTTCTTAGGTGCAAGTATCTTCACTGCATAGATATACTTTTATTTCTTAATATATATATATATTTATATAAATCTGAAATAGCCAGAATAACTCCTCTGAATTGCTGGGATAAACTCTACTCTTGTTTAGTTTGACATTAATTCAGCAATGTACATCAATGTTGCAGAGTTCAGAATTTGCCTGAGAATTTGATATTTTGTCACTCTAAGAATAAATATAGGTTAATATATTAATAGAGATGCTAAATTCATTAATATAGTAATTAAAATCTATATAGAAAATTAATTCAATGCAAAGCCCAGTATTAAGTAATATATTTTTAAAAACCATATATGTAAGTTACATTTTGTACCTCAGCAATTTTTGAACCTATTAGCAGACAAAACTGCTTTTCTTTATGTGCAGCCTACCTTTGCAAGGCATAAGAATTATGTGGCCATGATGTATGTTGTCTTCTTGTAACCTTTGAGACCTTTTTGACAAATTCTACCCAATTCAGTGGCATACAGGTGCAGTAGAGCAGTGTCACAAAAATAGATGGGGACATATAAATAAGACTCCATTGCTCATGTAGAAACTAGGAATAATTTAGGTTGGAAATGACCCCTGGAGACCACTTGGACAAAGCCTTTCTCAAAATGGGCTATCAAGGTTTGCTCAGGAAGTTTTCCAGTACAAAGCACATCTCTGTGAACTGATACTTCACAGCTTCTCTGGGCTACCTGTTCCAGTCTTGCACTATTGTCTCTGTGGAAACGTTTTTCTGGTAAGGCAAAGGATGGTTATGATCTTTTTAAACATTAAAAAGCCTACAGTAGAAATGGGACAGCCCTGTTATGAATAATCCTAGTATGGAGAAAAGCTTTGAGTCTGTTTGGTCCCTGAAGAGGCAGTTGCACAAGTCTTCATAAATCAAGCGTCATTAATTTGACTTCTCACAGTAAAACTTGTTTTTTTAAGGAGTTTTAAAATTTAGTAGAAGTATCTGCCTACATTATAAAAGTCCTTGAGCAGGAACAACAGGACTTAATAATTTAAAATAAGACATAGAGGAGGCTGAGCAGGAAGTGTAGCCCTAGCATCCTGCTAATGCAGAGTAACTTATTGAGGATAGAGAGTACCAGGTATCCACATGTTCCTCAGCACACAGTAAAAGAAGAGATGAAGATTCTGCTGACACATTATGTATTCTCCTCATGCAGGCAGGCAAGAGCAGGCAGATAGAGATTTAGGCTGGAGAAAGCTTTGCCAGAATGCCAGCACATTTCTGGGTTTTTTCATAGAATTGTTTACCCTTTTCCTGAACTGCAGGGGAGTTGGAAGGGGTTTTCCGAGTGGAACACAGCAGGATGTTTCTTCTTGCCCTGAATGCTTTCTGAAGCCCAAAGTGCTGCACGTATATTGTCTTGTCTCCCCAGCTGTTGGGGCCAAACTTATGCTGCAGTCACATCCTAACTCTGTGTAGGCTGAGACCACAATTCCTATTCACAAAATCACCGAGTCACACAATGGGTCAGGTTGGGAGGGACCACAGTGGCTCATCTGACCCAACCTCCCTGCTCAGGCAGGGTCACCCCAGAACACATGGCACAGGATTGCATCCAGACAGTTCTTGAACATCTCCAGTGAAGGAGAATCTACAACCTCTCTGGGCAATCTGTTGCATTTTTGTCCTTTCAGCTTTGTCTTTCTGGAAATGAAAGCACAGTATGTGGCCTGGAAGCTGTGGGGGAAGGCAATTATCAGCTTGTTTTCCAATTTGGTGAACTGGGACAAGCACAACTTCCACACAACCTAGATGCCACTCGTGTAACCCCGAGTATATACTTGCTTGCTTGGACAATAAGCAACGCCTATACATTTCACTGATCATTTATGCTTTATTTAAATTCTCTTTTCCTTTTTTTATTGAAATGTGTATATATATATATATATATATATATACATATAAAAGGAAATAAAAATGTAGAGAGGGTATTTATGCAGCATTACCAGGATGCAGGGATACAAAATGAAATACTGTCAAATTTATTGCTATATTGTAAAACAAGGAGGTTTTTTAATTGAAAAAAATCAGTTGCTTTATCTCTCTTCAGTACTATCTATACATGTTTCACATGCCAAATATAATTTTTAGCATATTATTATATAATAACCTTAAAATAGATACCTAGTGTGGAAAATTTAATGTGGTCGGGAAAAGAAATGCCTTCTAGGATCCTCTAACCAGTAAGTGTGTAGCCTTACATGTCTGATTTTACACCACCACTAATTTTTTGCATGCAAGACTCACATTTGCAGATACACTGTATAAAGACTGACAAGTAATACTTTGTTTTTGCTTTTCAGCAACAAGTGCTTTCTTTATTGCCGAAGCACATTTCAGAGAGTCACTTCAGAGAATGCAAATGAAATCACAGAGTAAATGTCTTTCATCTTACTTCATGTTGGAGGAAAAGTGAGGTCTTTTTAGAAAATATTCTATTTTGGCATCATTTGAAAAGAAAGCTTTAATTAATACTATGTTCAGTTTTCTGATGTTGAGTACTATTCAGAAATGTGGGCATCTGCAGCCAGCTAAAGGCCATTAAACATGCTTCTGCACTCTGTTGACAGGATTTTGCCTTAGTACAAAAAAACGCTTCAACAAAAGTCTCTCCAGCAGCTACAGAAGAGTGAAAGAGTAGAAGGAGCCTAGGAAAGCATGTTAATACATCAGATAATCCACAGAAGGCAGAAAATGAAATTCTGAATCTGTGTATACCTGGAGTGAAATGTTCATGTGAAATGGGAGCTGAGTGACTCATTTCTTGGTTTCCTGAATGAACAAGTTTGCTCCAAAATAAATGTTACAGGGCTGTTATATGTGGGATGCAAAAGCAGAAAGCAAAATGAAAAACTAAAAATTCACCTCCTCTCTTAAGCCAACTAAAATTGCTGATACGTAATGGCCTTTCACTGAAACATAGTATTGAGGGGGGGATATTAGTGTACACTACTACATAACAGAGAGTTCAATCCTTGCTGACCTTTTGCACTGGCCACTATTGAAGCAGGAACGTTAAATATACTGTAAATCTCATCTGTAAGGTCCTATTGTCCCTAAATTTGAAGTGACCCATGCAATCCATCAAAGAGTGAGAGTATTCTGAGCATCTGCTGCAGGCACTTATACAGTTGTATAATCCTCAGGAACAGGATCTTGAAGGGAAGGCAAAATCTCCCAAGTTATGCATTCAGAACTATGATTTCTAACTGTTAGGTGTTTTTAAGAAACAAAAAGATGCATGCAGTCCTGGAGATACACAAACTTAGTAAAACTTGGTATCCCTGTTCACCAGGTATTTCACTCTGTCCCAGTGAAATGCTTCATGCACCAGCCACTGGGAAACTCCCCTGCAGGTTTGATTGATCCTGCTAAGGTTTATCCGTTTGCTCAGTGCAGTGCTGGCACACAGTTGCTAGGATGCCTCATCGGAGATTCGGGAGCAGCCAGGGATGCATTCACAGGATAGCTGACTGTGTTGCTGTGCCTACCAACTAGTGGACAGATCAACAGTGAGCCCCTCATTTAGAAGAATCCACGTTAAGGGTACATTTTCTACATCTTTCTGCATGTGCCTCAAGTTGATACAATATTGGTTAAAATTGTCTTTTCTTTGTATTTTCTGTCTTGAAGTTTGCTGCCTTTTCCTTGCTACAACTCTTCTATTGACTTTGATGGCAGCTGCAAGTACTTAATTATTTAAAAACCTGGCCATTTATTTAAGTGCCTGAAGGCAGATTTAAGAGTGTAACTTGGAATAATGATTTGTATTCCAATATTTTAATTTTAAATTTCTATAGCAAAAAATGGACATGTTGTGCAAGATCCAAGCTTAGAAATAAACTCAGGGCACTCTGATCTCCATAGCAATCACAAACAATTGCTCTAAAGCAGATCAGGTGTCATAACATCAGTCAGGATGACTGTGTCTACAGATGTCCTACAGTAATTCTGTTCATGCCATCCATTCTTCCCAAAATACCTATTTGGAAGCATTAAGGCAGGAACACAGGGGTCAGAAATGAGACTTGTATTCAGAAATGAGACTGGTTCCAGAAGAGCTAGTTTAGCAGCAGGCTAGTGATGCTGGGGTCGTTGGCATATGTGCTGTGGACAGTGTGCAGGATCACCCTCAGGACTCACAGGCTTTGCCAAACCTGTCATGACCTGCAAACATGACTGCAATGACCACAAATGAGAGTAAAGAGGCCTCCAAACACAGAAAACGTGAATCTCTCTGCTTCAGCCTCCTTCTTTTTGAGGCTGCCACAGCTTTTAACACACAGGAAGTGAAAGAAAAAGCCCTCAAAGCCGAGCTTTTGTTGTGACAAACGTTAACAAAAGAGCAGGGATATTGACAAGGCAAGAAGAGATGTCTACCAAATGTGCCACGTGGAAGCCATCACCAAGGCTTGCAGAGTGCAAATAATGACACTGAGAACAATTCAGAGAGAGCAATTCTACTGATTCAACCAGAACACACAGCCCTGATTGTGTCCTGAAGGGCAGCTTAAAAACACGAATCTCACAAACTCTTTCCATGGAGCAGAGGCTGCACCCATCCAACTCTCTGCAGCTCTGACAGTTCAGAGGACTGGAGAGCACAAGGTTCTTTAGGCCTTTCTTCTCCACAGGTAGAGCCAACCCTGCTGGCTGTTGGCGTGTAGCACACACCTGCAGTGTTCCAGGGAAAGGTTAAAAAAATGTAGGAAGTACAGGGCAAATCCACCATGACCAACAGTGACGAAATGCTGATATATCACCACACCTGTTTGGAATAGTTGAAGGATGTGGAAAAGGTGTTTAGGACAGTTTTATGAGCATGTCTGACTGTGTGAAAACTGAGAAAGTGGCCAGATAAGTACAGATGAGGTGACTTATTTGGAATGTAGGATGAGAAGTGGATAGATCAGACAGCAACTGGCTGCACTGGAAGCTCACCTACCTAAAAAACACCAGATGATGACTTCTTGAGGATATTATTGCATCTTTGGTAACTATCTACCGTCTAACTTTCCAAAACACAGACTAAAAGATCATTCCTTTTTGGGAGGATGCATACAGTGATCACAGATACGATGCCTTGCTGGGGATATTTCATTACCTATGGTGTGAGTACCAAGTCTCTGGTGTTTCAGGTTGACAGGTAAATTTGTTTGAAATATGATGCAATTTGCCTCAAGTAAAAAAAAGATTCTTGGAGTAAGCATTAGAATTAGATGCCTATGGCAGATATCTCGTGTTCAATTTTGTCACTGCAAAAAATTTCTTCAGTTAATGCAGAACTATTTTTTTCCTTTGTATCACATCTACTAATTTTTGCTTTCTCTCCTCTGGACAAAATATTGTCACCTAAACACATTGTGTAATGTTATTGCACTTTGGTTGCACAATAACTGGAGTTCATAAACTAATACCTATTTTCCTGGATCCATTCAAGGCAGCACTCCATTCAAATATGTGATGAACACCCCTAGCCAAGGAAAGTGTCAGAAACCTCTTCCTGTGATCATACATTAATTTTTCTTGGACAGCTAACCCCTGAAGCCCTTATTTGAAGTCAACAGGAATGTTCTTTGGAAAACAAAAGAAAACAAAATTTGCCCAAAGCAACTTTGTTTTCTAACACAGAAAGTTTTCAAAAATCCAACAAGCAGCCCAATCTTTATTCAAGCAAAATGTTTAGTAACATCACAAGAGAACATAAAAGCCATGCAAAGAACAGCAATAAAAATAAGAAAACTGACTTATCACAAAGGCACTTATCTGCCACATGAATTAAAGCAAGCTAAGCGTGCTGTTCCTGATAACACAGTACCTTCTCATTAAATATTCTTTTAGTGAATCTGCTAGTGGGTGCAGGTGAGGATGGATTTCTCCAGGAATTTCAAACATTTGCAAAAGCTCGAGAGATAAACAGAAGAATTTGGGGAAGAGCATGACTATAAGAATATGTACAGCTGGGGGGTTTCACTGCTGATCTGCATTTAGAGCAGGTTCAAATTGCTTCCATAGCAGAAAGAAACAGTGCCTTCAGATGACTTGCTTGGAGAAGTATAAAGCATTCTGGAATGGTCTCATCCTGATGGATGGAGGACCCGATACCCACACTCAGATTGAAACAGATCCCCAAAACACACACCCCATGTTTCTTTTCCTCCTGGAATTTTGAATAGATTTCATTTTGATAAACTGAGATTTTTGCAGATGTGAATTACACATGCAAATCTTCCATATGTCAGGACAGGAAAATTTATCACTTACATTGTGTACTTTATATTTCTTTCTCCTGACTAAAGTAATTTTATCAACATAATACAGGCATCGGGGCAACACTTCATAAGCCAGATGTTTATTGACCTATGTGACCCTCCAAGTGTTTTCCTCCTGATTATTTGGGGTATGAACATAACAGACAACATCTGAAGTAATGTGGGAAAATGGGCTTATAAAACCAGTCACTTTTGATTTTTGTTTCAGCTAATTTTGATTTCATTTGGTTTTGTTTCCTCCAGGTAAGAATTTAAGGTGATAAAAACCAAGAAAACAATTGAGCTGGCTCTCAGAAAGTTTCTAATTTCCACTGTCAAATGCTGTAAGGCAGCTCTGAAAATAGGATTAAATGAGAAAAAGGTCAGTAATTTGATTCTACAAGAGAATTTATACAGCAAAATAGATGTTATGTTTATAATTAACATTCTAGTACTATCTATGAAGGGCACTACATCGTCATAGTCATTAAAAATATTATATGAAAATAATTATTCTGAACTAAAAAAATTGGAATGTTAATTGGTACAGTGCATCTGAAGTTAAAGCTATTATAGAAGAATTTAAGGTACACTGGAGGTTAAAGATGTGTAAACAAATAGGATAATGCTTTGGAGAACATTTTGCCAAAAAGTAATTAACTCTGACCAGATAATTTTATTCTTCTTTCTGGGTGGCATCTGGATCCTTGAAGATCCCTTATATTACACAACCCCAACAGAAAGCACAATGAAGAGAAAGGAATCATAGAAAAGAAGAGGGATGCTTAGTCTCATCTGCTTTTTCTAAATAAGCAGTATGCGGCCTTTGGCTAGGAGTTTCCCAGTTGTGAAAAGAGCAGTTGTTGTAGAAATCACTGCAGCACCCACTCCTCTTCCTCTGTCCACAGGTATTTCAATGAGCCTTCAGCAGAAGCCTATTGGCCATACAGCTGATTTAATGAAACTATTTTGGGCATGTCCCTCATTCTCGTCATGCCAAGTCACCTGGATGCCATGAACTGTCACTGATGCCTTGAGAGGCTACCTGGAACAGAAGCTAGACAGAGTTAAAGGAACAAAGTAGGTATTTATTAATCAGGACTTCAAAGGGTACACCTGGGGCAGTGCAAGAGCCTGGGCCAAGGCTATGCCCAAGATGGGCGATGGGTCACAAGTTTTCACGCTTTTATAACTTTTGGTCCATTTACATATTGGGGTTAATTGTCCAATTACAGCTAGGAGTTAGGACAACCCAGCTGTTTTTTTTCCTGAAATGTTCAAGGCAGTGATTTAACAGACTTGATTCATCTGTTTCAGCTGAGCAGGGAGTAATAATGAGCAAAAAGATGGTGAAACTTAAACATTTCCAATCGTGATAGTTACTTCTGAATTTTGCCTGGCCTCACTCATCTTTCTCTCAAGGACAGAGAAAGAGACTGAGGAAAACTTAATGTTATTTGGGTGATGGTTGGTTGCAGGACAGAAGTGTCTAATGCAATTACCCTTATGCTCTTTGTTCCTAATACTATTTACAGAAAATGAACTTATGCATAATCTTTCAATGAACAAATTACATTAGATGAATAACTGACCTGTTGCTAATTTCTGTTTCATATGAAAAACTCAACTCCAAAGTTCTGGATTTTGCTACTACTTAGCAAAAGGAGACTACTCTAGGTGCGTGCCACAGATTCAGAATATTTCATCGTCATCACGGAAGCAAAGTGTCCTCAAACACTCAATTTTTTCACTACTAGAAAACCAAGGATTAGACAAAACAATTCATTTGTCCTAGGTCTCATGGAAAATTTTTAAATTGATAGTGGACAAACTGTCCTGAATGTTATATTCCCTGAATCAGAAAAGACACAGATGATTACTTTCAAACTGTATATGAAAAATACCTCCAGATTTACAAAAGTCGTTTCAAAGGTAGGATTCACTAAACCTAATGCTTTACTTTTCTTTGAATGTCATGGGTTCCATGATTGAAATTCTGATTTTCATTAAAGACAATGATAATGACTGTTGTTCCATTATACATTTTGACTACTAGTGGGATTTTCTGAGAACTGATTTTCCAGGTCACCATCAAAATGTATTTCCGGGTTTGTCAAGCTGTCAGAGCAGAAACTGTCCACCTTTAACTAGTAGCTCAGAGACCTCACCCAAAATGTGCTGCTGGGTTTGGCGCCGCATGCTTCAAACAGCAAGAGAGCCATTCTGATGTGAGGGAGCACTTGAATAGGTTACACAAGGTGAAGCAGGGAAAACAGGGCAGTGGAGGAAGACTCATGCTCCAGCAGTCCCAGAAGGGATGCTTAGATAGGTGGTGCAAGAGGTGTCCGAAGATCAAAACCAAGTAACGTTCATCTGCTTATAAATAGGGTACCTGAGTCAGTAACAGGGACCAAGAGCACTGGCTCTCCCATCCTTATTTACTAAAACTTTGACTTAAATTGTTATTCTGGACAGATCAGGCTTTAAACAGTGTAAACTCAATAAACTCAAAATAAGATGTTTCTTATTTCATCCTCAAATGCTTCAGATATATTACCAGTGTTTGAGTCTTTGATACCTAAATTGCATAGAAAGAAGCTGCATTTAAAAAGCAACAATTTATCTCAGCTAATTTCCACAGATTGCAGTTCCTAATGTTTCTTAAATGAAGCATTAGAGAACTTTGCCTGGGATATGTTATCTGTAAACTTTTTTTAGCCAATGAAGCTAGGATCGAGAAAGCTTGAAGTGTATAAATAGGAGCAGTAGTTGGAAGCCCTATTTTAGCATTAATGTGTTTGAAATTAAATTCTAGATAACGTGTGGAGGAGTATAAACAGAGAGCACTTCTGTTGCTGTGTGTGTGTGAGAGCACGATGGCCTCTCGCAGCTCACAGCACACCCCAGCAGTGCAGTGGCCTCATAACAGGGGTCTGAAAATGCCAGATGGACTCCAGAAAACTGATCTTAAAAAGGATTTAAGCAGCTGTGGGGGAGGGGAAGTGTCTAGTGGACAATAACAAAGCCTACAGCGCTACTTGGAATTGGACAAAGCGTCAGCGAGCTCAGCAAGCACAACTTTACCTGCCAAAATCCAAATGTAGGATGCAGCATGCAAACGAGAGACAAACAATAATTGTATTCATATGGAAAATGTAAAACACTACTGTGGTTCTTTGTGTAGAGAAAACAACCTTTTCTTCTCTCTTTCATGTTTCAGTTTGATGTCAATTGTTTTGAACAACAAAAGAAAAAGGAATCAAAATTTGGACTGACGCCCATTTACTGATATGTATGTGTAGGAAAGCACCAAAGATGCCATACGGGAAGGTTTGGACTGTGCTTTAACAAAGCTGCAGTGACAGAAACTGAAATGACAAGGAAAAAGCATATTTTGGTTTCTTTCAAAACTTTTTTAAAAGGCAGTGAGATTTAGATGTCTATATGACATATATATTACCTATCTGAATGACAAAACCCCCTTTATTTATATTCTACTTGGGTATTTATTTTAGAAAAAGAACACAAAATATTATTGAATGGCGATATGCAAAATAGATAAGCAAGTAATTAACTATTCATTTGTACAAGCCGGTATGGTAGTTATAAATTAAGTATTTGTGGATTCCCATCTGTGTCTGTATTTAATACAAGCTTCCTGAACAGGAAATACAATATTTTGTCCATCCCACAAATGAATATACTGGGATACTGGGATCTTTGTCTTCATGTAACATCAGTGGATTGAACTCAGCTCTAATACAATTTCAGTCTTTTCAAAAGAGTTACATCTGTTATACGAGGTTTGAACATGTGATGCTCTTTCAAACTTCCCTGAATTTTCCTCTTTGCCCTCTACTCTTCCCTTCATTACAGTAATATGTATGCAATGTTTAGTTTTATTCTTGATACAGTTTGTTTCAACTGCTTAGGTAAAAGCAATGTGAAAAGCTGTAAAAATATTAGGATTTTTTTAAAATTGTAGCAATAAGACATAATTTAAACAGATATAAATATAGCAAAATATTAGGGTGCCTGGTTGCTTTACCTCTTTTTCTCCTTTAGTGGGACATTCCTAAAGCAGATGAAAGAAAGCAACTTGCCTCAGGCCACATATCTGATTTCCCTTTATTTTACTCAGTTTGGCCAGTTTCAGATGTTGAATATGTACATTTATGGCATACTAGATTGGATCATTTATGAGCATTATTTTAGTCCAGTGCTTATATCCAACCCACATTTACACACTATCTTCATCACCAAGCCTCTCTCACACACTTCAGGTTCAGAGGTTGCTAGAAGAAGAGTCTTCTGTGTTTCATTACAGCAGCTTAAATATTTGCTTCACAGCCTTCCTTTCGCGAACAATGTAAAGAATTCCCATAATACCTGTAGGCAGATGCACCTAATTTGCAAATAGTGGAAGCCTCACACTCTCCCTCCACCTGTGTCTAAATATAGTGGTAGGTTTCAGTCCCTAAGCTCTTTTGCATCTGGAAAATTAAAATGACAACTGCATTCTTTAAGATGCAGGGCAGTCTGTAGCACCCCACTCTTTTGGCCCTATGAAAAAATGATGCCCAGAAAATCAGCTGTAGTGACTGACTGCTGGGTGGTGATACATGGAACAGGGTGACAAGTCACCTTCAGCCCACGCTCGATGCCTGTCTTAATTTGCCTGAAATGCTCCTTTTTTATATGTTAGGATCATGACTCTGTGAGTAGTAAAATGAACAGATTTCTAGCAGCAATTAGTCTATTTGTGCATTGAACAAATGTTTCTTTTTAAACAAGATTTCGCACAACTTCAGAGGTAATATTTATTCCCCACAATTTAGAGGGACTATATTTAGGCTCACCACTGGTACAGATTTTTACTTACAGATGCCTACTTTCATATTAATGCATTTAAGCTTTATCTATGGCCTCTCTCTAGGCATTATATTTTATTTTTAATCAACCATAAATTTCATTGCTATTAATCATGTTTCCCCCTGTAATTGCATGAAACATGCCAAGAGCAACTACATTTGATTCATCTCTCATTTATATCTCTTTTACAAAATAAGAGTCTTCAACTGTTATTGTTATGATCCTTAGAGTGAAAAACATTTAGGAATCACCTACTCAACAGGCTAAACATTAACTCAGTAAGAAGAAATTATCTCATGTTTTAACATGTTTTGACTTTACACTTAAAATTACATTAAATTTTCAATAAACACCCACTTTGTATGTTCCTCATTCATGTTTATCACAGGCTTCACATGCCACAGTTATTCATTTCTCTAGGATTCTAAACAGGCATACAAAACCAAAATACGTAAAGTAAGTTGCATTTCACAGAACTGGACACATGGTAGTCCTTCTAATTGTTCAGCATGACAGAATCTTTTAGAAGGAGAATAGAGTTAACCCTGTGCTGCTTAAATATGTCTTCTTATTTAATTTATGCTCAGCAAAGCCCTTTCTAAACTGTATCATTTGGGCTACAATTTATTTGGTATCTTCAGCTTGGCACCAGAGTATTTTTAAAGTTTATAGTGTCTTTCAGACTATTTTTCTTAAGCAACTTTTATGCCGTCATTTATGCTATTATTCATTGGCTCTTTGTTTGTGGTGGGAAGAGATCTCACCTCCTCCAACCCCCTACCCTCCTTCCCCCAAAGCAGGAAAAACTAGAACAAGTTATTCAGGACAGTGTCTCATTGGCTTCTGAGTATCTTAAAATATAACAACTCTTCAACTTTTCTGGGAAATCACTTCTGATGTTCCGCTACTCTCACAGTAAAAAAGATATTCTTATGTTGAAGGGAAGTTTCCTTTATTTCATCTTGTTCTATTCCCTCCTGTCATTTCATCAGGCACCACTGAGAAGACTCTGGCTCCATATTATTTAATCCCAATCATCAGCTATTTATGCACATTGATATGATATCCCTGAGCCATCTTTTTTCCTGGTTATACAATCCCAGATCTCTCAGTTTCTCTTTCTGTGTCAGATGCTCCAATTCCTTGACTATTTACATAGGACTTTGTTGCGGTGCATGACTGAGGTTTTTCAAAGTTGTATATGTATTTTGTATATTTGTCTGTATTGGTATATTCCTTCCAAAGCCTCTTCCCGCATTCCCAAATCCCTGTGGTATCACCCTGATGGAACCACCCCCTTCCTTCCCTCATTGGCCTGAAGTTCTCTCCTGCCCAGGCTGCACCCTGGGTACAAAAGGGGAGAACAAGGGCCCAAAACTTGCTCTGCCACGTGGACTGCACTGGAATAAACCCCTTCAACCCACATTCTGAACCAGCTCTTTATTCCAAGCCTGAAACCACGCACAGCTAGAGACTGAAGAACCCACAAACTGTCTGTTTATGCTGGTCTGGGAACTACTGTTTGCCGGTAAGCAGCCACAGAGACCAGCTTCAGGACTTCACTGAATTCCTTAATCATTTTCTCAGGCCTTCACTGCACTCACTCTCGTGCATCCATGTTCCTTTGTACTGGGGAATCTGGGACTAGGCACAGCACTCCAGATGTGTTCTCACTGGTGCTCAGCAGAGCCAAATGATCAGCTCTCCTGACAGTGCTCTCAGTGCATCCCAGGAAGCTGCTGGCCTTCTCTTCTGCAGAAGCCCTTTACTGGCTCATGATCATTTTGCCCACCAGCATTCCCAAAACCTTCTCTGAAAAGTTGCTTCCCAGGCAGTCTGCCTCCAGAGTGCACTGGTGCATGGGTTGTTCTTCCCCCAGGTTAGGATTTTGCATTTCCTTTTGTTGCACTTCATTATGTTCCTGTTGGCCCAGCTCTCTAGACTGTCAAGGTTCCCCTGGTGCCCTGTCCCTCAGGACCTTTTTGAGAGTCCACAATATTGTATTATTGAATAACAAGCAGTGGCCTTGCAGTGACATGGGGTGGATGAGTCCTTGTGTCGAGCCTGTTGGGCAGCCCTTTTTCTGGCCTACTGCTTGCTGATCCATCCATACACATAACTCTGTGTCTGTTGTTCTTGTTCTCTCCTGCTGAGGTGTCTCTGCAGCTTCTATCTGAGTTCGTAGATTTCTTTTTTTTCTGCTCTCTTGATTATTTTGTTAGAAACATGAACTAGAGTACAAGACAAAAGTTTACTATTCGGTACCACGATCTTCACCACTAAGTGATCAGTCACTCCTCCTGGCACTAATTAGTAAAGGTGCTCTTAATTAATTGCCTTCAATCCTACACTTGATATAAGCATATAGTAATAATAATATGAAATTGTGTGCCAGAGGTGTTATTTATGGGAATGTTAACTTGACAATATGGTAGGATATAGGGGCTGAGGATGTGTCAACTTCCTGTTTAATCAGGAACTTCTTAGATATGAGTGGTACTTTGATCACCTATAAAATAATCACTGCTTTGGCATGATAGTGTCACTACAGTATCTTCTGCCTGTAAGTTTTCATTACAAGTATTTATACTCAACAGCATCAACTTTTATTTCAAAATGTTTCAAAACATGAACTTACTGTGACCATGTAGTGACCAATTTAGTGCATTATTTTTGCAGGGTGCTGAACAAAAATTTCAGGCAAAAATACAAAGCTATATAAAAATGGAATGTAGCCAAGTAGAGAACTAAATACATGCTAGCATTGGTGAACATAAGCTTTACAGAAATTATATTTTGTCAAAGTAGACACAGGTCAGTTTTGCTGCAACTTTCATCATAAACTAAATAACTATACTTGTAATTATTCTTCCAGCAGTCAAAATTGCAAGATGTCATCATCTTATTTTTCTCTCTCTGTGACTTCAAGAAATAAATATATGGTTCAATGCAGAGAATTAATGAGCAAAATGTAAGAAAATATCAGTTTGAAGCCATAAGGCTTTGACACACCAAGAAGGTACCATTGGGTAATGAATTGTCATGTGTCAGCTCTTGTGAGGAAACCATATAAACATCCCTCCTCTCCTGCTATAATCTTAGGTGCTTTTTCTCTCAGTTAAAGGACAGGCTGCTTCACTTTTACTTGAAGTAAGAGAATTCAACATGGCAATTTCCTATGTCCCAATAATTTGCTCATGTTCCCTATGTATCTGTAACAGAGTTCAAATGCAAAGGTAGGTGCTACTGGGATTATCTGATTAATATCCTTCAGAGAATTAGACAGTAACTTTCATTAATTTTCAAAGACAGCAATTTCCAGAGTGATCTCAACCATTTTTTCTAATCTAGATAACATAACTAGAAAGACATGACACCATCAAGCACACCACTTAAAGACAATTAATTTGAAACCTCTCTTAACATGTCATTGACTGTACATTAAAAACCTGACTATTTTTGCTGAACTGGACCTCCAAACTGCAGGGGATGAAGAATAATAACGTTTTCTCATAAGTGATCTCAAAGATTAGTTCATTTGCTTTCTACTTTGAGTTCATCTCGTATTGTCTTCCAGGTGCAATCCACCCTATTTTCCTGCTCCTAAATGAATACTGGGATTGACATAACCAGACAGATCAAGAATCCATCGAGCCCCACGACAAGAAGGTCAACATGGTTGTTCAGGGGCATACCATCAGAAACTGACCAAGGGTAGGGCAAGGTTTCATGGGAATATTCTCCATATTTCCAGGTACACCCTGCATCAGAGCCTTCTGTGGGCTGCTTCAAAGACCTCAATGAACCCATCTTTTCCAGGTGTGCCGGTCCCTTTTCTTTAACTTTTCTTTAAGTTTAACTTCATCCTTCCTGGCAGATGCCCAGTTGTTGCTGTGACTGATAAAGAAAGCTCCACAGCTGTGGAGCTGGCATACTCACCACCCAGCCCAGTAAGTCAGCAGGATAGCACTGACACAAACAGGGAAAGAGTGGGTGCTCCACCACCATCCTGCTCCAACGCTTAGTCAGGACTGGGCTAACAGTTACTCCAAAGCAAATAAGACAACAATAAACAATAGGTTTAGATTTAAAACATAATAATTTTCAAAAATGCAAAATTCTGGCACTTTGGATGCTGAGAAGAGGTGCTTTCTCTAACTTAGAGGCAAGTAAAATCAAAAGGGCAGTAGAAACTGGCTTTTCAGCAGCCTAACTGGAAGGAGCGAGTAAAGGCCCCTGTGGGGAGTGGTAACTAAGTAACTAACTAAAGAGGTTGCAATTCAAGAAGATGAGAGAGATGGAGGAGGTCCCTGGAGGGCTTTGAGACTGATTATCAATGCATACATATGAGGCGGGTAGAAACCCAGAAGAAAGCAAGCGATGTCAAGGGCATACCTCTGTGAGCAAGACGTGCAGAGTTGTTTGGGGTAAAATTTCTCGAAAGCCAGGCAGATTTTGATTTTTGAACAAAGAAGCTGTCTTATAGTGCTTATTTTGACTCTTTCCTAGAGAACAGGATGCTGCACATATTCCTGTAAATTACCAGGGCTGTCACCATTGGACTATTCTCCATTTCTCTTGCTAATGAGGACAGGCTCTTAATATTGGCTAACCACTGCTACCAAAGGCAATGAATTTCTTCTTTATGTCCAAAACTGAGAAACTTGCTTTCCAAGCATTAATAGAATAACAATCTCAGTAATATTTGCATGTTTTACAGCACAATATAACAGATTTTTTTGTCATGAGGTTCCAAAGTGTGAGGTAACACATAAGATTTATTTATATGGAGATGTTAAACCCTGAAGGTTCACTGAGCTTTATTAAAAAGAGAACTATGATTCAGTTTTCCCAGTGCACTGTTTAAAAATCAATGACACAACTATATGTGTAAAGTGATAAAAGATCATGCAACTATGACTATATATTAACAGTTTCAACTGATATAATAGTTTCCTTTAGTAGTAATTTAATTCTACGCCTTTTAAGAAAGTGTCATACTAACTACTGTCAGGAAAAATTGGCCCCAGTATGGATACCTTTGGGCATTTTACCCAAATGGCTTACTCTGAAAAATGAGTAATAATCTGATTAGCTTTTCCCTAAACACAATTTTCTTTGGAAAGGAACAACCATGCTGGGTCTGAGACAGATGTGGAAAAATACTCACCCTTTTCCCAGAGAAAATAAAGATTGTCGTAAGCCCACCTTGCCTACTCCCTTTCAGGAATTAAACTAAATTTATTATTTTAAGATGAAAACCAGCCAGTTTCAAGAAGGTAGTGTTATATTTGTATTTATAGCAATTAAAACTGATGTAGAAATGCCAAAAAGCTTTTTTCAAATGCCTTTTGTGTTACACTTATTCCAGAGTTCTACCCCATGAAGAGAATAGTATCATTTGAAATGCAGTTTTCTTTTTTTTCACACTCCATTACTTCAGCTGAAATGCAGGTCCAAAGTAACACCCCTCCAACATTCAGAATCCTGGCTCTAAATTCCCATATTAAATTTAATTATGGTCATTTCCCAGGTATTTGTTATTCTGCCAGCATTGTCCCTTAGCTGAACAGCCATTTTATTCCCTCATATTTTTCTCCTCCTTATAGATGTGTTCAGGAGGTAAAACATCAGTACCAAGGTAGACTCCATCAGTGCCTGTGCTTCCCATCAGTTTTAGTTACTATTTTTCTTTAATGATAATGACACAAGCAGCATGAAATATGTTGATATCACATATTTGAGAACATCAAGAATGCAAACCAGGACTAGAATGTCATTGAATCATAGAATCATAGAATAGATTGGATTAAAAGGAACCTTAAAGATCATCTAGTTCCAACTCCACTGCAGTAGAAAAATACCCATCAATTAAATGCAACAGCCTAAAATGCAAGATGCTCCACTTAAAGTCCAATGGCAGAGTTTTTTGCTCTGAGAACTTTTGCTCTTTGTACTTTGTACTTGGCTGAAAACAAGATTTTGCACACATTTACCATACATGAACCAATAGGCAAAGGGAGCCCACAACACACTGGGAAAGGCACTGCAGAGATACTGAGTGTTGCTGTATTCCACAGTGGAACTCAAATGTTTCAAATCTGACCAGAGTGCAGAGAAGGACTGGGGCATAACAAAGCACACATTTTTTGAGGCACCTATTTGTTAACCTCAGTCTCTGTTTTATTTTGTAATTCCCCATGCAATTACAGTATTACATCAAGGTATTAAATACTTTAAATCTGCTGAAAAAGAATGGAAGGAGATTAGACGAGATGTTGTGATTTAAATTTAGCACTTCTCACCACTACAGCACTTTTATTTTACTAATTTTTCTCCTGCCTCTGTCCCCTTGCCAAGTGTGGAAATTAACATGAATCTCCATGTCAGTCTTCCCCTGCTGTGCAAGCAATTTCTAAACATCAGGTTGAACTGCATAAGCAAAGCAACCTTGTGCTGCAGCCAGGCTGCTTCCAAAATGTGAAGTAATTTATGTACAGCTGCACTACATTTTAAACAATGCTGTAAATATGAGAACAGCTTAAAGCTTGTATTTTAAAGCTCCTCTTAGCTGGGCAAAAGAACAGCACTCCAGCACTTAAGTGCAGTCCATTTTCAAATTCCTCATAAAAATTCTCAGTGACTCAGAACCCTTGTAACCAAAACCTTCCTCCAAATCCAGCCCTTAGAATCTGTTTTATTTTTGTTGTTTGTGGTGGTGGCACACCACACCACACCACACCATGTCATGGTCAGCACATAAAGTGAGGGTAAGAAGAAAGGAGGGAGACTTTCAGAGTGATGCTTTCATCATTGTGATGGAGTCCTGCATTCCTGGGAGTGGCTGAACACCTGCCTGCCCATGGGAAGTGGTGAATGAATCCTTTGTGTTGCTTTGCCTGCATGCATGGCTTTTGCTCTATCTATCAAACGTTTATCTCAAACCACAAGTTTTCCTCACTTTTACGCTTTTAATTCTCCTCCCTCTGTCTTCTGCTGGGGAGTAGAGTGAGTGGCTGCATGGGGTTTCGCTGCCAGCTGGGATTAAACCATGACAGCTACACTGGGAAAAGTGTAGTCAGCAAGTCATATGAAGTGGATTTTTCTCCTTTATGTTGTAATTAAGAGGCCACAGCTGATGTTCATTTTAGGGCTTTTCAATAAAACAAGGGCATGGACATACCAGAATGAACCCACGGGAGGGCCACCAAGAGGACTAGGATGACTAGATGTGCCACCAAGGAGGTGATGGAGCCCTGTTTGTTCAGCCTGCACAAAGGAAGTTTAATGGAGGCTATTCTGCTGTTATAAGATCACAGGGGAAATTTCTTCTTGATATGCCATAAAAAAAGAACAAGGCAATGGTCCTGAATGGCAACAAGAGAAATTTCTATTGAAAGTTATAAAAAATGTTTTCACTGGGAAAGTGGTCAAACACTGAAACAAATTGCCCATTCATGTTGTGGAATCTCCATCTTGGAAGCTATTCCAAACTTGACTGGACAAGCTACAGGCATAGCTCCTCACATAAATGAGGAGAAATTTGTTTGGTTTGGTGAAGAAGAAAATATGGTGTGAGCTAACAGTGGCCTGCAAATACCACAAGGGACAATGCAAATTTTTTCATGGTAGTTGCAGACAGTTTTGCAAGATGCAATAGCAGCAATGTGCAGTGAGAGAAGTTCCAACAGGACGTTGCAAAAAAATGTTTTTGCTAAGTGTGGTACAGCACCAGGACAGAGACACTGACTTCATTTTTGGAGGTTTTCAAGACTGACCTAGACAAAGTCATTGCTGACCTGTTAATCTGTTGAAAAATCCTCACTAAACTAACTATGCAGGAGGACTGGATGTTTTTCAAAAATCTCTCCAAGCAATAAGTTTATATTCCTGTAATTCACACTCTCCTATATTACATTGTTATCTCCCCTGCTCTGTTCCCTGGCTATCTCCATTTTCCCACTTTCCTAGAGGTAACTCCTGCTCTTTCTAGAAAATAAGTTTACCATTTCTGTCTGTTCCTTGCCCACTCTTTTCAGTGATTTACATCTGTTTTTTGGCTCATCTTCCCCCCCCCCCGCCCCGCAGTGATCTTTTCCTTCATTTTGACCTATGACATATGGGTTTTGGGATCATACAACCCATTTGTGCATCTCTCCTCTCTCATCTCATTTAATAGGTGTCTGTAAATTTCAAATGCCTGCACAGCCTCCTCTCTCCCTTCCTCTGCCCTCTATTTTCATATCACTATTTCACCAATCCTCCAGCTGCAGTGCTAATCCTCAGATCTTTTCTTCTTTCTGGCAACACTTCATCAGTAGGTCATTTCCATCAGGTATCTTTTCAAAATTAGAAAGTATCCAACAGCTTCTGCATCAAGTCCTTTTCATGCCTGTTCCATTTTTAGTTGGATTTTATGCATGAAAGAAACTCTACTTCTCTGTCCCTTGCCTGGTTTTAATAGACTGTGGAGGTTTTTTCGGATGTGTCACACTGAGTCAACAATCTGTGTGGACATGAAAATACATAGTAACTTATCAAGTTCGTGAAAAGATGATTTTGTCTAACTTTTTAGAGACATGTGACATTTAAATTAGTTCTGTGAGTAAGAGATCAATTCAGATCGAATTTCCCCATGTTTAAAGAGAAAACTGTACTTCCATCATCTCACCCTATAAAAAGATTTTTTTAAACTGTCTTTATGTCTTTCCTTTTATAGTCCCTGGACTTTCCTCAACATTGGCTACTTCCACTGTTAAATCTCTGCAGTTAACTGTCCCTCAGCTGTGATTAAAAGCAGAAAGCTGCAGCTGGCTCAGATGCATGCTGTCTGTGTCACTCAGCTCCCCTGGAGAAGACTGTAAGGCACAAACTGTAGCAAACCACAGATCCCACTCTGTAACCCAGCCAGCTAGCACCAACCACTGCAAGTTTCTCTTGCATTTGAAACTAAGTGGGAATCTGAGAGAACACTCCACAACTTTCTGGAATTCACTGAAGTTCCCTAGACTGAGGAGATGCAACAGGACCAAGTAGCTACAATGGATATAGCTGCTTTGAGATGTGGCAACACACAAGTAAGTGACATGAATTTATAACACTGAGAACTTATCCTTGTGTTATGATTTCCATACATTTGGTGATTTTCTTTACCATACCAGTTCCTAGAGTCAGAAGACTACAAGAAAACACCAAACTTCACAGGTTTTACACATTGAGGACATAGACTGCAGTCTTCTGCTCATGGTGTACATTAAACAAATCTATTTATCTTGAGTCACACCCAGTCCTGAAGATCTATTTATTGAACTACTTTGCTCATAAAAGCTGGCAATCACAATATTTTATTTATGCATGTTTACTGCAATAAAATAATACAGAAAAAGTTCATGCAGCACATTTTCTCAACCCACACTTATGGATATTTATTTTAGAATAGGTGCTTCATGACAATTCAGATCTAGATAAAACATCTAAAACTTGACTCTTCAAACCATCATTCCTAGTTTTGTTTGCTATATATTGTTACTCCTTTTTCACTACCTTTATATCAATAGTCTCACAATATTTTGGAATAGGACTAGAATATCCTGTCACAGCACAGAGACTATACTGTTTGTAGAAGAAGGAAGGATTTAAATGAATTAGTGATGCTGAAATAGTGATTATTTGCTTTGGCAAAAGGAAAGAGTTTTAAGATCACATTTTTTCAGCTGATGGTAAGATATAGCACAGCAGAAGAATAATTATTTTACTGCTTGTTTATTTAGCTTTATTTTTTCTTCTATAATGAAAATGCTTATATTAATTCAAATTTCCTACATCCTTTCTGTTAATACATGCAATCCTGTATAAACAATGACACTATCTAATACTGCAGATCTGTTCTATTAGCTGGATACTAGAAGGCCTTTTAAGAGTATGCTGTAGTATAAGCTGCCATTTTCTTTGTGTTGTGATTTCTTTATGTTGTCTCACCACAGTTTTATTATTAGAACCACAGTGCTAATTTTCTGCAAATCTTTGTCTTCGAAATATGCAAACATAACTCATCACAAAAAAGTGAGATAACATACTGACCATGGGATTCTCAGAGTGATCTTCTAAGGGCCTTGTTCCTTTTACCATCATGATTTGAAAAATCTCACATAAAGTACAAAGAGACTCATGAAGGGCATTAGGGCTGTGACAGAAGCTTTTGTCTGACCTTTTGTGGAATCAGGGGGTTTAAATTAGTTCTGTATATAAAAAGCAATGCAGATAAAGATACTTCAATGAATAAATAACTTGTAGAAAAAGGGAGCCATTTTGCTCAGGTTAAAGCTGAATTCTTTATGTATTCTTTTTGCTGAGTTGATTTTCTTTTCCAAAAGAAAAGAATATATGATGGGGTAAAAATCTCAATTTTTTTTTCTCTCATACAAGATTTGCAATCAAAAGACTGAAAGGTAAAATTAGTCAAACTCAATGTAAAGGCAAACAGTTATTTTTCATGCATTGTATGCTTACAAGTATGTTTTAAAATTCAGGGTGGTTTATTTATTCTTTCTTAGCTAATGCACAAAAAAGTTTAGTGGGCAGTAGGTGATGCCTTGAGAGGCTACCTGGAACAGAGGCTAGACAGACTCAAAGGAATAAAGTAGGAATATCAGGAATAAAGTAGTATTTATTAAACAGGCCTTCAAAGGATACACCTTGGGCAGTACAAGAGCCTGGAGGCTACACCCAAGATGGACAATGGGCCACACGTTTTCATAGTTTTATAAGTTTTGGTTCATTTACATATTGGGGTCAACTGTCCAATTACAGCTTCAGGTTTTGAAGTCCCATCCTCCCAGGTTGCTCTCCTCAATTTGCTGCTGTTTATACTTTTTTGGGCCTGAAGCCGCAATGATGTCCTCGGTTCTTGGGCTGGAAAAGGATTGTTTTGTCTAATTGCACTGTGAGGAGAACTTGCTAACACTTTATATGAAGTTCAGAGTTACATACTAATGCAGTACAGATCCTGGAAAATATGAAAGCTAAAACTTAAGGCATCACAGGAAGCAGGAATTAGAAGACTTAGAAATGTGATAAGGAACAAATTAAGATAATTCAAATACGTAGTCTGTTCACACCTAATCATTGCTTTACTTTTTTTGTATCAAGTTAATATGGAACACAGTTATAATTTTACTCAAATCCTACACAATAAGCACAGTTAATTGCACAAGAAAATGAAGCAGTGTTTTGAAAAACCTGAAAGTCTTTAAAAGGTATCTGTTTTCTGGAATGATAGTTTTAAAATTATAATATCTTCTAAATAAGTAACTGTAATCAAAGCAAACAATAGGTGTTGGAGAGAGAAAACTATGCACAGACTGTTTTTATATATCCAGAATCACATAAGGCATTTCAAATTTAATTGTTGACTCCTAAATTTCCCTTAAAGGCCACAAAATTATTTCTAAAACCTGTAGATATCTTGAAGCTATTTTATATTACTATGAGACATTAAAAGGTTTGTTTGCTACACTAACATGATAAATACTACAAGACCAAAAATCCAGAACTAAATTATAAATTTGTATTTCTCAAAAGTAAAAGGTCCACAACAAAGCAGGCATTTGAGCCAAGATTTAATTTTTAAAATTTTCCCACCAATAATCACCAGCCTTTATCATCTCTGAGCAGTTGGAAAGAATTTGTGGAATACACCAGGGAACCTAAGGCTATGTCTGTGCCAGTGAATTAAACAGTACCTGTGACTGTTCCCAGACACTGGAATATGACTGGTTTGAAATTCTTAGAGCAGTCCCTGACATGCTTTTGGCCTGTACCAACTAGCTGTCTCCCAAGCAATTCCCAGGCATGGAATTACAACATCCCACAGACCATTAGCACCCAAGGATTTGCATGCAGTCAGCCTGTTCTGGAGGCTGGCTGTGTTTGTTTACTGGAGTACTTGTGAGTCAGCCCATGCCAGTTGGCTTCTGGGCCTGGGGATATTCTTGGGAATGGTGTTATTTGCTGGTATAGGGATACTTCTCATCCTTTCTCAGTAGCGTTCAGGGCAAGTAGGATGCTTAAGAAAGGTAAAAACCAAGTCAATAAAGTTTCATTAGAGTAACTTAGAGTAACTTTTAATAACCAAATCCATATGGATGAGATTTTTTCCTTTTTTTTTTTTTAACAAGCCACCTTCCCCTTTTATTTAAGCCCACTGCAACAGATGCAACACAAAATTCAACTAAATTCAGAAACTGTTTGAGGTGCAGCTTGTTTTTTCTGTAAATTGATTAATCCCATGCAGTATGTCAGGCTGGAGTTACATTTAAAGGTAGAATATGCCAATATCCAACACTACCAGTAACCAGAGATGAGTGCCTGCCACCTTAAGTCCTGGAAGCCAAGAGAGCAGAGCATTAGTTTGTGCTTCTGCAGAGTTCCTCCCTTGTTTTGGACAAACTGTTGACAGCCCAGTCCATAATGTCTAACCTGTTAGGCTACAGGATTATGCTTCCTCTCTGCCTCCAGTACAATTTGTTTAAGCGGACTACCAGCTACCCTAATGGTAAAGGCAGCCCCAAAGAGATGATGTGTGGAGGCCCAGGCCTCTGAGGGAGATATAGAGAGGGTGGTGCGCCCAGCACTTCCCTGGAGAACAACAATGAACCAATCCCGAGTCGGTTGAAGTTAACCAATCCCTGTTGTCATCGTCAAGTAGCTAAAGTTCTTCCTGATATGTTAATTACCCTGTTTATGATTGATTGTTATGATGTACCCCAGTTCTTCTCTCCTATTGGTCCAAGTTCTGTTCCCTGATTGGTCAGTTTTGGATCCCTTCCCTAACTGGTCAAGTTTTCAATCCTCAACCCCATTGGTTGTTTTGTTCTACCCCGCCCCTTTTTGTGAGCATAAAACCCTGGTGGCCGGCTGCCTTGGGGTCTTCGGGAAGTCGGCTGGATGATAACGAAGAAGGCTCCTGGAAACCAATGTCAGCTCCTGTGATTTTTCTCCCATGCTACTTGGGACAAGCCTCTCCTAGGAAAGCTGTGCTAGCAGCTCTGCCTGGTCAGAGCTGCCAGGCCCGATCACTTTTGTGATCTCACAACTGAGCTGATTCACTCCCTCGGTGTACTGGTGCCACCTACGCTGAGTCTGCCTCCTTCGAGGAAACTCACTAGGGAAGGTCGCCACCCCACAGAAAGCTAGCCAGACTCCTGGGTGGGCTGTGGCAGTTCTGACCAGGCAGAGCTGCTAGCGCAGCTTTCCGAGGAGAGGCTTGTCCCAAGTGGCATGGGAGAAAATCACAGGAGCTGATATTGATCTCCAGGAGCCTTCTTTATTATCGTCCAGCCAACTTCCCAAAGACCCCGAGGCAACCGGCCACCAGGGTTTTATGCTCACAAAAAGGGGCGGGGTAGAACAAAACAACCAATGGGGTTGAGGATTGAAAACTTGACCAGTTAGGGAAGGGATCCAAAACTGACCAATCAGGGAACAGAACTTGGACCAATAGGAGAGAAGAACTGGGTTACAGCATAACAACCAATCATAAACAGGGTAATTAACATATCAGGAAGAACTTTAGCTACTTGACGATGACAACAGGGATTGGTTAACTTCAACCGACTCGGGATTGGTTCATTGTTGTTCTCCCGGGAAGTGCTGGGCGCACCACCCTCTCTATATCTCCCTCAGAGGCCTGGGCCTCCACAATTATGATTTTAAATACTTCCAGCTAAAGAGAGACAAATTGGAGGGGCCAGAGGTTCTCATTTGCAGGCTGAATGCTCTAGCCATTGGGATAGAATGTACAGTACAACCAAAGTTTACTTTGCTCTCTTCCTACTTGTAAGTACTTACTTTCAGAGGAAATCTAGATTCTGACCTTGTAGTTTTAGTATAGTCATGCAAGTCTCAAACAGAATGAGTTTTCAGACAAACCTTTTACTGGTACCTTTGAGATAACTCCAAATGACTCCTCAGAAAATGATGTTTCTGGGTTATCTGAACTTTGTCTAGTCCCCAAAAACTGAGCTTTGGATTCCTCTCTTGAGTCCAAATCTCGTAAAATTTAGTTGTGCTGTGCTGAAGTTCTGGATGCTTAATTACTGTAATAGCTCTGGCTTTTAAATTGCTGCTGTATTTACATTGCCTTGTCACTTGGGGCCAGAGGCAAAATTCTCTGGGGACTGCCTGCAGGTCGACTATCACTTTGCTTCTCATCTGGAAAATCAAGATGCCTCTCCAAAAAAGAAATCTGAGGCAGAGAGCAGGACAGGCTCATACCTGAGCTCCTCCAGGCCGTACAAACACAGCTTCCGCCAATTTGGTTCTTTGAATTCAAACACAGATTTCAGAGTCAGAAGGAACTCAGTGTGGTCTTAACTCCCCATGTGTAATATGAGTAGCAGAGCTTTTCTACCTTACAGCGATCAGGAAGATAACACATTCCCATTCTGGAGTCACTCAGGCAGTACACCATGGGAGCCATACAAAACATTCCGCCCAAAATACAGAAAGTTTTTGGGGGTGTAGAGGAAGCTGAGTGATGGAAGTAATTACAGATCACTGATTTTCAAGACAGACTCACAATGTTCTATATCCTACTGAAATCTTCTCTACATGCACTGACTGAGTACAACTGAAGGACAAGGCACTTGCAGCTCTGTGACACAGGAGCAGAGTGTTGTAGGTGCCAGCCAAAGCAGGCAGCCAGGGGAATTCTCAGCTGGGAGAACCTGGCTGCCTTCCAGCCTTACTCATCTGCATATATATATATATACACACACGTGTATATATGTATGTATATATGTATTTATACATATATACATGTATATATGAATGTATATATAAAAAATACACACACACATATATATGTATATCAGAACTTTTGAAAGAATCATTATCTGAAATATATCTTCTAGAATGGCTGAGTCTTTTATCTCATATCTAGTCATAGAATAAATCTACAGATGCCTCATCTGTGATTATCCTCAGCTTTCACATAGACCACGTTGTTAAACAATCACATTGATAGAAATTTCTATGCCTGTCTCCTAGGAAAAAAAAAAATAGGACTAAATATCCCAAGAGTGCCATAGTTGGAATATCTGTACTGGAGAAGAAATATAGGTAGGCACTCCAAAGATCTTCAAAAATACAAAATATCTTTTCACACTTAGCACAGATATGGGTGAAAAAAGGTATCGGCTAAAGGCAGAAGAGAAGAAGAAATACCTAAATGGATTTCATGATAAAAGTGTTCATTTCTTGCACCTTACTGCCCCCCCCGCCACCACCACTTTACTAGTTTCCAGGTAATTCTAATTTAATTCCTTTCATTAACGTCTTACAGCTTGTTCAGCCAGCTCTGCAGACAATTGATTTTTATTACTACATGCCTCAGTGACTTTCTGCTCTAGGTTGTTTTTTCTTTACTGACGATACCATTCTGAAATCTCTTCAAAATTGTATTTTGTTTGTCTTTTCATAATTTAGTCTGTCTTTTCAATCAAACTTATCACTTATTTATCACATTCTTCTATAAAACAAATCCAATAGATATTATATAACAGCAAATATTTACTACTATGGTCGCTGCTTTCAGAGGTGTGATTTCAAGGTTTTTATTATGGTGCTGCTGCTAGTGAAAATTGCTGAAAAGACAGAAAAATAGCCTGACTATGATATGGTAACTATTTGACATGTGAAAGAACAATATTTGGAAAGCACTTTGAATAATAAAAGAGCTTTTAAGATCCACAACTGAGAGTATTATGTGATGGTGCTGAAACTTCTTAATCAGATTTGTTTCACCCTTAATTAGAAAGGCAGAGTTCACACTGACACCTGCTGTTAAGATTGCCTAACTTTTTCCACCATAAGACCATTTTCAGCTTGATTGTATGGGCTGGTATTTTCTGGAGTGTCATCTTCAGAATTAAATCAAGGAATTAAAAGAGAGAGTCAGTGTTTCAGACGAACTTGTGATTTTCAAGAATTACATGGGGGATAACAGCTTGTTTACTTCATATGGACTCTCAGTTATTTAATTTTAAAAAATCAGTTATCTACATCCTTTGAGAAAGAACTTGATAATCAGCACTTTCGCTCACTGAAGTTCCCTAGAGAGGCATTCATACTTTGCCAAGCTACAAGCCCCAGAAAAATCAGACAATACACACTGATTTAAGTGGAAAAGTATTACAATTTTGTGTCCAATGTCTTTGAAGATTCTACTTTCTTTTACCTCTGACAAATCACCAGGAGTGAAAAAAGACAGCTAGGGAACTCAAACACTGACAAAGTACGTAGGATGATAAGGACAGAGGTGTTGCAATGTGATGTATAAAACAGAAAAAGAATAGACGAGCGTGGTAGGACATGCAATGCCAGTGAAAAGAACAAATACTAACAAGAAAAAAGAGAAGGAAACAAAAGGAAAAGCATAGGAGGCAACAGGCATTTTAACGATGAAGTATTAAATCACACCTCTAATGTCTTGACACTTCTGTGATCTTTAAAAACTGTCATAATTTTCTATTTCCTTTTACTTATGTGTCCACAAAAAAGATAATACATTTTTGTTACTTCTTTGGTACTAAAATAATGACGAAGTTCAGTGCCAATGACCTAGGTAGCCCAGGACATAACTCATACGGAAGATGAGCCTGCAGTTGTTCTAACCTTCCCCACAGAAAGTCAGCATCAGACTTCTGTGAAGGTGACTGCATACCTGGAAACTGAGTCCAGACATATGTTATTACAAAATCATTTGTTCTTCTCATAGAAGTGATATTACTCCATTCATGTTACACATGAAACATTTTCCATAAAATAAATGTTATTTGAAATTACTGGCATCCCTAAAATCGCAATTGCTAACTGCTCATCAGCTAAGACCTATGTATGAAATTACTGCTTGTTTTTTAATTGGGATGATTTTACACCTTCTTCTCTTCATCACCTCTGAAGAGAATTTGGAATCAGAAAATTTGGGGGTTTGACTCTGAATTTGCCCCTAGTTTTCTAAACTCAGTAAACCCATCGGCCTTTGCTGTTACAATATCTATAAAATAAATATGAGTGACCTACGAGCACTATACAGAGCTTTCCACATGTACATGGGCAACTACATTTTGACCCAGATCAACAGACGCTGAATGTAGCAAAGACTGGAATTTGCAAGGGCAATCCTCGATGTCCTTCTTTCATGTCACACAGCTCAGCACTTATGCCTTCCTTCTCCTGTAGTGATCACTCACATCGTGATCATCTGCCACCCAACTACCACTACATTAACTAGAACACCTGCAGTGATTTTAAGCACAGCTCACCATAATTTAGCCACTACTGGTCTATATTAGACGAGCATCCATTAACTGCTTGGAAGTTACCTGGTTGTCTCAGCCCTATAGGGTTTTAAATAGAAAATAGATGAATTGGTTCCTTTTTATTGTTTAAATAATGAAGAATATTAAAATAAAGATTTGTTATGATGCTGACTGATGTATTTTTGAGCTGGCATATTCTTCAAATACTGATAAAGATTACAGAGAAAAATTAATTCAAACAGCTGTCCTCCTGATTTAAATTGGAAAGTTTGGGGTTTGTTTAGTTTAGAGTCCCAGAAGGTCATCTGAAAGCTTCATGTGGAGCTGGACTCTGAAATACATTAAGAGACATGTGCTTATCATTTACTTTTTGACAAAACAGTTAAATGAGATAAAACATACAATAGCTGAAAGATTGCAAATGTAAATGACTTTCAAACTAACTGCATTTGAATAAAAAAAAATCTTCAGTATTTAGTATTGATTTGTGGTCATACACCTTGCTAAGCCTCTGTGCACAGAGTGGCTGAGCAGCATTCACCATGTCTTTGGATGCCCGCAATGTGCTATCAAGAAGTATTCTGCTTACTGCTTTAGTATCTCTATTTCCCTGTTTTTATGGTTTTTGCCCTCTGACTTTTCCTTCAACTCTCTTTTTTTTATTGTGATCATTTGCTGCCCCTAATAATTTAGTTTCTTCCTGGTTCCTTCTTCCACAATTTTCCCCTTGTCATTGAGAATATCTCCCTTCAACGGTTGTAGCTTAAGTGATTTCTAATATGGAAGTTAATCTATGTCTCTGACTGTCCTTGTTGAACTTGACTTAATATTCTTTGGCCCCTTGTACTTTTTTGAGGTGGTAGGGAGGGACAAGACCGGAACTGCACTACATATTACAGACAGGGCAAACCCACAGATTTACATTGAGGCAGAGCACCAGTCTCTCTTCTGTTCTTCATTCTTCTCCTAACGGCTCCTGATATTTGATTTACTCTTTTGAACACCACTAAACACTGATATTTCTGTGTGACTATCGATCATAACTCCCAACTCTCATTCCAGGCAGCTCATGGAAGTGAAATTAGTATTTCTTCTCTTTATGTGCATCACTGAACATTTATCTACACTGAATTTCAGCTGTCATTTTATTGCTCAGTCACCAAGTTTTACTACCCTGAATAAATTAGTATCATCAAACTTGATTACCTCAGTGCTAACATGCTTTTTAAAGTAATTTATAACCATGTTGAACAGCAAAGGCTCTAGCATAGATCATACAGAACCTCATCTGTCACTACCTTCTACCGTGAAAATTGACCATTTACTCCTGTCTTCTAAGCATTTAAACATACAAGGGTCTTCCCTCTCATGACATGGTGTGAAGTTTTCCTAAAAGCCTCTTGTAAGGCATTTCTCAAAAGCCTTTTGGAAAAACCAAGCCACATCAGCCACATCACAGTTATCCACGTAACTGTTGCTAAGACTTCAGAAGGGCAAAAAACCACCATCATTTTATCAAGATATTAAGTAATTCTCTTCTTGATAGAGATTCTGCATGGTACAGATATCATGCTTTAAAAATGCTTAAGTATTTTGTACTTTCCCAGGTCTCTTCTTATGAAGTTTTTTAAAAGTTGCCTTCAGATTTTTAGTTGTCCTTGGGTCCCAAGACAGCTTTGAGAAAGTTGCCACTGTCATGTTTAGGAGTCATTAAATTCATTCAGGCTCAAATTCCTCCTGAAGCCTATAATGAGTACCACCTTGTCCTGGCAACTTGCTGCTCTTTGTGTGCTCTGTTTGCTCCATGTGTGGTCTTCTGTAGCCACTTCCTTTCCATGTGGGCCCTCTGAGAAGCCTCTCATAAAGACAACTCCAGATCAGAATCTGCCCTGTTTCTTGTGCAGTGAGTGCTGATGAAAAGAATGTAACTCCTCTGCAATAGCCTAACCCTCCTGTGTGCTCTCTTCATTACCACAGTTACCATCCTTGCCCTTCAAATTTTGGCTTAATTCCTACTTTTGATGTATTGGAAAAAAGTTCTGTTGTTACTTGTGAGTTCCTCTGCTAGATGCTTCTCAAAATTCTTCATGTCTTCTCATGCTTTTACATGTTACCTGCCAGAATGTACAACTCTTTCCATTCTTTTAATACGCACATCAAGTTTTTTACAGAGCTTCTCCTTCCTTTTGTAATGTTTGTCACTCGCTCCTTAGTATGTGGGCTTTCTTTTGCTATTTCCCACACTTCTCTGCAATAAGACTGTAGATATTGTTCATCTACAATAAACAAGGTGTATTGGCCCAATGCTTCCAGTGTGGTGGTGACCAAAATAAATTCCAAGCGAACTAAGATAATTCTATCCTCTTAGCTGGCCTCTTCAATTAAACCAAGTGCTTCTTTCCCACAGTTCCCCTTTTTGTGGAGCCCAGCTGTGGTTGCTCCAAGAAGAACACTGAAGCTGAGCTACAGCAGCTGCTGCAGAGCAATCCCTGAGCTGTGAGGCTCTGGGGAAGTCCCTGGAAGCTGCTCTGACCCAACTCATGGGCTGCAAACCCTCCTGGGCTCTGCCCAGCCAACTGCCCCAGACCCATCTACTAGCAATCTCCATGTTACAGTCTCATGGTGTTCCACCTGTCACTGTAGGCAAATAAGGCAGCCCATGGTTATCCTATTGCTTGACTTGGCTGATTCCTTGACGGTCTTAGGATGCTGAAACCAGTGTTACCACCTTTGAAAGGCAGTTACCAATCAAATGACACATTTCTTTGATTTAGGCTTTGAATTTCAGTCTATGTGGATTCGTAAGGTTGTTTAATGGAGCAGGGAGTTTCTTCATTATATTCTAACTTTTAAGAAGTAAGTAACTCCACATCACCACCATGAAGGCCTACTTAAATTTCACCTTCATCAACAAAGTTTTTGTTTCGGTATTACAGTATGTGGATTAACTTTCTTCTGTCAAGCTTCTGGTAAGCGTACTATGCCACTTCTTTCACTTAGGGCTGGACTTGCTTCCCTCATCATGTATCTTAGTTTTTAAGCAGTTGTTTCTGCCGCATTTTCTTCTTTAACTGGCAGCCTATTTGAGTTTTCTCTGCTTTGACTGATGTATCTGAAATTCCATAGCATTAACAGTACCACAATTTCCACTTCAAAACACACGTCCTTCTGAACATACTGGCTTTCTCAACACTTCTTTGTTTATAAGCTCATGATACTCCTGATTTTAAGTGCCAGAAGCCCAGTTCCCTAATGACCCCTCTCATATGTCTTCCTTGTATGAAGCAATGTTTCTAAATCCTAGTAAATCTGTATCCCTGATTTTTGCAGTTTTATTATCTGGCTGAGGGGGATAGCATTTGTGTTTGGCACCACTATATTGTGCTTGCCAAAAACATAAAATACAAATCCTCTAAAACGGGTCAGTTCCAACTTTCAAGTATGGTGTACCCTCTTGGACCATCATGCCAGCACAGCCCAGGGTGACAAGTTGTGGAGAGAAGAAAAATCAGTGTGAGACTGGTAGCGAGGGAATTTCTAAGTGAGAACAGCCACCAACTATTTCACAACGTGCAGTTACATCCCCAGAAGGGCTCTGTCTAAGCAATTCTTCTTCACATGAATTAACACTGTGAAAACACAAAACAATTAATTATATTGTATTGTTTGTTATTGCACAAGTTTTCAAAATTACAAGACTATGAACATGAACATTCAGATACACTGATCTAGAAAAATTCAGGCTTAAGTTGAAGACAGAAACATTTCTATCAGATTTTTCTAATAAATATTTATAAGAAAATTGTATTATTCTAATAATATTTCTGTTGTTCAAGGAAGTATAATTGCTTGCTTTCTTGCTCTCACGTTCCCTGCAAGCACATACTTACTTTGTTTTGTGCTTTCTCACTGTGAGCTCATTTATATTAAAATCTCCGTGTGATACAGAGTGAGAGACTCCCACCAACAAGTAGGAAAAATATGCACTTGTGAAATTATAAAAATTCCTTATTTATCTATCTAAAGAATGGATTAGCACTGGTTGCAGCAGCTAAGATCTTTGCCCTTCAAGAATGAAGCTGGGAAACTTAATATTTTCTTCCTCAGGATCAAAGTATTTTGCCTACATTGCTACTTCAGGGTAAGTCCTATGCATAGTCTAATTCTTCACAGTCTGTAAGCTTGTTTCCACTGAAAACCTTTGGAGAAAAACATCTCCTGTGCACTTGAGTTGTTCAAGCTTCTGGGGTCTATGCAGCATCCAGATACCAGGGCTCTGTAGCATGTCCAAACATGGAAAAATACAATAGATTTAAGGAAATACAAGTAGTGTCCACGTAAAAAGATTTTTTTCCTATTAAAAAATCCTTTACATGAAAAGACCCATGGTTCAAACACAGTCTTCATAGTGAAATGAATATGTAAAGTGCAATTTCTATGAAAGCAAAGCCTTATTTCTGAAACTGCTCTGCAGGAGGGGTCTTAATCTGTAGAGGGCAGAATGATGTCCTGAGACTGTACTTGTTACTTGTAAAGGTGACTACATATTCCAATGGCACCTTGACATATGAAGACAAGACCACGGCAGTTCATGCTTTTAGAGGACTTCTAGGATTTTACATTCTCTCAAAAATTAATGAAAGAGTTTTTTTAAAAACAGAAAAACAGCAGTGGTCAAGAATCTGAGGAAGATCAATACTGAATCATATAAGAAAGCTGAATCCTAGAATTGTCAGATTAAAATTCTCATCATTTAGAAACTGAAATGAAGCTGCGGGAGATTGGACAAAAATGTGCAAAAGCTTCACATTAACATTATGAGGAAATACAGACAACCACAACATGGACGGCTACTCTCCAACAGGGCAGTCTCAGGGACAATTTTGCATTTAAGAGAGGAAAAGAACAAAGAGACAGCAAAAAGCCTGCCCAAGAACACACTCCTATCACCAAAACCATGAAAAAGCAATACAGAGCAGAAAAGACAAACAAATTACAATATCACATAAAACTGCTTATGATGTACTAAGAAAAAATAAGGTGATGGATAGACCTTCTGTTTGGGGTCATACATTTGCAACAGAACAAATTACTGTGACAACACTAGTAGTCAAGGGAAAAGGCAATAGGACAGGGAAGAGGAGAGGAAGAAGGAGGAAGGGAACAAAAAGGCAACATAAAACAGAAAACATAAGCCTCAGCGTATCAAAAGACATCAAGACAAGGCAGCCTACAAACAGGAAATTAAATGCCAAGTTCACAGTAAGGCATCAGTGAACCTAGTAGGTTATGAAGACTCCTACGTTATTACTTGCGAATAGAAAACAAAATTGAAATCATAACAAGATAGATTAAAATTATAAAATGAATGACCATAAAACCACAAGGACCATGCAATAAACCCCCCAAAAAAGACACACAAAGAAAACATAGAGAGAAGGCTTACAAGGTGAGATTTCAGGTAGGGCAGACAACATGGAAAGTAGTGTCACTGAAAGAAATAATGAAACTTATAGATTTCTGAAAAATGTTTTAAAACAGATTCCAAAATTTAAAAAAAATCAACACCCCATACTATCTAGAGCATAGGATACTCTGGCATTCCTGCAGCAAAGCTGCTGAAAGATTAGCAGGTTGGATCTAAAGGACTGGAACATCTTCCAGGCATGTTAGACCCAAAACAGAAATTAAAGCTCAGCCAGTGGAGAACCTGCATCACAGGGTATACATTACATAAATAGAAGAAAAATAGGAGAATCAAATGCAATAGAAAATAGACAGCTCTGGTCATAGAGCCTCGGGCTGGTCAATTTGACAGTACAGACTTCACCCTCAGGAAAGCTGCACAAAAAAATGGTGATATCTCTGCTCTGTTTTATACAGGAAAGGAGACCTTAAATCCCAGTGTAGCAGCCAACCAAGGTAACAAGGTTCTGTAGGAATTCATAGGAATCCAATTAGAACTCTGACACTGACAACAAATGTGATGTCTATCCTTTAGATGATCAGTTAGAGTTAGTGCCCAGCTGGCAGAAGGTGAAAGTCACACAGATGTGAAATATCTAAGTTCAGTGGCATATGTTAAAAGAAGCTGCTAGACTCAGTGCTGTTCTTATTTGATTAGTTGTCCTGGTCTCTAAATAGATTTGACCTTTAATACAGCTCTACTATCACAATATACTACAATACAACCCTGCCTTACTATACTGTATTTCCTCTTAAAATACTGAACTGCACATGCAGCCTCATGGCTGCCAATGAGATTTTTATGGATATTATTCAAGGAGCATTTAGCATTTCAATCTTCGTTAAATATGTGGGGGTTTGTAATGAGTGTAAACACTAGATTTTCACAGGGAATTAGTTTTTCATCAAAGTACTATTTTCCACTGGAATAGCACCTTTAGAAGCAAAATAGTAGACAGTGCTGGAAGCCCAAGTCCTTTAGCCACACAAAAGGAAATCAAGAAAATGTAGGAGGCACCATTTCTTTGATAAATGAACAAACCAACCCACAAAGCAGGAAACATTTACCTTTCCTTGGAAGTTAATGTTAATGTTGGAAAGCCACCTCTTTAGTGAAACCCTTCATAAACAATGCATACTGCACTTCCCACACTGTATAATTTCAACAATTTCATACGTTCTGAACATACACCAGCCTATTCCAGCTTTTGCTACTATAGCACTATGACAGAAGACTGTAGCTTTTATTGACATTTCCACATTACAGCAGGTTCTGGTTTGGGTCCATAAAGTTCTTATTTCCAGGACAGCTTATTTCATTTTTGCAACAGCACTAAGCCAATCTTAAGTTTACTTACCGTTTTGTGCCAACAGTTGGCAAATGCAGTTTTCAGGCCAGGCTGGATGGGGCTGGGAGCAAACCTGGTTTACTGGAAGGTTCCCTACACATGGCAGAGAGATTGGAAGTCAATGACCTGCAAGCCCCTTCCAACCCAAAGCATTCTATGAAATTTGATGGTATAGCTTTCAAAACACCCTTCTATGGAGGCCTGGCTGTACTGTGTATCTAGGATATTGACATTGCCTCTCTTTCTCTCACTTCTGGCTGAACACAGAACTACAGAACTACTTTGGTATATCAGCATTTTCATCATGCTGGGAAAATTGCAATGCTTTTTTCTTAAAATGTCATTGCCTGGAGCCAAACCAAGACACAAAAAAGCATTCACTAGAAGTATGTTTGGTTCTACTTCACAAGCATTCAGACATGCAAAAGCCAAAAGATAGAAGTTCAAAAGGTGTTTTACCTATCTAAATGTCATGATTTTAAGCAAATTGTAGAGGGGTTTTCCAATCTGGAATACTACACACCTACAGCCTTAACTGAGGGAAATACTGTGCTGCCTTCCCCGGCTTGGGAAACATGGACAGAGAGATGTCACATGACCTTTAAAATGAAAAAAAAAAAAAATTGAGCACATTCTAGTAATTTGTTTGAAACATATGAAAAAAGAATAAGTTTGAAGTCTTATTGGAATGGACTCCTCCTGAATTAAAATTCATGCTAACATCAACATTTTCAACCACTGGCTTCACTGGCGAGTGCAGCAAATGATTTCATGTGCCTTCTTAAGTAAAAAAAAAAAAAACCCAAAAAAAAAAAAAAAAAACAAACCACAAAAACACAAAAAAAAACCCCCAAGGCTGATACATAATCTGACATATAGAAGCAGACTGTTCAAATCAACAGCAATGAGACAGCTGGCATGGAAATTTTGGTCCAAAGATTTCAAGTATGGCAAAGTCATAAGCAACTGAAAAAAAAATCTTCCAATAGTAAAGCAGTATCTGACAACCACAAATAGTACCCAACTTAGTAATTAGCTTTACTGAAATAGTTCACTGAATTTCATTAATTTTCCTTAAAATTCAGCAGCACATCTAGTACTACTGGTTGGTAGCAAAACCTAGAACTCAGTTTGTTCTGTGGCCTTGTGTTAAGCTTACTATCCATTGCTATAGTTCATTTGTAGGTATGAAATAAGCATAACTTTTAATGTTGCATATTTTAAGGGATTACACTATAGCTGCTTTTCTGCCTCGCAATTAGTGATACCCAATAAAATAAATCATAGAAAGAGTTAATGGCTAACCATCTCACACTGTTTATATCACATTACAGTCTCCATCTGAGAAACAGACCCATGTTTTCTTTAGATGGACAGCAGAGCATAAATAACGGTCTGCTAGGGCCACACCTTAGAAGGCACTGGGTTATAATGCTTGCTAGGCACACCCCAAAACCGAGAGTGTCCTGTGTAGCATTTCTGGAGTACATGCCAGAGACTTTAGAGAGAGACTGCAACTGGTGATTTTATCATTTACAAAATACAAAGAATTTTGAAATATTTAGAAATATCAGCACTTCTGCAAATGCAGACAATAGAATCACTGATAAGTAGCACAGAAGTTATAGCAATGCATGCAGTACATTTCTTCCAGGAGCTGCAAAGTGCAGAGGAAAAATATCATGTCAATCACACAGACAAAGAAGGAAAATTACACAGAGATTAGACAGCTTGAAAATGTCTGTAACATTAGGCATATGATATACCAATGAATTTCCTTATTAATAAAAAAATTCATATGCTCTTCAACATGTATTCCATACACTCCTCATAGACTACTTGTCTCCCAGTACCACAAGCTTCTTAAGGCTCTGAAGAAAAAAAATTATGTCTATTCTGCTTCTATGCAGAGCTAGTTTTATACAGAATGAGAGTGATACAGAAGTGTTTAGAAGACTGATAGGCAATGACATATACCGTATAAATTTGGAAGAGATAATGAACAGACTTTTGCAGTACAAAATTAAACACAAATGTATGTACTGCCGTTGAACACTGAAAGACATGCAGGGAACAATAATGCTGAAAAGCTAAAATAGAAATGAAAGTTGGCTTTTACATTAGACAATTTTCATTACTAGCTGTACAGACAGAAGTTGCCTGCACATACAATCTCATTTATATTCCTGTAAAGTGTGCATCAGGTCTTTTTAAAACTGAAAATAAAGTCAAGATTGAAGGTTCTTAATCCTAAAGCAGATGACCTCAACAAAAAATACAGATGATCTTGATAACAAAGTTAGAATAAAATCAGAAGTATGTAAAATGAGGTTGTGCAGAGCTTTTTCAAGCACTGATTCAGATCGATTGGTTTTGATTCCTGTCCCTGGGGCCTCTCTGAAATCACGCAAAAAGCTGTCACTTTGTTTCATGTACTTGTAGGTTGCAGCTCACTGCTAGAACGACCAGCGATCTTAGTATTTTAGCACAGAACTATCCTACAGCCACCAGAGGCCACTGCTGTTCTTCGCTCTTTTCCTGCCTGCAGCCTGGGCTGCAGCGAGCAGTGAGCTCACAGAAGTTCCAGGCAATGGTCACACCAGCTTCAGTCCTCCCTTCCATTTTATATGCCAATGCTGCACTTCTGCAGAGAAAATGAAAAAATGGCGGACAGAATGTGAAATTATCTAAATATTGCTTACCCAACCTTAGCCTTCAGGAAGAAATGAAACCTTGCATTCCAAAAACCTGAATTCATTCTTTGATATGATTAAATTGGGTTGCTTAAGGCAAGATTTTAGATGTAATTTAATTAGGTATCTGAAAGGCTTTAACTTAAGAAAAAACCCCAACACCCATTTGCAACGGAACAAGAGAAATGAATTAACAAAGTGATAATTAACATTCAACGATGAGAAAACTATTAAGTAATGCTCTGCTACTATAGTTTACAGACATCAGAACCCAACCCGCCCTATTTTTTGATCAGTGATCTAACGTACCTGACTAATACTACCTGCAGGGACTACAGAAAGTGACATTAAAGTAATAAATGTAACAAATGAGGACAGCATCATCCAGCCTGGTTAATACAGGCTATTGAAACACTATGTAGTTTGTAATAAAGAAACTGGGCATATGCTGGCATATGGGATGAGGGGAGGAAAAAGGGCCATCCTGGAAGGCAGTGAAAAGAACTTGAGCATTTAACAGTTTAGCAAATAAGCAGCAGCAAGCCAGTTCAGTGGCAATGTGCTTTGGATTCATTTCTGGCTGTAAGACTTGAGCAGCCAAAAAAATTTTAAAAAAGGTAGTTTGATAACTGCAGGCAGTATTCTCATACCATTTCCCTCTGGACAGAAATATACTCCTTTTAAAAAGGTACTTAAAAATCAAAAGTTGCAGAAAACCCCATAACTCACAAGAAAGCTTTAGAGTCTTAAATAGGTCGAACTATAGAGATAAGGGAAGAAGAGGAATCAAGTCATTCATTAAAAGTGTTTTGTATTAAGCTTTATTTAGCAAGAAAGAGGTGTAATAAACACCTAGAAGCTGAACCCTTGTGTATTAAACGATGACATACAGCAGTGTCTTTGGAAGCAATGAAATCTACAAAGTGCTGAATGTGCTGTCAAGAAAAGCATATGAAACTTTATTGGCATCTTTCCAGAGAGCAGTTTTACTCAGAGAAGTTACAGGGACAGAATCAAACACTATGGCTTATGATACCAAAAAATTGCTATTAAATCACCCAATGATCTTTAGTGACAACTCGTATCAAGATCTGGAGAGGGACTTCTGACAAGGCTCACTCAGGAGTGATAGGATAAGTGGGAATGACTCCAAACTGAAGGAGGCTACATTATATACTAGAAAGGAATTATTTACTGTGAGGGTAGTGAGACACCAGCATAAGCTGCCAGTGAAGAGAAGCTGTAGATGCTCCATTCCTGGAAGTGCTCAAGGCCAAGTTGGATAGGGCTTGAACAACCTGGTGTAGTCAAAGGTGTCAACACTCATGGGCAGGGGTGTTAGGATGAGATGATCTTTAGGGTCCCTTCCAACAGTTTGGTTCAGGTAGTAAAGCCTGGTCTGGGCCCAGCCAAGCCAAACAATTCCAGCAAGTTCAGTCGGCTTCAGCAGCAAACCAAACCCCGTCTGCCCCGTGGGCTGGAGGCTGCTACTTTCCTGGGCACCAGGGAAGCCCCATGTGCTCATGTTTTGTGCTCCTCAGCCTAAAACGAGAATTTATGGAGGGTGTGCAAGGGGAAGGCAGGGAACAGAAACACGGAACAGAATCACAGAATACCCCCAGTCAGAAGGATCCCACGAGGATCATAGAGTCCAACTCCCAGGTGGGCAGATGACAGCCCCGAGATCACACCTTGTGCCTGAGAGCATTGTCCGAACACTCCTTGAGCTCTGTCAGGCTTCGTGCTGTGACCACTTCCCTTGGGAGCCCGTTCCAGTGCCCGAACACCCTCTGGGTGAAGAACCGTTTCCTAGTACCTAAAATCCAACCTAATTTTTCCCTGACACAACCTCAGGCCATTAACCACGCTGCTATGGCCGACGCCTGCTAACTTTCAGCACTGAGACTCCCACCCTCACAGAATCACAGAACTGTCAGAGTCGGAAGGGAGCCTTAGCCCAACCCCTCTTCCAAGGCAGGGTCAGCTACAGCAGGGGACACAGGTACACATCCAGGTGGGTGCCACAGGCAGACAGATCCATCGTGCCAAACCCCAACGGGTCCCGTTCCCCTTCCCGGGCCTGCTCCGCCAGGGCGTCCTGCGGGCCCCGCCCGCCGCCGCACCCGGATGTTCCCAGCTCCCCCCACCCCGGCACAGGTCGGCGCA
>JANPWX010000173.1:1987954-2171641 GCA_024734555.1 Trochalopteron elliotii
TGGGGCGTTTTTGGGGTTTTTTTGACAGCAGTTCGTAGCTGGCGAGTTTTATGCCTCTTTTGTGTAGTTTGTTCCTGCTGATGTTACTGTGGCTCTGTGAGCAATATCGGAATAAGGCCCACAAACAAAAAATGCTGTGGTTCAGGTAGGCCTGAAACCCTAATAAGTGACTTCTCCTTCAGCACAAGCATGTAGCAGTAGGTGTTTTTTCAAATATGTATTTTTTAACAGATAGCATGGAGAGAGATTTCATAAAGCATTTGAATACCATGCCTATTTCAGTCATGAGAAGTCAGCCAATTATATTTTATTTTCTTAATGCTTGCAGATGAGCTCTGGCTCTGTAAGGGGAATGTGTAGGTGAGCCTTCTGTGGAATACTTTTCTGTAGAATTGAAATGTGCTGACAGGCAAAGAAAGAGCTGTACTGTTACATGAGCATTGGGAAGTTGGGCACAATTTTTTCTATAGTATGGGAAGCCAGATGGGCCACAGGTTCCTACCAGAAGTGATTGGGTTTGGTTTTTTTTGTTGTTGTTAATTCTGTTGTGGCCATTGATCTCAGCTTTTGATCACTAAGTATTAAGGACATAAAGAAGGCCCTGAAGAACTTTTGCTATTGCCAGCTTTGGAGGTAGAGGGGTAGGTTTTTTGTTTGTTTGTTTTTATTATTTAAACTAAAAATCTACTTAAAGATCTACTTAGTTCTCTAGTAGTTTTTGAAAGGGTATGCATGTGTCATGTGTGCGTGAACTCCTGTGGTAATGGCATGATGTACAAATGAGAAGGGGATGTGAATTGAGGCAAGCTGTCCAGACAACTACAGTAGCTGTATTCATTTTGCTTGTTGTTGGACCTTGATCTTAGGCTATCTCTATGGTAAGAGGTGTGTATATGGCTGGCAAGACTTACTGTGAGTTTCATCAGATTCTCTATTTTTCACATTTTCATTTCTTTTAAAAGAAATTTGCCGGTTTATTAATGATACTGTTTCATAGAGGTGGTTTGAATGCAGACAGCAGTTGAGAATTCCACGGTCTAGGGCTATCACAGGGATTAAGAGACAACTGCAAGTGTTGCCCTAAATAGGCAAGTTTTGTGGATTCTGGTGGTTTTGGTTCTTGAGATTTCAGCAGTTTGGGAAAGCAGCAATGTCAGTGTTGGCAAGCAGCACGTTTTTTTTTCTGCACTTCTCTGTGACAAAAAAGGGTCATGAATGAGGAAGCTCTGGCTGAACAGACAGCTTGAATCTGGGAAATTTACGTTCTCAGGACATTTGGCTCTTTGTCCTGTTCAGATACAGACTTTGAAAACTGTATCAGACTTTGTACAGACTTTGAAACTGCATTTCATAGGTTTCACTTTTACCAGGAAGAATTTTATTTAGAAAATAGGTGTTTACAAAAAGAAGTTTTCTATCTTTTACTTAGGAAATTGCATGGGTTTAGGTTTTTTAAAGTGTCATCTCTGGAATTCCTACAGTTGCGTTATGCTGATGTCTTTCATGGAAGTGTTGCTCTCTGTAGTTGTACAGTCTGTATGTTTATGGTAATTCTGCTTTGGGAGAAAATAAAGGTGAATCAATAATGTTTTATGGAGCTTCCTTAGAGTACTTTAACCACCATGCGTGTCAAAGAATAGAGCAAGTTTTTTGTTCTAGGGAAATTAAATAAGTTGGATAAGAAAAGTCAACTCTAGGCAGCAGTAGTCAAAATAATATCTTGACCTCAGTGGCTGGTATTTTAGAAGGTCTTGCTTCTTTTTTGGTATCGTATTGTTTTCACGAAACCATATTGCAATTTTTTTTTAACTCAGTCGAACTGCTCAAATTTACCTCTCTGGTCAAAACTGAGTCCTGGTAGGTTCTGTCTGAGTGTGAGGAAACCCTTCTTTACCATGAGGGTGCCTGAGCACAGGCAGTGCTAATGCAAGGGAGTTGAGGAGTCTCCTTCCATAGAGAGGCCCTCTCTGTTTTTACTTGTGATGTTTGTCACTGACTAGCGGCAACATGAAATGAGCGGGTTTGACTTTTGCTATCTGATCATTTTCAAATAGCAGGAAAGGAATGCTTTGAACAGCAAAATGAAATATTTCAGGGTGTACTGAAGCAGTTTTTAAGCCTAGAGTGTATGTCCTTTATTAAACCCAAGTGCTACTTTTTAACAAGTTTGGACTGAATTCCTTTGTGAGTGCAGTTAAAACTTCAGTATTTCATGTCTTCAGAGGGCCTGAATTGTAACAGAATTCACACATGGGGAATGATAAATATTAAATAGACAAAGCCAGGGAACACAGAGATGACATAGCTTTAAGTCTGCCTCTGCAGAGCTGGCTGTGTTTTGTTTGCTGCCTGTCAGTCCTCTAGCAGCATATAGGGTACATTGAATTAGGGGAAGATCCATTTAGAGGCTTTACATTTCCAATTTTATGTTACTGAAGAAAAATGAAACTTGAACACACCAGTTAAATCTTACCAAATTTTTGTTATGTAGATTATTTTAGTAGTTGTGCATAAGGGTTGTATGTGGGTGACCTCTGACTGACAGGAGAAGAATAGGTGAGTGATGTCATGCAGGCAAGAATGAAGAGGTTGTGGTACAGCTTGTGTGGTGTGCACTAAATCTCTTAAATACAATAGGTATAGGTAATTCCTTCTGAAAACGTGCAGGAGGAACAACTGCTCAAGCTTTTGCCCTAGAAAAAGTTCATATTTAGGCTTTAACAGTGATGCTCTGGTATCTCACTGTTCTGCAGTAAAGAAAATCCATGTTTATGTACAAGGGGCGTGTTGGGCGATAAAGATGATAAGCTTGGTTTACACTGGTGTGCATTAATTCCACACTAGTTCCTCACTATACTTGAAATAATGTCCATGTCTTTTCCTTAGTAATCTGTGCAGTTGAATAACTTGTGTTCTGTCTGTGTGATAGCTTCAGTCTTTGTTTTGTGCCTTGTCCAGAGCTTTCTGCCAGTTGCAGAAATTTTATTTCCTATTGCATCTGTGCTCATACCTTCACACCTCATTTATTGCCATGCATTAAGTGCTTCCAAATATAATTAGAATTTCTGTTTGAGATCTCTCATGCCCCTCTTGAGTTCTCTTGCTGCAGTTGGATTATGTTCACTCTCTGGAAGAGGGAAGACCATGTAGTAAATAATTTTGTTCATTCAGAAGTTTATGTTAGCAGTGTAGTGGCTGGGCACAGGTAAATGTCACAGGTTTCAAACATGAGAAATCCAAATCGTGTGAAAGCACACTGCTGAAAAATGGTAGCTTGGTATATTCATTTGCAGCTGTCAAAAAAAGTTTAACTCCTGTTTTGGAGTATTTAGCAATAAATATGGCAATATATACCTAAATGCTAAATGAAACTATCAAAGTTGGTTAAGGAAATGCCAATTTTCAGTTGTCCGTGTAGGTTAGGATGATGTGGATGGTGTATCTGTGGGGTGGATTGACCTTGGCCATTGATGAAGCACCCTCCACCTGCTCACTCACTTTCTCCTGAGGTAGGATGAGAGAAAGAATGGGAATAGCAATAGCAAGAAAAAGCTTGTAGATTAAGATGAAGGCAGTTGAGGAAATAAAGGGGGAAAGTTTTAAAAAAAATAGGAAAAAAAAAATCCCAAACCAACCAAATTGCCAACCAACAAAAAAGTCCAACCAAGTGATGCAAAGGTAAATGTTTGCCATCACTCACAGAGGTACAGTCTGGTCCTCAGTCTCTGAGCAAAGAACGTTGCCTTGGAAGAGCTACCCCCAGTTTTGTATTGCTGAGCATGATGGTTTATGGCTTGGAATATCCCTTTGTGTTAGCTCCAGCCTTTCTTCCACTCTCAGCCTACCCACTGTGGGGGCAAAGTGAGAAACAGAGAAGGCCTTCATGCTCTGCAGCACTGTTCAGCAATAGCTTAAGCAGTGATGTTAGCAGCATTGTTTTAGTCTCAAATTTGAAACACAGCACCATATGGGCTGATAGGAAGGAAGTTAACTCTATCCCAGCCAGACCCAGAGCAACCTACTTAGCATCTGACTGGCTGTGATGGAGCTGTGAGTTCTGTGTCCTCAGACAGTTAATTCTCTGCAGCAGCAGTGTGGCTGTGCTCTGTCTGGCCTCTCCTCCTGAAAGCCGTGCCTCTACTTTGTGTTGGCACATGCCAGGTGACTGGCCCCTCAATGTCCATCCCACCAGTGTGTTCCAGATTAAGTGTTGACCAAAGCATGATAAAAATACCTTGTCTTACACAGGCAAATCTTGATTGATTTCTGCATTTTGGCACAATACATGGACTGAGAGTTGAGTCCTTCTCCTGCTCTTCCCTTTAGAAGTCAGAAGGAATGCCTACTGCTTTTGTTTAGAGTGCTGAGCTAGATTTAAACTAACCTGTTGCTTTTATGATTGCAGAACTAAGCAAAATGTTTTAATGGTTCATTATAATTTGTGTTCTACGGGTTCAAGTGTAGTATGAGGAAATGTCAGTATTGCCATTTCTGCTTTGTTCTCTTGTCCTACCACTTTCTTTCCACTCATAAATTAGTAAATAGGTTTTGATAGGGTCAGACCCCTTTGTCCCTAGGCTTGCCAGCTGCCATTTAACATAAGGGACAAGTTTTCATCCATGAATTTCACAAGCTTGGGTGTTTATTTGCAATGTCCTCTCAGTCGGATTCGAGGAGGTTATTAGAGATCTAATAAGGCTGTGCTGCATTCACAGCTGAATGAGTCCATCTGCGCCTTGCAGAGAGGGCTGTGGGCTGCCATGAGGCACAGTGCTGCTTACATAAGGAGGGAATGGCTGGGAGTGCTCTAATTCTGTCTTCCTCCTTCCACACTGAGTTGTCATCAGTGGCTTCTAGCAGAGAGCACCTGCTTGCTGACTCAACTGCTGAGGTCAAGTGTTGGTGAAGGCTGTATCACAGCTGAGTTCACCCAAAGTGGTTGCTGCTGCTCTGTGAGGGACAATAAATTCAGGAAAGACATTACAGGTTGTAACATTAGGAGTATGCAAGTAATACCATCTTTAAGCTGAAAGTTTATCATTGATAGGTACTTTGTAAATCTGATTCTTCTTATTTTTGGGCACTTTGGACAAACTGTTAGAATACAGATAAAAATATGTTTGACAGTGCATGTTGACAAAGATGTTTTTGATGGCACATAATGAGCTAAATGCTCCCTGTTTAGGTTAATTGTATTGATACTTGACTGTCTGTCCCAAGCTGTGAAGGAATAAGGATGATTTATGTTGCAGCTAGACTAGCATGTAAATTGAAAAAAAATAAAGTAGCAGTAGCTTCTGCGCTGTTTCTGTGCAGCTAATACTAATAAATGCAAATGTTTGAAACTTTCCTTCTGTTCAGCAAGGTTTATCATTTGTTGTAGTGTGCAGACCTGAAAGAGTCACTTGTTTTTCAGGAGGTTTGTTACTCTGATAGTCATTTTCTGTTTTCTCTCTCTCTGTTTGTTTACGGATATCAGTAAGAAGCTGCTCTCTAGTAAGAGCATTCCAATTTTCCATTTGATTGTGTTGACATTATGCTCTTAATCAGTTAATGTCTTCTTGAAGTAAAACTTCAAACTTTGAATTCTGTGTTTTTGTCTTGAATGGCATTCTGAATTGGATTAATTCATTAAAAAAGCGGACTTGGGTTTTCATCTCCCAGAGTATACCTGACAATAAATAGATTGCTTAATTTGTGTTTCCTATATTTTTCTGAAAGCATAAACATCATATTGGCTATTTATGAGATGCTTGCTAATATGAAAAATGATAAATGTGTCTATCAAATATGTCAGTTATGTCAGTATTTTGATTTTTTTCACTTGGGTACTGAGGAATGTTTAGAATGCCACATTTTTTTAATTGAAAAATTTCTCAGTGCATTTAAAAATACAGGATTCATGCCCACTGCCAACTTCTTGAACTTGCTTTTGTCTGCATGTTTTTTTGGTATTCAGAAGTATTGGTCTTTAAGATGGGTTCAGTATTTTGTAGCATTTGGCTTGTTTGATGATCCAAGCTGATGCACCGAAAGCATTTTTTTCCTCTGATATAGGAAGAGATTAATTTATTGCTGATTTATCTGAAATACACAAGTGTAGGCTATTACTTTGACTTGTTATGGAAGAGGTATCAGTGTAAATAAAGTTTTCATTGGGATACTGATTCTTCTAATAAATTGTGTCAAACAGTTATTTAATTTTTGAAAAACTTTTTTTAGAACATTGAAATGAAAACAGACCTGAGTCATACTTCACGAGACTGTGACACCTGCCTGAAAACTCAAAATATGGCTCACTTGCTTGTTACTTCTTTAGCTGACAGTATCTTTCCTGTTTTTACTGTCGTCCTAATTTTAAACACAGTGTAACAGTTTAGGCCTTGCAGTTACCCAGTTGTTTGATTTCAGGTGGGATATTTTTCTGAATAATCTCCTTGTTAGCAGAAGGGTAAGCTGTAAAGTCACTTCCTGCATCTTTAATAAAAAGGAGTTATGCAATTCACTGAAATATCTATCCAGTATTTGGTAGGTGATAGAGGACCAGACTGTTTTAGTGACAATACAAAGGAAAAATGACATTATAGTGTCATCTCTCCCATAGGCTACTTCACATGCAGTGTTAATGAATAAATGAGTTTATGTTTTAATTTAAACCTGTATTAGATAGCAGTCCTGCCCTTTGAGTAAAAGCAAAGCAGTTGAACTTTCATAATTCTTAAATGTCCAAACTGGACTGTTTTTGTAGATGTACTGGCTGTAACTCCCTAGAACAGACTTCAGCCTGATCTCCCAATAGCTGAGCCGTTCAAGACTTCTGGAGTCTAACCTAAGCTGATCTGCCGTGCCTTGTCCTTAAGGATTTCTGCACTGAGAGTCATCTGTCGGGAGAAGTTGGACTTGACAGTCCAGTTGTGATTCTCGAGTCCAGTCCTGATTCTCCAATGTCTTTCCTTTTCTATTTAGCAATATGCAAGACAGGACCAAAAAACCCTATAAGATTTGTCTTTGGAAAGAGTTACAAAAGTTTTCTTTGAAAGAGTAATGCTTAAAATGTTACAGATGTAAGCATTTTCTATATGGGTGCCTTTTATTTCTTCTTCTCTGAGATCTGAGTGCCTTTGGAGGGTGGAACAGCTTGGAGACAGCTCAGGGTTTATGATCATCCATGAAGTAGTCTTGAGAACTTTGTGATGCTTTGGCATGAGATGTGGTATGTTCAGCTCCTCAGTTTTTGAAGTTCAGGCTGTTTTTCTGTTCTTTTCTATGAAATATTTTAAGATTATGCATTTGTTGCCTCTGTTTATTTTAGTGGTGATCATTTCTGTCTTTTTACAGAAAAGGTGAAATACATTTAGGTACTGCATCAGGTGGTCTGATTTCATAAATTATAGTAATCAAATTCTGTTGAAATATTACAAGATACTTAATTTTTTGTTCTGTAGTTAAACTCCTTTTTAAATTGTAGACAAAAATTCGCAGCCTCTAGATTAATCAGTATTGTGGGCAATGCAGATATGATACAGATTTTAATGAAAATGATACATAGATATTTTATTGACCCAAGACTGATACCACTTGGCAGTATTATTATACTAGGCAGAAACTAGTGAGAATGTTGGGATTTTGTTTCAAAGCATAGTGAAGTTGGCAGGTTTGATGTCACTGCTACATTTTTGCTACTTCAATTGCTTAGACATTGTTTTTGCATATTGTCCGGTACCTTTGATCTCAAGAGTGAATGTTTGAAGATAATAATCTCTTTGGCTCAAGGAGCAGGTTTGAAGGCCTTTGTGAAGTCATGGATTGGATCATTTTTCAGTTGTCAGTTTAGAGTGGGAAGTCAGGCCTACGTGGGGTTGAACAATTACTCCTTTTTCCAGGGGTAAGGAAAGCCTTGTGCATTATGTTTTCATATAGCCCAGGTACAGAAGTAGATTTTTCTTTCTCTTCTCTTGTGATGCCATTATTTAGAGAAACTGATTTTGTCCTTTTTTCTACTCAGGCATATTTATCAGAAGATTGCTTAAAGGGTCGTGTCTTGTAATTAAAGCTGTGGTTTTCAGCTTTTGAAGAAATGTGACCATTTCAGGATTGTTATTGATAGTGTCTGCATACTGTGAAATTATAGCCTATTAAAGGGTGCAGTAAGTGTAAGTTTACACATGATAAAGATTAGTGATATTTGCATCATCCTTTTACAAAGAAATACTTGATAACTAAACTTTGCAAAGCAAAATTTACTTGGGTGACTTAGTCCAGAAATGTGAAGTGTAAGTCCCTAGGGCATTGTTTTTCGTTGTGATTTCTTGCCCAGAATATGTTGTTCGGAAATGTTCCCTACAACTACAAGCTTTTAAAGTTTTTTTTTGAGAATTTTAGCAGGAAAAAAAATGATCAGGACATAAGGTACGGATATTTTTTTCCCTTTGTAAATGGTGTGGTGAATGAGAGAGGTCTTTGAAGTGGGTGCAGTAGAATGGAAATACTATATGAATTGTAATGTTCAGTTTTCTCTGAGGAAATATAAACAGGATGCTGTAAACTTCTACTTGTGTTGTTGTTACTTCTTATGCCTAGTTCTTACATACATGGAATAAAGTACTGACTTAAATATCAGTAACCGTGCATGTCTAGACAATAGAATCAATGTTCCCATCTTTTTGTGTTCTATGTTGATGCAGTTTTAGTTGTGGCAGTGTTTGAAACTGTATTCTATAGATTTTTTTTCTCTTTCATGACCCTAACCTGCAGCACAAGCTGACCCCTGCTGCCAGTTGCTTTTCTTAAAGTTTTTCTTAAATGAAGATAACTTCCTTTATAATACAGTATCTTTCTCAAATGTAAACTGTGTTTAACTTCCTCGGATTAATATTTTCCTTATATAAGGTACTTACAGGATTGACTTCACTTATTTGAGCAGAAGGATGTAGAAACTTGCAACTTGTGTATCAAAAGTTGCTTGACTAGGAGATCAAAAGAAAACTATGGGCTTAGACTGGGTCTCTTTAGAGAAAAATACATCTCTTTCCGTTGAATTAATATGTACCCACTTAGATTTGCAGTATTGCATCTCTCTCAACTGTTTGAAACATTGGTATTGGCTTTACAACTCTAAAGGTTTTAAAATATGTTTTAATAAAGGTTTTATAATGCTAGAAGGAGAAGAAAGAAAATGTCTAATGTTTTCTTAAGGAAAGACAAAGAAAGAGAAAGGAGGAAGGGCAGAAAACCTGTGTAGTCAGAACTGCTGACTATGTAATTTTAAAAAACTTTTTTAGAAATATGTGATGTAATATTATTAAAAGTAACCCCTGGCAGTATCTTACTCATACCTAGTGTTTTTTGCAATGTTTCATTTTGTTTCAAACTTGATGGGTGTTTATGAAGCACAGAATTTATTTCAAATTACTGGAAGATAGTGATTATTTGTGTCTGTAGTGGCTGGCAGTTTGAGGCATGGATATATTTGGTTGATCCTGTGTCAATGGAAGCAGTAATATTTATGCCTGAGATCTTGAAGATTCCTTGAAGTTACAGTGTTGGATAAGTTAAAAATCTTAGAGGAATTGGAATGGTTTCTGCTTCAAATTATTCTGTTTTATACAATAAATTATAAGTAGATAAAATGTGACTTCATACAAATGTTTTGTTGCTTGTTTTGTAGATGATGTTCTGACACCAAATACAGAGAACAGTAATTTTCCCTACCAAGTACCCAACTTCCATAAGTGTGAGATTTGTTTGCTGTCTTTTCCAAGAGAGACCCAGTTCCAGCGCCATATGAGGGATCATGAGCAAAATGACAAGGTATGAATTGTGGTAGATGTAACCAGTGTACATTGATATTTTCATATCCTGTCAAGTGAAGCTAACACGAGACATCTTTTCCATTTCTTTTCAGTCACACCACTAATAATTATTACTTAGGGACCTCAGAGTTTTGTGACATTTTACTTTCATGATTTCTCATGTTTTCTTTGAGATAGGACCTTCCTTTGATGCCTTTTAATTGGATTGTTGTTTCCAGATCAGTAATTTTTAATTTTAGCTGTTTTCTTTGATTTATGAAATACCCAGGTAGGTGACAAAATGTATGAGTTTTTCTCAATAGAGTTTGCAAAGTGATCTACACATTAGCAATAAAAAGAAAATAATGCTTATATTTATTAACAGGACCCTGCTAGTAAACTAATTTTGTATGTATGTATTAATCAGTAGATTAATGTCATCACTTTAGCTGCTTGCAAATCAGATTTGGGAAAGAATGAGAAGAATACAGATATATGATTAAGACTGGACTGGCTTTTTAAATTAATTTTGCCAGAAGTTCATCTGTAATATGAAGCATTTAATTTATTTCCCTTGCTTTCTATTTCACTGCTAAAACTACTTACATGTGATAGGAAAATAATGTTATTACTTTTTGAGATAGCCCTAAATACAGGTTAATTTTTACACAATGTGGCACTTGGAGATAATTCACATATACAAAAAACAGCTTACACAAGTTTGAGTGTTGTAAAGTTGAGAAAGTTAAACTCATGCTAATGCACACTTACTTAAGAGCCTTTACATCTAAGAGTGAAAGTGCTCTTAAAGAATAAAAACTGGTTTTGCAGATACCAAGTGAAGAGCTGTCAGGCTTAGTATAAACTAAGTGTTTTGCTGTTTTGATTATTAGTTTTACTTAAGGAGATACCATGGAATCTCAGAATATGCTGAGTTGAAAGGACCCACAAGGGTCATCGAGACCAACCTCTGGCCCTGTGCAGGACACCCCAAGACTCACATCATGTGCCTGAGAGCATTGTCTAAATACTCCTTGAGCTCTGTCAGGCCTGATGCTGTGACCACATCCCTGGGGAGCCTGTTCCAGTGCCCAAACACCCTCTGGGTGAATCATGATCACAGTTAAAGTAGGAAAATGTTTCTCTGTCTCTTGCTCATTCCTCTCTCCTGCTAACTTCACTCTTTTCAGACCATGTCAGTTTTGAGTCTCTGATTTCCTTAGTTCCCCTGCTTTCTTTCCCTTTGTGCTCTTGTAATGCTGTATTTGCATTTTCTGTGGGGTGATGCAAAGAAGATAAAATAATTAATATTGGTATTATTAACCATCATTATCCTATGTAGGTACTCGAATTGTTGTTTTTTTAGTGTTTAACATTTTGATTTGTATGGTCATATGTGTCACTCAGGATATATGTAGCTTATGGGAAAACTGAATTTTGCCTTTATTTTTGTGATTTTAACCAACAGCCTCACCGCTGTGACCAGTGTCCAATGTCATTTAATGTTGAATTCAACTTGACGCTTCACAAATGCACTCACAATGGCGAGGATCCTACATGTCCTGTGTGCAACAAGAAGTTCTCCAGAGTAGCCAGTCTGAAAGCACATATAATGCTACATGAGAAAGAGGAGGTAATTCATTAAAATTTATAACTGAATTTTGAAAAGACTCGTCATGGGGGTTTTGATTTAATCTCTTACCTGTATGCTTTAGATTGGAGAATTGAATAAAGGATTTTGTTCAGAAGAAATACAAAACTTTGTGGGGAGTCTGTTTCAATATTAGAGGAATTAATATCCTGGATATAAGTAAGTGTCCCATTGTGTGTTTATGAACAAAAGAAGCTTGTGCATATTTGGTAGATACCACATCATACATGTAAACATTATCTGATTGGTTACACGTACTTTTATTTTGAAGATACTTCTGTGACTTAATCTACATTGATACAGCCACACATAATAAATAATGTGTGATCATGTATGATGGCAGATGTCATGGTGAGGCACTCCCACCATTCATAGAAATAGATGAAGCTGTTCCTTTGCCTACAGCTCCCACCTCTGTTTCTGAGTGGTTGGTTTTGAGAGTACTTGTTCCTTCCTCTCTCACAATTTCATTTTCCATTTTGATGAGTGTTGGTTAAATTCTTAGCAAACAGTTAATACATAGTGGTGTATTTTGCACACTTTGTAGTCATTACTGCATTATTACAATTGCCAGAGTTGATTGCACTGCCTGAAATGCCAAGTTTTCGATCGTGTAATTGCCTCTTCCTCCTGTTAAGGCTTTTTTGAAATTGCACTTTGTGTTGGAGAATTGGAGCTGAATCAAGAATGCACTTTTGTTGTCAGACTTCTAATCATATATGTAACAGTGGTGTGTTTCTCCATGCCTATTGCTGACAGCTTACAGCAGTTTTGACCTGTAAGTCAGGGATAATAGGCCTGTGTGCATTTTTCCCTATACCAGATGCAGGGCAGGCCATCTGTAGAGATTATATTCCTTCTTTAATCATTTTAGCTCATGTTTTGTCATGTACACAGCCAAGTTAAGTGGACTAGAGTACAGTTTAGCTCCATATTAATGTATCAGTAATGATAAATGGCTTGATTGATATTATTAAGGAAAGTTGATTTATGAAGTGCTAAAAAATCAGAATCAGCAAACTAAGCATCAAGAAAGACACCCACGGGTGGTTTTTGATATTTGTTTCTACCACTAAGTGATTTTTTCATGCACTTCAGCAGTGCTGATTTTGTTGCTTTGGTGCAGATGTCAGAAGAATAGGCTGTGTGATGCCTTCCAATTTAAAATTCCATCTGCAGCTTGAAAATTAAATTTATAAAAATACAAACAAATTTCAATTGCTAATGAATGTGCTTGTTATAGTACCCAATAGTTTTGTGATAAAACAGAGATGAATGTAACAATTAATTCACATAAAACTGCAGGAATATTTTTCACAGTAATTATGTACAGGACCTGTAGGAGAGCTGGAATTTGAACTTGAAGCTGAGGGTATTGGTGATGGCACTAGCTGTCATTGAGGAGTTTTCCACAATGTGCAAGTTGTCAAGTTATTGGTGAAGTACATTCTCCCTCCTGTTTGCTCTTCCTTTTGCCGTCAGAAGGGTTAAAAATCGGAAATCAGAGCTAAGGTGCATATGAGGGAACATACATTAAGGGACATACATAGAGGTTAAGGAGATGGCTTCACAAAATGAAATTTGGGGAACTTTACCCTTGTGTTGTGCTGCATCAGGCAGCTTTATCTACAGATGAATGCAGATAGGCAAAAACAAGTATTTGGAGTGATTAGCTTCTTGGGACCTCCAGTGAGGTTTGGGAGAGTGGTTCTGTCTGTGAAACTTAGATTTTTGTGATTGATTACTCCCTGTGAGAGGTTCTGGAAGGAATTTTCTTTGATTACTCCCTGTGAGAGGTTCTGGAAGGAATTTTCTTGGCTATTGATATTGAGCTTGCAAGAGACTGTATTTTTTCCTCATGTTCTTTGGTGATTTGTGTGTGGTAAACTGGTGTGAGGGAAAAACTTTACATTTGAAATTCCTCACTAAATAGCTTTCTCTTGAAAAGTCATAAAGAACATGTCTTGTGTAAATGTACCCCATCTTCCTGAGGATTGTTGATCTTGTCCATTTCCTCAGTGGAAATGCATGTTGGTTTTCATTGCTGTATTTTGCCCTGGGAAGACAGAAATGATGAATAAAAACCTGAAACACAAAATATTTATTGCATTAGAGCTGCTACTGTGTCTTTTTTTTCCGTGAACGGGAGGGGCTTTTGAGCTTTAGGAACATGTTGAAAAAATTAAAACAGATATTTGGTGGATATAAAGTGAAAATTCCTTCATTATAAGATTCTCTTTGGTTTGGGTTTTTGTGTTTTACTTTGTGTGATGTTGGGGTTTTGTTTGTTTTCTGGGTGTTTTCAGACATATTCACTGTATTTGATTAGTACTGTCCAATAATTTGTGAGTAATGATCTTTTGAAAAAGTGCAGATTAAAATCCTTTACAGATGCTGGGAATCCTAGATACTAAACAGGTGAAGATCATGAGTTCCAAAATGTTCTTCAGATGTTGCATCTGATAAGATAGGGAGAGCTAAAACAGGCAGAATCCAATGAGTAGAGCTTTAAATATTTTTTTTCTGAGTTTGGGAATTTTGTGTATGATCAGCCCCTTTTGTTTAGTGTTAAAATGTGGATTTAACCATAGTATGGTTACAGTGTTCAATTACTTGTTCTGTGCATGGTGGTGATTTTTTTTTTGTTTGCTTGAGAAGCAAAATATTAGATCTGGTATTGCCTATAGCAGAGTCTGTTGGGTGTGATATATTGGTGGGGTTTTTGTAGTTTTTGTTTTATTGTGATCTTGCTTTCCTGCAGCAAATTACACAGTACTGAATACAATAATGAAGCTTTATTGTCTCAAATACTTCATCTTAGGCTATTTTTTTCTTTATAGAAGGTGCTTAATAATATATATATATATATATTTGCAACTTAACATGATACATGTGCATGTTTGAAAAATGCTGAGAAGTGATTCAAAATTCCTCAGTTTTGAGGTTCACGAGCTTGGCATTGTAATTGTAAGTTTCCCTTAATAGAATATTCCCCCACTTTTAAAAATCTAAAATCATAAACTAAATTTGTTGTGTAGGAGCAGTAGATGCCCATAAGAAGTATCAGATTTGAATGTATGTCCTAGAAAAAAAAGTATTAGTTATTTATTGTCTCACTCTGTAACTTGAATCCAGTAGTAATGACATCTAGGTTGGATTAAACAATTAATTACTTAATTGGTAATTAATTTCATTAAAGGACTTCAGATTTTTAGGCTTTTGTCTGGAAATGTGATACTGCAAAATATTTTTTTTTCAGACTTAGGAACAAATTTATTGTCCAAACAGTCCAAAAATTGCATACCTGTGTTCCTCTTGGTTAAAGCATTCTTGTCAATATCCTTCTTGAAATGAACACTCTTGTTTTCTGTTGTTTGTTTTTATTTTTCTTGTTGATGGTTATGGGAGTGGAAAAAAAAGAGGGAGGATAAAAAACATTTCAATTTACAGTGATAATCACAATTACTGAAAACTGAGCTGATAAAAAAACCTGTCTGAAGTTATTTGTGAATACCAGTAAAGAACATTTAACAGAGATGGATATTTTTAGATATTTAAGATTAACTCTCAGCTTAGGTTTTCTAAAATAGACTGAGAAATAAAAATGATTTCAAAGGGCAGAAGGAAGTCAAATAAATGCAGAGCTTTTAATTTTCACAGAAACAGTATTTGACTTTGATTCTTATTCTGAATTTCAGAGAAATAGCAACACTTTTGCATTAAACATTAGCAGTATGATTTCCATTCTAGATGACACGGAATACTAATATAACTGGAATATGGTGTGTTTAACACTCTTATAAATTTAATGGGTTGAAGAGGTATCTGTTAGAAACATTGTGTCCTTCTTTATTTCTGTCATCTTTACTGTCAAGAAAGCTTAAAAGTCAGTGCCAGCTGTGGTGGGATTACTATTTAAAAGTGACAATCAATATAATTTTAACCTGTGAAAGTGTGAAATCCCTGAACCCACAGTTAAGATGTTTTTGGTTAGAAAGTCATTATTTGTTACAGAATGTTTCTGTTTTTCAGTGTAATGGCACTGAGGTGAGCTTCTGTGTGTGTCTTGAACCAGCCCACCACGGAAATAGGCAGTGGTGAGGATGGTGCTGAGCTGCTCGTTTCTGCTGCTGTATCAAGTTTTTCAGAACTCAATTCTAGTGGAGTTTCTTAAAATATAAATATTAATATAATCTTGCAGTGATTATTGTACATTATTTATATGACAGGGCTGATAAACTTTTCTTTCTTATATACTTCTCTTGCTGCTTGCTTTCAGCTGCCAATGTCCATAGAAGGATAAGTTAATCTACTTGAGCAAAGCCTGTGCAGTGCTGTTTTGAAAAATCAGTCTCTATTATCTCTTTCAGAATCTTATCTGTTCAGAGTGTGGAGATGAATTCACTTTACAGAGTCAGCTGTCCATACACATGGAAGAACATCGTCAAGAATTGGCAGGCAGTAGGATTCACAGCTGCAAGTCTTGCAAAAAAGAATTTGCAACTTCCTCACAGCTAAAGGAGCATATGAAAACTCACTATAAAATAAGGTGATAATCATGGGATTATAACAAAATGAGCAGATGTTACTTTTATGGTGATAGCTGGGAAAAGCAGGAGTAGTATTTCCAGTCAGCAAAGTACCATGACTTATGCAGATAATTTCTTTTCTTTGGTATGCTGTTCTAAAATGACACTTGCTTTTTAAAGTCTTGCTTAAGCGGGTGGTTATTTTTGGAGGCCTCTTTTTTTCCCCTTCTTTTTGTATTTAGGCATACATACTAAGCATAGTTCATCTGCCAGCTATTTGTAAACATGGGTTTCTCTGATGCAAAGTGATTTTTGAAGTGTGTTTACGATTTTAAACACCAATAGCAGTATATTGAAGCAAATGTATATTAATTTTACATAGCATTTATTATCATGACAAAAGTTTTAATGCTTTCATTCTGCAGAGATGTAACTTGCTCTTTGCAGTTTAATCATCTTTCCCAAGGGGTCCTCATTACAGCCTCCCATGCGTTTCTTTTCAATCTGAAAAAGCACAAAATGAAGGGAGGAAAAAAGAGGCCTGGTAAACGCTGTTCTTATTTTTGGTGAATATTTGTTCTTCCTTTCAGCTCTCTAGTTTAACTTTACTTTTAGGAAGGTGAGGATTACTTTAAGTTAGAAGGAAGAAAAACTTCTCTTGGTTTACTTTGTATGTTAAAAAAATCTAAAGTCTGGACAAGTCTCTTTTAATTTTCACTGTTTCTATAAAAAACAGATGAGGAAAATTGCATATTTAAAAACAAGAAATGCTGTCTATTCCCAGTTCTTTTTACTAGAAGTTAATACAGGTTCTACGATCTTAGTAGTTATGTTGCAGGAGGTTTAAACAGGTGTTGTAAATTTCAATCTGCAAACAGAAATTTAAAAGTTTGAAGTTAGGTTTGTATTGGTCTATATAAATGTATCACCTACAAAACCCATTTTTCTTGTGGACAACTCCTGTGTAGAGATGTTAGGATGAATATTTAGTTTGATTTGTAGCGAAATGAATTTGGGGAATTTATATTCTCTGGTTCTGTGGAGAGTGTGATTTGTATTTAAGGGCCAGCTGCAATTATTTGGATTGTTAAATTCTTCACTGGCTCTTACTAGACTTCAGCAAGTGCATTTGTACTCCAGTTTGAGATTTGCATGTTCTACTTCAGAATGAAGGACTTGGCTATGTTCAGGTAAAAGAAATAGAGTTGCACGGAGTTGAAAGTTCCCACCAAAATGGTTGAGAAGTCACTGTATACTTCTGGCAGAATTTACCCTGAAAATCTGAAGAGAGCCTCTAAGATGTATTGGATTTTTACTGCAGAAATAACTAAAATTCTTGGTGTATGTAGGTACTGTGTTTGGTGTATGTAGGTGTATGAAAAAGGAGCTGTTTGTATTGTCCTTTCAGTATCACTATGGAGTTTGGGTTTTCACTGTTGCAGCTGATACTATGTTGCCTTCAAGTCAGCACTATGTTAAAAATGATGGGGTAAAAGAAGCTTCTTCAAAACATTAAAAGTATTATTTTCATATTAAAAGTATTATTTTTTTTAATCACAGGGTATCAAATACGAGATCTTACAACAGAAACATTGATAGAAGTGGGTTTACCTATTCCTGTCCTCACTGTGGAAAGACGTTCCAGAAACCGAGTCAGTTAACACGACATGTTAGAATACACACAGGTAAGGCTGTGCAAGGACTTATTTTAATTTGTTTTTCTTTTACAAAAATCAGTTAAATTCTGAAATTGTGTATATTTTTTCTCCCTGTTGGGCCTTGAAAAATTATTAATACATTTGGTTCATTTGATGCAGTTACCTGTTGGTTTAAAATAGACTTTAAGTAATTCATTTGCTTAGGAAATTTATATGCTTTTAAAATTTCCATGATTTATGTGACTAGAGATTTATATGACTAGAAACAGTTAAAAATGTGAAAAACTTTATAGATGTCATTTGTTACCAAATATTGGTTATGGTACTTAGAGTTTCAGTGGGCCCTAAAATCAGAATCCCTTGATAAGGGTCAGTCATCCACTTTAAATTATATCTTAGGTGCTCTGGAGAGTAGGTTCTAAAATTACAATTGCAAAAAGAGCAAACGCACATGAGAATGATAATTTATTAATTATACTAATAAAGTAGTAGTCTTGCATTTTTTTAAATTGATTTATTTAAACTTACAAAGTGATATTCTGAGGTGATAAGCCTAGGTTGTAGTTTTAATAATTGAACAAGTGCAGGTGACTGTTCAGATTTGCAGAATGAGTCGGAAATGTTTTTTGCTACATTTCTGTCATAAATATGTGCATGTTTAAAACATAAGCAGTTGAAGTAATTGAAAAATGCCAAGCATAAAATAATATAAAGCTTTTGAAGTGTACTCATAACTATCAAAGAATAGTTCTTATGCTTTAACTGGGTATACATATCATAGCAGGAGTTTGGCTTTAAACAAAGTCTTCATTGAAGATGTTCCAGTGATGTTCAATATGTTTTTTTCATACGTACTGAATAAGTTGCCATTTGTCTAGTTTTTGACTAATTCAGGTACTCATTTATGTAAGTGTGCTATTCTGTTTGTAATATCAGCCAGTGTAATATCACTGTTCAGACAGTGATGTGGTGAGTTGCCATTTACAAGAATGGCCTTGTTTACTAAGAAATAAAAAGACCGTTGTGTGACACTTTCCTAAGAATCTTTTGAAGTTTTGCAGATCTAGTTATAGCAAAGTAACACAAGAGGTCACCCTTGTACCTTGCTTTAAAACAGTTGCTTGAAAGTAATATTAAAAAGAGGTGACTGAAAATTAACTTCAGTATTTTAGATTCTTTGCTCTATTTAATTCATTAGCTTATTCTAGTCAGAATTAAAGGAACAAGATTATAGTTGGTTGTGGATGCTTTTTTAAAGATTCAAAAAGTTCAAGGGCATTTATATTTTTTTTTGAAGACTAAAGGACATTTGTCTATTGGGAAGCCAGAGACAGAAAATGCAATCCCAATCTGCACATGCCAGGAGGTCATTTTAATTTCCAAGTAGCTTGCAAATACTCATTTAATTTGTGAAGTATGTTAGTACTCTAAATCTGCAGACAATCTGTCTGGCATTCAGCTGCTTGAGGTACTGTAAATATGTAGAAAAGAGCAACTCTGCTTTAAAGAATTTAGAATGCCCAAGTCTTTTAAGTGTTAAAATAGCAGGTTTGTGCACAATGTGCAGCATTACTTTAGCCTCTTAATTGCAGTGCTTTTTTTTTGTTCTAGCTAGTCATTTCAAGCACTTACAACCTTCTGGGAAAAAAATCAAGTCTCAGGGACTGCAATTCCCACATTAATAAAGAAGTAATGAACCCCTCGTCCCCTCTCTCAAAACTCTATTTTATTAAGTTATACTTGAGAAATACAGAAATTTCACATTTCCACAATAGAATTAAGATTTTGTTTTTATAATGAGATCTGCTTACATAGGCAAACTTAACCTGAAGCAATACTTCCATGTGTCCACCGGCAGGTCTTACTGGAATCTAACCTTCTTGCCTATGAAAGCCTAATGGGAATTCTGTATTTCCAGGTGTGAATCAATGTTCTCTTTTTAAATCTCTTTTAAAAAATATACAGTTAAAACCTGCAATCCTTAAAGCACCTTCAAAACCCCTAAGCAGCAGAACAGAAGATATACACTGCTTCAGTGAGTTACATGCTTGTAATCAAATTCAGAAAAATAGCTGCCTTTGTTTTTTGACTATGAGAATTTAATTAAGAATTAGTAAGTTTAAAGTAGATGTAATTACAGCTATGAAATTAGAAATCATCTAAAAATATTTATTAAAACTGATTTAGTGTGCACATGGTAGTACTTACTGGTGTAGCAGACATAACATACTGTGTGCTTATACTGGTCTTGGGTATAGAAATGTGCAAAGGCAGGGTGTTAAATATTTTCAAGATCCTAGAGTTATAACAGATGAACTATTTCACGAAAAGAAAAAAAGGATAGTACTAAGTTCACAGTGGAGGCTTCCCGGAGTTAATTAGGACACATGGTTGTAGGAAACTGAAATTTATTATTAGTGTATTATGTAGCTTTGTAATCTGTTTATGCAGTCCTCTTATGTTCTGTAACTTAAAGTTTCTGTGAGGTTTTTCATGCTTATCTGGTAACATACAAAAAGTGTAATTATGCACAGCACTGAGGGCACCAAAATTTGGACAGTGTTTCTGTAATAATATTGGCTAGTTTTTCTTTAAATATTCAATATGAACAGTTGTTGAAATTATTTTCTGAGTAGAACTGTCCAAAACATTAATGTATTGCATATTTTCAGTGGGTGGTTGCAAAGAATGAATGGCTCATAATACTCATAATACTTATTGGGGATCAGGAATCATATGCCATCTTTTGGAGGGTTGCTGTAAGACTTTCTGATTTTAAATCAGATGAAAGGTTAAATTTTTGACTGTAAGTTGTTTATTACTGTCCATTTACCCTCTGGGCCTGGTTTGTTTCTGTAAAGGTGTATGCATTTTATGGGATTTGGTGTAAAACACATGTGGGTTTCTTTTTCTTTTTTTTTTTTTTTTTTTTTTTTTCTCCAGTGATTTTGCGTAGCAGCTTCTGAAATCTTTCAAACCACAAGTTGAGGGAAGCTGTTTTAAATAATTGCTTCATCTAGATTTCTTTTATTTTACCCATTTCAACTGATAATCATCAGCTATGCCAAAACCTTTTCACAAGGCTACATGTTCATCATAGTAGGTGCTGAGGTTTGTGGTTGAGATAAACAATTTTATTGTCAAACTATTTATTATTTAATATAATTATTTGTTGTCACAATACTGTGTGTGTTTTATTTTAATGGATACTTTTTTTTGTTTAGATGCAGGAAACTGCTGACTTTTACTTAAATCTCTTTACCCTTCCTCCTCCTCCTGCTGCTGTTCCCTTGCAGGTGAAAGACCTTTCAAGTGCAGCGAGTGTGGGAAGGCCTTTAACCAGAAGGGGGCTCTGCAGACCCACATGATCAAGCACACGGGGGAGAAGCCCCACGCCTGTGCCTTTTGTCCCGCCGCCTTTTCCCAGAAAGGCAACCTGCAGTCACACATACAGCGAGTCCATTCTGAGGTAAATGCAATGATTCATCCAGGCCTGGGTGCTATTCCTGTGTGCTCCAACCAGTATGGATTTACTGCTGTAGTGTAGATTCTGGTTTGCTGCTTTTACCTGTGAGCTTTCCTTAGCTTGGTCTGAATAAATGTATACTTAGGAGAAGCATCAAAACCTTCATTTCCCAGTGTCTTTTCAGTCCATGGGTAGATTAATAAATAGTGGAGTTAGGTGTTCAAAACTGTACTTATGTCAGTCTTGGGAGTGCAAGGGCTAGAATCAGATGAAAGTAAGCCAAAACCAGCCAAGCAGAAAATGGTGTAAAATTTCAAGGCCAAACAGCAACTCACTAATTCTATTGTAGAACATACTTGTCTTTTGTCTGTGAAGTATATGTCTTGTAGCCTTTTACAGAGTTTTTTTGGTTACAAGTGGAAGAAAATTCCAGAATAAGATTAAAAAAAGTGTTTCAGACTTCTTTATGTCTGTTTTTTTTTCCTCTTTTTGACAGACAGTTTTTAAGACTCAAAAGATACTGCCGTGATAAAGTAATACAATCTTCTTAGCAATGTGAGCTATGCAAATTTGTTCAGTAATTTCCTTGCAGGCTTTAGTGATCTGTGCTTGGAAATACCATAGAAAGGGACCTAATCTTGGTTTAGAAATCGTGAAGTGATAGAGGTAGCATTTTTTGCTGCTTTTTTTTCCTGTGTGCATATCAGCTTTGTTCTCACTTTTTGCCTAACTCTGAGATTTGCATTCTCGTTTTCCATTCTTGTGTACAGTGGTAGATATTACTAAGGATCCTTTTAGCATGTTGGTTTCTTACTTTTAGGATATGCCTCAGTATATGGATGTCTTACTAGTTTGTGATACACTTAATTATGTTAAGTCATATAACTTTGAGTACGGTGTCCAATTTAGACCACTGAATTCAGGAAGGGCATTGAAGTCCTGTAGTGCATCCAGAGAAGGGTAATGAATCTGGTGAGGAGTCTGGAGCACAAGTGCTGTGAGGAGTGGCTGAGGGAGCTGGGGGTGTTTAGCCTGGAGAAGAGGAGGCTCAGGGGGGACCTTATCTCTCTCTTCAACTTCCTGGAGGGAGGCTGTGGCCAGGTGAGGGTCAGCCTCTTCTCCCAAGCAACCAGCGACAGGACAGGAGGACACAGCCTCAAGGTGTGCCAGGGGAGGTTTAGGTTGAACATCAGGAGGAATTTCTTCATGAACAGGTGATTAGACATTAGAATGGGCTGCCCAGGGAAGTGGGGGAGTCACTGTCCCTGGAGATAATTGGACTTGGCACTCAGTGCCATGGTCTAATTGACGTGGTGGTGTTTGGTCATCGGTTGGACTTGGGGACTTCAGAGGTGTTTTCTGACCTAAATGATTTTGTGATTCTGTGGTGTGACTGGTCATCCTCAAGATTAGCAGCTCTCTATATGTGATACTTCTGCTACATAAAAGAATGCACCAACATTGATTAACAATAACTCAAATTGATTAAATTAACTTTTTTCAATATTAGTTAGGGGTGAAGTAAAAAATATTTTTCACTTTTTTCCCTGTTACTGTTTTTCTGTAAGAAAGAAACAAGCTGTGGGATAAGGTACCTTAAATAAATGCTACCTCTTGATCACATCCTATGCTGTGTTTTGCAGTCCTGAGCCTGCATTGGAGTTACTGCTTTGGATAATTTATTGATTTTTTTTTTCTTGCTGTTGCTGGGTTTTCTCCAAGCCTGCATGGAACTCTATGAATTCCTGGTTTTATTCTGAGACAGTTACAAAGTAACATTGCAGCTGATAATGAATTACAGGTTGATTCTCACTTCTTAAAGCACTGTTTAGTTGTAGCATATTTTATTACTTAATACCTCTTTTTGAAAGTCTTGTTGGCAGTTTAATGTCACAAAACATGAAATACCAATACTATATTGCAAGTACTGCAGTATGTTTTCTTTTGAATACCTTGTTGCTCTCTGCACATTGCAAGTACCACATTGGATGTTATTGCTATGTGATGGACTGGAGAGGGAAGGTGAGGATGTCTGGAATCTGTAAATTTAACTGCTTTTGTTACCTTAACCCATTGGTCCAAAAGTATTGAACAAGTGGCTGCTGATCACTTTCTCATTCTGTGTGTTCAAATTCAGTTCAAACTAAACATTAAACTTCAATGCCCTTCACGGTGTTGGTTTCGTCTGCATTTTTTTTATATCATATTTCCAAACTTGCATTTGTATTTTATATGATGTTTCATCTTCAAGCAGATCTGAATTGATAAAATTGCATTTCAGTTTTGCTTTTAAGAGTGGAATGGTAGGAGATGAAAGAGACAAAAGTAAAGAAAGTAAAAAAGTAAAGAAAAAGTAAAGAGAAAGAAAAGTAAAGAGAGAAAAGTCTGAGGCCTCGTTTACTGCTGGGCATTTGTTTTGCTGTCTGGTACTTCACAACGTTGAGAAGTGGTAGTAGGAATTGTAGTCATGCACGTAGATTATAGTTCATTTATATCCAAGAGGTGCCAGGGTGATTCCATAGCTGCATATTGGTAACTTGAAAAAATAAACCATTTTAGCTCTCATAATCCCGTAGTATATTTGTTATATAGAAAAATAATGAAAAACATAATATTTGATAGATGTAGGGAAAACGTACTTTATTTTTTTTTTAAAGGTGAAGAATGGCCCTACATACAACTGTACAGAATGTAGCTGTGTCTTCAAAAGCTTGGGTAGTTTAAATACACATATCAGCAAGATGCACATGGGTGGTCCACAGAATTCTGCAAGTGCTTCAACAGACGTATCTCATGTTACGGCGGTAAGCTTTGCTTGGTATATTGTGAAAATGCCTTTGAGAGTTTTAATTAGGTCTGTATCTTAATTCCAGTTGTTCTTCAGATAGGTTAGAACTTCTAGACCTGTAGCTGCCTTTCATATTTTTCAAGTTTTGTGTGATTTTTTGGTATTAATTTGCAGGATTAAATATTGGGAAAACGTGAATTTGCCAACTATATGCAAATAAGTATTTACAATTTGAGGGTTTGGTTGAAAATGTAGCACTTTAATTCTGCAACTAAGTAAAGCATAATTCTTGTTCTTACTGATTATGTTAGCCTCCTCTGATAAAATAAAAATTGTGGGGAAGTCTTATATACTGTATTAATTTCAACTCATTTTCAGAAATCGTTTGTATTATTCTAGTCCATATAAACACATAGTGGATTCTTTTGTGTATATCCGATAACGTTTTAAATGTTAGCTTTGTATTAGGCAGATTATAAAGGGAAAAACATAGCTTTATTGGAAACAATGAATGTTTTTTTTTTCTTAACCAAGATACAAAAAAGAGCTAAAATTCAGAAAATGTCTCTGGTTTCATAAGACTACAATATTTTTTGAGCCAGTGCATATTTAATTTATCATAGTACTGTTCTTTTTTCTTTCATTAGAACAACCTTTTCTACTTTTAGTCTCTTCTGTTATACGTAATCTACAGTTCATGCTTTAATGTTCAATGGGTGATGAGCAACACTTGACTTTGAAAGAGGAGGGTTAAAATTTGAAGTCTGAACTTCTTTTTGTGTCTTCTTGAAATAAGCTGTCTAGTGATGTTGTTTGGAAAAGCTTTTTTTTACATTTTCTGAAGTTGTTTTATAGGCAGATGTTATTTGTTTCTCCATGTCAAATCATAAAAAGAAGGACTAATGTGTCTTTCTTGTTTGCAAGTACATATATTCTCTGGTTTTTTTACATTTCTACGTTCTCAAGGCTAATCTTAAAAGCAGGATGAAAAATAATTCCTTCATCCTACCTCATGGGGTTTTTTTCCCCTGGACAGCTCTGTTTTTTTTTTTTTTGGTTTTTTTTTTTTTTTTTTTTTGTTTTTGTTTTGTTTGCTTAAATAGTTTGGATTTGCTTAGCATATTGCTTTTACAGCAGTGTGGTGTCATCTCTGCTTGCATGAGTACTTCACTGCTTGTATGCAAGAGGGGAATAGCAAAAAATGCCATACAATAGTATGTAAATACAAAAGTAAAGAGAGAGAAGGGAGAAAAAGATTCTTTCTAAAAATAGATGCCAAGAAGTTTAGCAAGGAGGAGCAGAGATAAAAAAATGACATGTCAATTGCATATTACAGGGGATTATGCTTTTTATTTGTGATTTTATGTCTGAATCTGCATATATTTAATCCTATTTTTTTCTGTTGCTCTAGAAACTTAGTACATTATTAGATTAGGACTAATATTCTTAGATTAGAACTTTTCTTCATTCTGCTGAAAACTTGCAGAGCTGCTTTAGCAACAAATCTCCAGTATACTAATTCTATTCTGAAGTTTGCCATCAGACTCTGTCATTGCTTGGTACATACCTGAGGATAAGCAATGATTATGTCCTTATTAAGTACCCATTTCAAACGCTGAAGTTTCCTGAAGTGCTGTGCTGCAAAATAATGTACTCTTGTGTGATACATAAGAATATTTTCTAAATTATAGTGACTGTAAGGCTGTCATTTTGCTGTCGTTTGCTGCATTAGTATTTATAACTAAGATGATTTTGTGCACTTCTGTTTCTCTCACATAGTCTCATTTCTCTGTGCTATTTTTCTGCATTGTATCAGCCATGTTTTTCTTTTTTTTGATAAAGATTTAAAATATTTTGATTTCTTTGTAGGACTCTGTCACCCAGCCTTTAACAACATCCCCTACTAATCTTTTGCAACCTGTTGATAACAAATGGAAGAATGTAAGTGTGAAGTTTTTGTCATATTTTTGTATCAAGACTATCAGTGGGAGGAACTTTGCGTAATTTTGTAAGTTTTCATTTAACTGTTGAAAAGGGTATGCTGTGATACTTTGTGGTAAGTAGGATCAGCTAGTATGTGAAGGAAAGCTCCTTGGTGAACGCAGCTGGTTATGTAGAGGTGGAACAGTTCTTGAATGGATTATATTGCCTCATTTGTTTACACACTCATGATTTCGTATGTAAGTTTGTTCAACAGCTCTTCAAAATGGAGGTAAATACTTTTCTGTATAAAAAGACAAGAGAGTAAGGATTCTTTAAAATCCTGGATTACCCTACCCCTCTGCATTTGTTTTGCAGGGATTACCATGGTTTGGTTGGAGAGGGGAGGAGCTGTGTTCATACAGGTTGAGTTGATTGGAATTTAGGCAGCAGAGGACCATGGGGCTCAGGAGGAGCTGTGGAGCTGGGGAAGGATAATGCAGGGCTGACTTTCTGGAACTCCATAGCAAGCAGTTGTGGTGTACAGGAAGGTTTTCATGTGCCAAGTCCCCCTGAGAATTCTGGCAGGTTTTGTCACAGCTATACAGCATCTTGTCAGCTATAGGTTGCAGCATGATATATCATAGGGACAGACCATCTAACTTACAGTCTCCCCTTCCCAGCTTCAGCTACTGAAAATTTTCCCTTGTACTCAAATCTACAAAACCAAGAACTGGGAAATGTGGCAGTATTGCTTTAAAGTCACTAAAAACAACTCATCCACTGTAGGCAGGGCAGAAGGGTGGAGGGGTGGCACTGGTGTGTAATAGAAGGGTTAGAATGTTTGGAACTTGCAGTTGGCAATGGAATAGTTGAGTGCCTAGATAAAAGAGTCAAGGGGCAAACAAATAATGCAGATATTGTGGGAGTCTGCTGTAGACCTTCCAGGCAGGACGATGATATTGACGAATTATTCTTCGAGAAACTAAGGGACACCTCTGAGTCAACTGCCCTTGCCCCTTACGGGGGGCTTCAACTTGCCAGACATTACCTGGGAGAATCACCCAGCTGATACAACCTGGGCCAGAAGATTGCTCCCTTAGGACCTATTACATAACATTGTCATTCAGGTTTTTTAGCAGATTTGGAAAGATGCCCTCCTTGATCTGCTGCTTGTCAACAGAGAGGATGTCATAAGCAAAATGGAGATTGGCAGCCATCTTGGCCACAGTGACCATGAAGCAATAGAGTTTAAAATCTCAGTTGATAGGAGGAAAAGTGCCAGCAAAACTTCAACTCTGGACGTGAGGAGAGTGGACATCAGGCTGCTCAGGGAACTAGTAAATAAGGACCCCTGGGAAAATGTTTTTGCAGGTGCTGGGGAATATCAGTGCTGGTCACTTTTTAAATATCACCTTCTGAGGGCACAGGAGCAGGCAATTCGCAATTGTCACAAGTCAAGCAGGCAAGGCAGAAGGCCATGTTGGCTGAACAGAGATCTTCTCTTGGAAATAAGGCAGAAAACAAGGTGTATGTCCTGTTGAAGCAAGGTCAAGTGACATGAGAAGAGTACAGAGATACTGCTTATTGCTGTACAAAGAAAATTTATGTGGCCAAGGCTCAGCTGCTGGCCTGAAACTGTGGGGGACAATAAAGAGTTTTTTCAGATGGATTCTTGGCAATAGGTAGTGTAAAAATAACACTGGCCCATTACAGGATGAAGATGGCCACCTCACAAATGGGGATAGGGACTTGGTCTGTTCAACCTGGAGAAGACTTAGACCTCATTGCAGTTACAACTTCTTGATGAGGGGGAAGAAAAGGGACAGACACTGATGTCTTCTCTGTGGTGACAAGGGGCAGGACCTGAGGGAATGGCTGTTAGTTTTGGCAGGGAAGGTTTAGGTTCGATATTAGGAAAAGGTTCTTCACCCAGAGCGTGTTTGTGTACTAGAAAAGGCTCCCCAGGGAAGTGATCACAGCGCCAAAACAGATGGAGTTCAAGAAGCATTTAGACAATGGTCTCAGACGTGTGGTGTGACACTTGTGATATCCTGCACAGGGCCAGGAGTTGGACTTGATGATTCTGATGGGTCCCTTCCAAAATATTCTGTGATAATGTGATAGAGTACCAGGTTTTCCCTAGTGAGAGGTATGAGTTGGGAGCCATGGATTCCATTGCCTTCTCCTCCCAGAATTGCCTAACACTGCCAGGCAGCTTTCCAGCCACTCTGACCCCGGCCTGCAGTGCTGCCTGAGGTTTTTGTGACCCAGGTGCAGGACCCAGCACTTGGCCTTGCTGAACTTCATACCACTGAACTATTGACCAAGTCTGTCCAGATCCAGGGTTGTATATGGTCTGTATTTCATTCTTAGGGGTTTTTCAGTTGTCTGTTCATAGTGTTCACTATTCATGAGCTCTGTTTGATGATACAAGAGGAATCAGAGCCATCAGAATCCTTAAAATATTCTGTGGTGTGTTTATTAGTGAAGAGATTCAAAGTGTTTTAGCTGCCTTGTTCATCAGATGAACTACTTAGACGTGATTTCATCTTCTCATTTAAAGAAGAGGGAGAAGTCTGTCATCTTAATAGGGAAGAGGAAAAAGTTTGAGGGTCAAAGTTAGGCAAATTGACACTTGGAGAAAGTAAAGTATGAAATTTTAGTGGAGATAAGTTACTCTTGGAGCCACATATTGAAGTTGGATGGCAAACAGAAAAAAGAAAAATTAACCACAGTAAACTACTTGATTTAAAGAACTGCTGTAATTTTTTACAGTTACTGTGACTTGAAGGAGTAATTCACTGAGAGCAGGCACACTGTGTTACACGGCAGATCAGATGAACCAAGGGTCATCACAAGGTCCACTGTTCCAGTTGAGCAACAGTGGAATTACCAAGCAGACCTAGAAAGAGACCTCTGAAACTTTTTATAATTAACAATGTATCTTCAGAGTAACAAACTTCTTATGTGTGGGTGTGTGTACATAGTTGTTCAAAAAAGATAACTATCTTGGTTTGGAAAGGCAGGTATCTGCCAGGGAAAGCCAGAGCTCCCCTTGGAATGGAGAATGCAAACCTCGCCTTCCAAATTATTATAATTTTACAATTAGGAGTTTTCAGGCAAAGATATGGGAATAGGAATAACAGTTTTTTACTAGGAATGTTAAAAATACAAATGTAGTAGTTCAAAAAAAACCAAGCAAGCAAACAAACAAAAATCCTAAAATACCCTGACAGAGTCAGAAATACAACCTGACACCCTGCTGGTCAGGGTGTTGGAAGCAGTCCAAAGCCCTCCTGGAGTAACAGATGTAATTCTGTTGGACTAGAGATGATCCTGTAGAAAAGAGTTGAGTGGTGGTGAGATGGGTCCAGTCTTCCTCTGTAATCTAGTGGAAAACCAGATACCTGGTGTTCCTGGGTTTCAGTTTTTATCTAAATAGGAATGGTTTGATGGTTTGGGTCCCCTCACTGGGTGGAGTGTCTCATGATGGGATGATGTAATGTTTTCAGTCGTGCGGTGAGCCTTAATGGCCTACTAACGGAAGATATCTCCCTGGAGGGAGGATAGGTCCTGGAAGAGATAAGGAACATTGCTCCACCTGGTTTTAACAGCTGGCCCATTAACAGAAGACACCTGCCCTCTCCCCCCCTTGAAGTAATGAGGAATGGGTTGTAAAAGAGATAAAAAAAACATCTCCCCAACCAGTTTGAACAGATGGAAATAAAATACATGTTTTTGGTTACATATCCCAAACCAAGACAATAACCTCCATGAGACTGTATATAAACTGCTTTATAATACGCAGGACACACTGGCTAAATGCATGTAATTGCTGTAATTTTCATATCATAGATGATGTTGAGAAGTTCCCTCATTAACAATTTTTCTCTTGCTAAAGCCTGGGAGAATTTTATACATTTTTAGTGTAGGCATCCTGCTCTACATAAAAACTTCCCTACATTCTGTTTCCAAAAAAGATGATATAAAGAGCTGTTACACTCTTCAGCAAACTGCTTTGTATCAGTTCCTGTTTATGCCATTCTTATTGCAAGATAGTGTGTCATCCATATTGAATTATTTATAGCACTTTTTCTAAATTGGATTCTGAAGAGATATGGAGTCTTTTTGTATCTCACTAGTGAGGTGAAAAAAGAGCTAGTTGTTAAATCAGCAAAGTAACAAATGATATTCTCACATGCATGCAAGAGAAACAAGATAAGGATTTGTTTTTTATCATGCCATGAGAAGGCATTAAGAATACTTCATCAAATTCACAGGACATAATTTGAGTCAAGCTAATGTTTCTTAATATAATTCTTTGTAACCATCCTTTATTTTCTCCAGTAACTGTCATCTAACTGTCTAGTGTAAAGTGTCAGTATAAAGAAAATCTCAGGGAGTTTTCAGATTAGAAGGAAATAGTACAAATGTGAAGCCTAAGATTATTCTTTGCTAAAAATAATCTGAAAGAAGATAGCATTTTATGTCTGTATGTGATTGCACATGCACCTGGAAGTGAATATTAGAAGCTAATAACCAGTGTATTCTAGGATATCCAGCTGTGGGGCTAACCATTGTCTAAGTATATATTTCTATTTTCTGCAGAAAAACATACTATTGAGAGCAGTTACTTCAGTAATGGTGTACTTGTGCAGTCTGTTTATCATAAGAAGAGAAATTTATAAATGTAGGCAAACAAGAATCTTTATTTCTGCTTCTGAAATAAATACCAAAGTGCTCTATCACTTTTTTCCTTCATACTTGTTACTAAGGTAGTTTAAGATACACAATTTCAAATTAAAGATTGAGAAATTAGATTTTTACACTTCCAATTTTTTTAGTGTTTTGATGGAGCCTGATGTGTATTTAAATTTTTAGGTTATGAGGAGATTCCTCTAAAGCTGAATGGTTTCGAAGGTTCCAAATTGAAGGGGAAAAGTTAGTCATTTGTTCTGAAAGGTTTTGATACAGCAACACAGATAATTTATTAAAAAAAAAGAAATTCTAACAGAAGGGTGTTTTTTACAAAGGACCTGCTTGAGATAAATGTGAACTCTACAAATACAGCCATGTCAGTTTATTTCTTTTGGGAATTACTTTTCATGTGACCTTTACACATGGAGTTTTGTAGTTGATCTCTCCCTGTGTTTTCTAAATTGGTTGAAGGTTCAGTAGTTAACAGTAAATTTAATTCAAACTGTAAGCTTACAAGTTCAAGCTTGGGAAGAACTGAAAAAAAAAGATATATAAAAGTAATTCTGTAAAGTAAGCAAACTTCGAATGAGGCTCTGTATAATCATTACATCTTGTATAAGTGGCCATCCTCGTAGTGGACAGTTACCAGATATTTCAGGTAAGGGAGTTGGACAGGTGAGTTCATAACACATACTTTTGATCTTCCTTGACAAACATACCACTGTATATTTCAGGCCACACATTTTCGGTCTCCACTTCTTCAACAGACAGAAAACCAGGTGTCTCCAGCTGCTGCTCATCAGAGTCAGCAGACTGTCACTGATGTCATTCAGCAGCTCCTTGAGTTATCAGAGCCAGGTCCTGTAGAAAATAACCAGCCTCAACAACCTGGTCAACAGCTCAACATTGCAGTGGGGATCAGTAGAGATATTTTACAGGTAAGAGCTCTATGTGAGAACAGCTTTACATTTCAGTGGTTCCTTTCTCAGTCTCTCTTATATTTTAATGAAATTAATTATCAATATTTTCAATTATAGCATTCCTTAGGGATTTATAAACAATCTGTCATTCAAGAAAGAATTGTAAAGATTTGTTTAATGGGTATGGACTGCACCAATGTATCTTTGTATGGCTTTAAGTGTACACCTCTGTACATGGATACTTTCACTGATACCTTATGCCTTTTTTTTCCTGTTGCCTAGAAGTAGCTTGTGGTGTGTCCTTAGGTTATCAGTGCTTAAAACATGATATCATTCAAGGTGGGAAAAATATTTTTAGCTGGTTAAAAAATGAGAATGTATACGTGGCCTTTACCGTGTTCTAATTAATAAGGGCTGTCTGAATATTTCCTATTTGTGCAAGATTTTTTTTCCCCAAGGTCAGCCAATGTTTTTCCTAAAAAAACTTAGTATATTTTGTCCTTGAAAATGGCAGAAGGAGAGGCAGTGTAACGGAAGAGGTGTGGGGTGGTGAATTACTGTCTGTGATTGTTCTGCAGCCTGTGCCACATAAGGCACAAACAGGATGGATCAGAGCAGAGAATAATATTCTTTAATGTTTAGTGGTAGCCTGCTTACCTGTAAGATACCTTTTCAACTCTAGACTTTTAAGTACCATTTAAATTTGGGTTTGGAAGACCCAAATGTTATATGCAGCTATGGGCAGGTTCACCCTTTTTTAGCTATGCTGAGTTCTCTAATGTCTGGAATGTGATGAAGAATTGGAAAGAGTAACTACATGATACATAACTATTATCCTGATAGCTATAAAAAAAAAAAAATTGTTGTTTCCTTAAAGACAGCTGCTGAGAAATACATATGTAAGTGCAGAAAATCCAACCTAAAATTTCAGACAATCAGAAATCAGTGCTGTGTAATAATGTGTTTGCAGGTTTGCAATACAGCTGAAATTTTGTAAGAATGAGACATTCAATTCCTTTAATTATATTTGCATTGGATCTTCTAAGTACTTGTTTGAGAGAAGTTGGGGATAACTGTGGAATGTTTCTTCCTTAATCTAGAAATTCTTTTGTTCTTTTTTTTAGCAAGCATTAGAGAACAGCGGGTTGTCGTCAATTCCTGTCTCTGCGCATTCTACTGACTGCAGCCAGGCTAAGGCTGCTGGGGCCCAGGATCAGAACCCAGATGTCCCAAGCCTCTCAAATCATCAAGCTGATTCTAATAGTGCTGAACAAGATAAGGAGCAAGATAGTACAGATAAACTAGATAAAAAAGAAAAGAAGTTCATTAAGAAAAAATCACCATTTTTACCTGGTAATATTTCCAATGCTTTCTAATTCTTGTGCTGTAAAGAGTGTAATAATTTTACAATAATAATAAATGAGTGTGTTTATGGCTTTATGAAGGGATTTCCCAAAGTGTGTTGTGGATTAGTTATGAACAGTATTTGTTCTTACCTAAAACACAGTGTAAGATATGATTAATAGTATTTATCATTTTCATTATAAAATATATTTTCATACAGAAAACATGTCAGAATGGCATGAGGTGAAATTATACTTCTAAATATTTTGGATTAAATCAGTGGAGTTATAGGAAAAGAAACAAAAAGGTATGTCTAAAGTAAATCTGATATTCTCTCCCATCATCCTTCTCTGACAAGGACTGGCTTTTTATTGTGGGACTTTGGAAGCGAGGTCTTATAGAGGCATAAGGGCAGGACTGCAGATCTTGATGGATCCCATGTAGGGAAGGACAAAGGCTGGCATTATGAATAATTCTTCATGTCACCGGTCTCTGGAATCACAGTACTGATATGATATTATCACCATAAATATATGTTATTATTCTGCCTCTGTACTGTGCTGTGTATATGTAAGCCTGCATTTTGTCTCTGTGTTCTTAAATGCAACTTCAGTCTCAAGGTTGCTTGAGCTTTATGGCTGCTGGAAGTTGTTTGTTCCAAGTAAAGCCTTCATACTTTAGCAGCCAGCCTGGTATATACAATGCTATAATGCAGCCTTTCGTCTCTGCCTGTAATATCTTCATAGGTACATTGATGTTGCTTTTTCTTTTGCAAGGGATGGAGAAATTGGTCCAAAGTAAAAGCTTGTCTTCTTCAGTGTAGCTGTGATAAAAATTAACATGACTTTTTCCTCTGGTAATAATTATTACTTAGGTTTAACAGTAACAACTCTAGTTGTGACTGCACATAAAAATAAAAGATCACTGCTGTACAGTCAAACACAACCACTTTTGTTTTTTGGTAAAGTAACATGATCTCAGTGTGTTGACAGGAAAAAAATCATTAGGTTAACTGATTTAAATGAGCAAACAATCTGATATTAAATAACATATATTAATAAAAAACTTGGATAGGTTTTAGAAGGAGTTTCTTTAATGTTTTGTTGAGACAAAAAGTCCTGTTTCCTTAGGACAGACATTAAGGTTCTTGGATCATTAAACAACTTTTGTGAAAAAAGTAGCCTTAAACTGTTAATCTATCAGAAGGAGTTGTGCCCTTTTTCTTCCTTTGCAAGTTTACAAAATGTAGTTTAAGTTTGAATTTGCAAATGAGCAGGTCAAGCAAAGTAACTTCTCCAGCTGGATAAGTGTTCAGTAAGTAAAATAATTCAGTGTGGTTGTGGTTGAGGATTTACAGTCATTGTTGGATAATTTTGTGTTAGATATGTTATTTATAATTTAAGTGGTATATTATATTGCATTTACAGCTGCATTCTACATTTCTAAGTGGCATAGAAATTGTTATTTGAATTTCAACAGGATTCTCTTGGGGTTTTTTTGTCATTCCAGCTCACCACCATTTTCATGAAGCAGAATGTATCTGATAGAGAAGTTCATCTTCTATGAAGCGTGTTGTGATGACACCTATTTCACAAAGTGTTTTTGTGGTCTGATTACAATAGCATTAATCTAGTGGGATTTTTCAAGAATTGTTAGAAGGTTTAAAAAGCTTTCATTTTGATATTCCTTATTTTAGGTTCTATACGTGAAGAGAATGGAATCAGGTGGCATGTTTGTCCATATTGCTCTAAAGAATTTAAGAAACCGAGTGATTTAGTGCGCCACATTCGCATTCACACCCATGAGAAGCCATTCAAGTGTCCCCAGTGCTTCCGCGCCTTTGCCGTGAAGAGCACTCTGACAGCACACATAAAAACACACACTGGCATTAAAGCTTTCAAGTGCCAATTTTGTATGAAAAGCTTTTCCACCTCAGGGAGTTTAAAAGTTCACATTCGCCTGCATACAGGTAAGGCCTTGAAATGGCTTTGTGTATTCTGTGGTGTGGGTGGGACCTTGAATGAGAAAAGACTGTGTGAAATGTGTAAGTTGTAGACACGTCTGCCATGTCATTGTTAATATCTAGCAGAGAGTGTATCATTTTAATGTTGTACCTGATGAGTGTCATTTTTTGTCATAACTTTCTACTGTTTCACGGCTTTGAAACTTACGGCTCTTACAAAAAACACGGACATTTGATTTTCTGATGATGAGTCAGCTGGTATATCTAGTTTTCTAATTTCTAATATTACTATTCTGAATGTATTAAAGAGTCATACTCTTGCCATTTGAGTTCTGATTTTGCTTATCCCCAGTAATCCTTAATATTTGCTCTGCATCTTCCCTCCTCCCCACAGTTTTTTGATAATTTCACTCTAACACTCAGGATGGGTTATTTCCCATTTTATGTTCTGCATTACAGTGTTGCTTCTTGTTTTCACCAACTTACTGTTTCCAGCATCTCACACTGAATATCCTATAACTCCTCCAATGATATGGTCTTTGAAGGTCTCCTTTGATCATATCATATATGATATCTTCAAAACCTTTTTATGTGATTGAACTGTCCTTTCCATAAAGAACAATTCATTTTCTGCTTTTGGTAGGCTACCTGGTTGTTTTCCAAGTTCTTCTTTTGTTCGTACAGGTAAATAAAGGTGCAGCAAGATAAATGTGCTGCTCTTCCCTTTAATTCCTGTTTCTGTAATTAACTTCTGCAAAAGTATAATTTATTGGCTTAGGTGCATTTGGGATCCAATATATCTTATAGTTTGATGTATTTTATCTGTGAAATATCAATGTTGAATTCATCTACAGAAAGTCTTTTTTTTTGTAAGCTTGTAAACCAGTATTTTGATTCTGTTAAAGTCAGGCTTACTTCATACAAGCATTCAGATTAATTCAGAGGGCAGAAGCACTAGGTGGCTTGGCAAACAGGTAGTCCAGTGTTTATGGAACTGCTCTGTAGTTTCAGAGAATGTTTCATTTATTGCATTGTGAAGAATGGTTCGTTCTTCTACATTTTTTCTGCCTGTGATTGAACTTGATAAAAGCTGTCTTCATAATACCCCGTCACATTTCCTAGCCTTTTAAGTCCAAGATTTTCCCTTGAACAAAACCAGAAAGTTGTTTGCCTGTCTCTAACTTACTAAGTTCTCTAGGAAATGTCTCCCAAGGAGATGTTTCTACTGGTTTTTGCAATAGAAAAGTCTTTTTCGATATTTCTGTTGGCATGCTTTTTTTGACTGCCATCGAACAGAGTTGATGTTTTCGGAGACGGATCTAGAATTTTTTCAACTTTGTCACATTCCTGTTCCCTTTCTTTTTTTCTGTTATATAGCCTACTTGTTTGTGTGTTTGCTGATTGCTTTTTCTCACAGTTTCTTAGAAGTTTGTTTTGGAAGGACTTTAACCTGCGATGTGGAATTCTTAGGAGAGCTTCTGAAACACTTGAAAATTGCTGTCTCATTTGCATCTTTCAGTTTCTTGATAACAAACATGCTTGAAGTGATGTGTTCCAGTCAATTAGCCGTTCAGCAGATTAGTTGTTACTTTGATTGGGTTTTCTGTATCTGTTTTGAAAACCTGTCTTACGATAAACACCATGAGAGAAAGCAAAAAAAAAAATACAGGGAATAGAATCAGTATTCTAAAGCTACATTTCTAGGTTGATGGAAATGAAATTTTTAACTCATTTTTTTAAATCTTTTGCAGGTGTTAGGCCGTTTGCTTGTCCTCACTGTGACAAGAAGTTTAGAACATCGGGCCATCGGAAAACTCACATCACTTCACATTTTAAACATACAGAACTGAGAAAGCTGCGACATCAACGTAAACCCACAAAAGTTCGAGTAGGAAAGTCAAGTGGTCCAGTACCAGACATTCCTTTGCAAGAGCCCATACTCATAACTGATTTAGGTAAAGAGCGAGTCAATCCATACTCTCTTGAAATTTGGATTTCAGTGGAATATAAAGGTTGCATTTTAATCAAGCAAAAACATTCAGAGCTCACTCGTAAAGATGCATGTTGAAATAAGTCATCAAAAGCAAACTTCAGCAAAGTGCTGTATTTTAGAGTTTGCTTGCACTAGAATTAATAAGAACAGTATTTTTTATTTACTGTGAAGTTGTAAAAGCCTTACCAGTAAGAAAGTATGTGCATTTTTATATTAGGAGTTCAATTTGAATATTATTTGACTGTTGGTATAGAAGAGATGAAGTTCATGACCTAGAGTCTTCTTAAGATGATCATGTTTCAATAAACATTTGTAATAAAGATTACAGATATTAATGAGTCGGTCTGTTACGTGATTTTAAAGCATTTGTAATAATTATGACCTGAACTGAATTAGTAGTAATCATTAGTGGTCATATTTCAAAAAAAAAAAAAAAAAAAGGGCAGCTTAATTCTGGAACCTGCTTTGGAGAATTCATCCAGTTATTTTAAATTCAGTTGTATAAATATTGTCACAAGATTATGTAAAACCGCTTTTTGGAAGTTGTACAGAACAATATGTTCTTGTCCAGTAGAGGTCAGTGTAGTGGGTGAGGTGTTTACTCTTTGTTGTTTGATTGAACAGTCTGCTAACCCGTGACTTGTCTATTGTGCAGTCATTTTTATGGTGGATTCTTATATTGGTAATATCTTTAGCTGATATTGATAAAATCATTATCACTCTTTTAAAATCCTTTTGCTGTCACTGCATCCAGAAGTTACTGAAAGCAAGAGTAGGGGTTATTTTGGTATCAGATAGAAGAAACTTAAAATTTTGGGGCGCAATCAAAACTTAGCTGATAGCTTCAGAACATCACGCAGTATTTCTTCTTGAGTGAACCCCAGAAACAAGTGCAATCCCATTTCTCAATTTTGAAGAGAAGCTCTGCTTCAATATAATTAAGATCTGCTCAGTGAAAGTCCAATTTTTGGAAAAAGAACAATATTAACAAGAAGTACTATAGAAGTTGTTTCCTGTGGATGCTGGTAACACAAGACCTCTGCTGATACTAGAACGTTCAATGTAAAAATAAGTTGTACTGTTTATCTAGAAGGTGTCATGTTTTTCAACGCCCTGACAATATTTCCACATTTTTACTCCTCCCCCCACCCGCCAAAAATAATCATTGTTCTTTTAGAGATGTTAAGTACCTAATAATGTTACTTTGTAATACTGTTAATCTTTGAGTGGCCCTTCTGTTGATACATATTTTGCTTTCTAAAATAGTCCTACTTTTTCTAAAAGCCTATGAAAAAAAGTCGGCAAATTCTTTTCTATCTGTTTCAATGCTTTTCACAAAAGGTGTCTTAAATATTTGTCAAGTTATATACCTGATATACATTGGTTAAATATAATTTGCTAAGGTAGAGGTTGGAAGAAGAAAATATTATCAGATCAGCAATAAATTCATAACTGTCAACTTTTTCTAAGATGAATGCTTATTTTGGACAAGGCTGCTATTGTAGTGAAGTGGACCTGTGAATAAAAGAATAATTTACCTCTAAAATACTATGTACAGTATAACATCTATAAGGTTAAATAGATGGATGCATAATTTTAAGTAAATGCTGAAAACATGCACATTTTCTTTGTATTTTGGATACTACAAGTTTAGTCATGCTTTCTTTTCAATTACTAGCTCTTCAGACTACTACATCTTTGGAATAACTTTGCCAATCAACTTTTCCTTTTTGTGTGTGTGTGTTTATATATGCAGGTCTTATCCAGCCAATCCCGAGGAATAGCCAGGTCTTCCAAAACTATTTTAACAGTAATTTTGTGAATAATGCAGAGAGACCATACAAATGCTATTATTGCCATCGAGCCTATAAAAAATCCTGTCATCTTAAACAGCACATCAGGTAAAATAAACAAAATAAAGAAAGGAAATGTATGTCATAACAAATTTGTGGAAAGGCACAAAATTTATATAGTAGTCACTGAAAATACTTTTTTTTACCATCTCTTAAACACTGAACCAGTGATAATAGATTTTTTTTTTCTTGTAGAGTTGGAGGAGGCTTTGCACAAAGTTGTGCCTATGTGCAGTTCTAGCAGTATAAGTGGTTGTGTTCAATGTGCAGTTTAGTTTACTGACTCTTGGATTCTTTTTTCCAAAACTGTGTATAGAAAATAACAAGCATTGTTTGTGAATTTTTATGGTAATTTTGTAACTGCATACTCCAGATTACCTGCTTTGTATGTCACTCCTGTTTTTTGAGAAGGAAATTTGCCTTTTGTCCTCCTAGAAAACCTAAAAGAATTTGAGCTTACATTGTAATCGAGTAAATATTGGAGATCTTGCGATATCATTTGGGATCATTTTGTAGCTTGAAGCTCAGTTTGAGTTCCATGTAGTCAGTGCTTGTTAGAACCACAAAGTCACGGAGTCATAGAAAAATTTAGGTTGTAGGAGAACCAGTGGAGGTAATCCAATCTTGTTTTGAAAAGAAGAGTAGCTTCAAAGTTAGAATCAAGTTGCAGTTTTACAGGCGATGAGATTTAACATTTAGTCAAGGTATGCAACAGTGCTCTCTGACTTACAAACTATAAATAATTAGCAGAAGAAATATGAAAAAAACCCACCAAAGATGATTACTGGAGTGTAAGGGAAGAATCTATATGGGCAGGGGACAATCTGCTTGTTTCTGCAATGTAAGTTCTCTACCGCTTTCTCACTCCTTCTAGCTCAGATCATGGTGAGCTCCTCATACTCCCTTTACAAATCAAATTCTGTGTTTTAAGTTCTCAGACTGCCTTGAAACAGTTCTTGGGTTTTACAGGCTATCTTAACAGGAGGAAGGGAATCTTTACAATATCCCATCTTTTCTTTTGTAATATCATACCTAGAATTCTCACTGTCTTCTGCAGACACATTCTAGATGGATTGATTTAAATGAAAATAATTTTGAGTTATACTGAAAATGCAAAAATATGCTGTGGGTACCAATCACCTGCTGCTGTGTTTTTTTGATTGATCTTTCAACAGAGTACTGAGTGAAGCATGGCTTTGTTTAAGGTTTCATGGAGGAATTAGAAACTTTTTTCTTTTTACGTTTGCTCTTTGTAAATTGACATTGCTATAATTAAATTGCTGTGCTTGATAATTTTGTGGACAGTGTGTCCTCGTGGTGTAGTGCTGATCATTGCTTGCAGAGCTTGTTTCCCTCTCTGAAAAAGAGGGAAATTTGTAGTAGGTGTGTCAGATAATCCTCCAGGCACACCGAGGAAGGTCAGGATACCCTACTGCTGATTTTTATCATGTATATTAGTGGCAAAACAGTAATCTTAATATCTGTCATTTACTTTGTTGTGGCGTCTGATGTGGTGGTCATAGCCTTCCAAGGTTACTGTAATCGTAAGCTGTCCCTAACTTTTCCCATTTTATTAAATCTTGCTTCTTTTATCTTCCATTTCTTAGCATTCCCATTGCCTTCTTCCTAGCTCTCTCCTGGGATGCTACAGTTGTAATCCTTAAAATTCTTGTTGCATTCCATGTCATTTCCTAACTTTTCCTTCCGTCTGTTTTGTATCTCAGTCTAGTTGTAAAGGGAAACTCCTCTAGCACCTCTGGAAGGGAGGATATAGCGAGTGCCATGTACTTTGAGAATATAAGTGAGAGGCTTTCCCCACTCGAATATTTTTATCACATAGCATTATGGGAGACAGGTTGTGCCTTGTTCAGGAGGTATTCAGGATGGATACAGCTCTTTTCCCAAGAGTCTTGTTGTTAAGTGTAGTGGTAGTATATATAAGGAGAACTGTATCTTTTTCTCCAAACTTTTGTGGACAGTTTTTTAGCTGAATTTAGGAAAATACATGTCAGTGATAATAATATCCTAATATGAAGAACTACTATACCATCTGGAACGGAAAAATTAAACCCAAGTATTGAAATGGAGACAGTGTGATCAGAAGAGGAGGTTGGACTGTAGAATGCAACTAAAACTACTCAGATAGTATAGTTTTTATCCCTGTCAGGTTGTTTGTAATAACGTTTAATATCTGGATTTTCTTAATCGAAACTTCTTCCATCCGTACAGCTGTTACCTTAGTTTGGTTTATTTCGCTCATTTTAAAATTGAGTCCTTTAATAACTTTGTAAATCAAACTCTTTAAGTCTTTTAAATTCTGCTTTCTCTTAAAAAGGTCTCACACAGGTGAAAAGCCATTTAAGTGCTCTCAGTGTGGAAGAGGCTTTGTGTCAGCTGGAGTTCTGAAAGCACATATTAGAACACACACTGGATTGAAGGCTTTCAAGTGTGTTGTGTGCAACGGGGCCTTCACTACCGGTGGTAGCCTCAGGCGACACATGGGGATCCATAACGACCTTCGACCATATATGTGTCCCTACTGTCAAAAAACATTCAAAACATCACTCAACTGTAAAAAACACATGAAGACTCATAGGTATGCTAGCAATTTTTGCATGAATCTTTTAGTGTAGTTCAGCTGCCATTCCTTAAAGATACTTGTAAAGGTAGCTTTGCTTTGTAGCAACTGTATATGTTTAAATCAGGTTTTTTATTTATGGGTAGCAAACCGTTGGTACCTTTGCAGGTATAGTAAATTGTGGTGTATAGTAAAAATAAAAAATTGTTCATATAAATAGGATATATGTCTAACTGAAACCATAAAGACTTTCTCACCTTACTTTGTAGATATGAACTTGCACAGCAACTTCAGCAGAATCAGCAGTCTTCTTCAATAGATGATTCTACAGTAGATCAGCAGAGCATTCATGTTTCTACACAAATGCAAGTGGAGATTCAAAGTGATGAGCTACAGCAGTCAGAAACTGTTGCAACAGATCAGCAGGCTATTTTAGAGTTAGACCAGCAGCCAGTGGTAGGCACAGAAGAAACAGCACTAGAGCAAGAACTGGCTGATCAGCCTTTAGAGCAAGATGAGGGTGAGTATTTGAAATATGTTAAGGTTTATAATGAGGTAAGTTTACAAGTTCTCAGATAATTGTTTCTTTATAGGAACTAGAAAAATACATGGAGTAAAGGCTACTTACTATATACTTAAAGTATATAGTAGTTTCATTCATTGGTGTTTAGGTTTACTATAAAAATATAAAAAGATTAGGATTTGCACCCTTTAGCAAGCGAAAGTACTAAACAAAAACACAGAAAAATAATCCATCCCCAAAACCTTATCATGTCAGTTCTCTTATTATGAAAATGCACTGCTTTATAGTCTACTTAGAAAGTAATACCTGTGGTTTGAGGTGACCATTCCATGTTCTTATTTTATTTGTAATAGTGAAACAAAGTATTTTGGTTTGCTTCTTCGCTCTTTTTCATAGTGCAATGAGTTGTCAAGTACAACAGGGGAAAACAAATAAAATGTACTATATAAACAAAGATTTAAATACCTGTTCAGCTAATAATTGTTTAATTTTTTTAAATGCAAAAATTGGGATGACTGTAAAATATGGGGGTTTTGAAACAACTGAAATACACATTTAATTACATCATTTTCCCCTTTTCCCTTTCCCCTGTCCTTCCTTTCCCCATTTCAGATAGATTTGTGACATCCGAACATGCTTTACAGGAAAACATCACTCAATTTGAGCAACAGACTATAGCACAGCAGCCATTTGATCAGCAGAGCTTATCACAAGGTTAGTAATAAATTAAGGAGGTAAAAAGTAGTTTTTATAAATCTGGCTTTACAGCACAGCTATGATAAAACATTTCTAAAGTGGACATCTGCAGTCATAGTAACTGCAATGCAGAGAACTTGGGAAAAATTACCATTCTGAAGCTATACTTGGTAGAACATTATGAATACTGATTTTTTTCTTCTGTTTTTATTAGCTGATATCCATCATTACAGTATGGGTTTTATAGTCAAACATTTCATATTCTTTCCTTGATTGTGTTTGAAATTGCTGTGGCAGTAGGCAGTTTGCACAAGTTTCCCCCACAATATACATGCTCATAACCTGAGATGATCAGAAACACAGTCTTAACATTTGAGTGAGTAGCTACTGGGATTCATTTTGGGAAAAGACAGTGCAAAATATAGTCACAAAAAATCATACTTTCACCTATCCACAGCAGTTTCTTTTTATATTTTATAGAGCAATGGAACTAGCAAACTAAGAGATTGTAAGCACTTGGAAACTATTTTTTTTCCTATAAAATACAGAGAGCTATGTGTAGGCATGTGCAGCCTGCAAATAGTGAAGAAATTACTGGTTTTCTTTGCTTTTCACAGCTGTAATTCTTCAATTATTCCATAATATGAAGCTTCATTTTGGGTTGTTTCACATGATGGTTGTTTTGGGTTTTGTGGCAGGTGGGCTGTTGCTGAGGTGGGGAATGTTCCAGGGGTTTTAATTTTTTTTGGTTTGGAAGCGTACATCACTGGATTATCTGTTGATCTCCTTGTTTCTGACTCTAGGCAATAACTTCATGTTGCTGGTAACCAGTAATTGGTATTCTGTCTGCACAAACTTCTCTGTTCTTAGTTTCATTCCCTTTTAATTGTATAGTATAATTTGTAAAAGCTTAATTGACTGGTATGTTGCATCACACTGTGAAGAAATAGTATAATTTGCCAATTTTAATTCTCTAGGTTGTGCTGCTTTGCATGTAAAGGAAAGAAAATTAAAGTCTCCACCTTTATTAAACAAGACTGATCCAGGTCCTCTTAAAATATTAGGATGATTTTCACTGGTTGACTTTTACAGTTTTTCATATGAATGAGAAGACACTACGGAAAAAAAAGCAGCCTTTTGTTCTACATTACTCTGAAGAGTGGTGGTGGTTTTTGTTTTTTTTCAATGACTCCTTAGAATTTATAAACCCAACGAGTAACTCTTGTTTTGCTATTTAAACTTCAGTTTCTGTGTATGTGTATCTTCTGTGTTGCATAAATAATGAATGATTTCTTGGGGAGGGGAAAGACTCCTAGAACTCACAAAACAATTCTTTCATCATCAGAAATCTAGACTGATCATCAATATATTATAAAATTGGTTCAGAGAAACAGAACATGTGTGGTGTGGGCACTTTAAAGTCTCATTTGTATAAGATGTCTCCTATTCTACTTGGAATCTCATCCACAGATTCCCTACTCTTTGAAGTTTCCTTGAAGATCCTGGAGCCCTTCAAAATTTTTGAATTTCAGGTAGGTAAGCATTTGCGCGGATGCATGCGTTAAATTGGTCGACCCTCTCCCTATGTCTGCATCTGTGCTTCATGCTCCTAATTTCTTTTTCCTATCAGCTAGGTAGAACATTCAAGCTTAAGATACTGGTTTTTATTCTTGATATTTATAGGCTGTATTCTTGTTAAAGTATTTTGCTTCAGCATTTATTAATAAAATGACACAGGAGGTTTTAAAAAAATCTTTGAAAGGTTTTTTGATTTTTCCTTTTGTAAGGGGAAAACCCACAACTTTGCATTTTAGACAGATGAAGCTAATCTCTAGGTCTGCATAGACCTGGCAGAACTTTTTCTTCAGGTTTGTTTGTAATACTTCTGTTGAATTTCTTGTTTGTTTAGGTAGATTTTCTTCCTCATACGTTCAGACTTGTAAAGAAGTGCAGATCCTCTGAGGGTGCTACATTATCATGATGATGATTCATTTGAGCTAGATTTGAAGGCTGAGGAAGAGGGCTTATGTTCTTTGTAGTGTGTTCAGGCATCTTCATTTCAAGACATCTAAGTGAAGTCAGAACAAACAAATGTGTCTTTTATCTGAAATTGTCTTTGGGTTTTTGACTATCATCTGTCACCAAATGTGTTTTCATATAAATTATATCACCTTTACTTCCTTTAAAATGTCCCTGTTAAGCATGGTTGAATGATAATTCAAATAGTGGTGACAGGCAAATGATCTTGAAAAACCAGAAGTCCAAATGCTGGTAGTTCTGTAGCCCATACAAATATGCCACCCTTGCCACCAGAATGGTATTTGCTTTCCTAAGAACCTGATCTGCAATCTCAGGATTTAGAATTCTGATCATTCAGTAACTGTTTACATGTATTTGCAGTCAGTACTGTTCAGCTGGTTGCCTTTGCCTAAGAAGCAAACCTGCAGACCATGTAATTGATAGTCACTGATCCCTGCTGAGATGCACATGTTCATGTCAATGTTTATAATGTTAGAATTTAAAAGATCTGTCAGTAAAGATGTGAAATTTCTTCTAAATTAAATACTGTATTTAATACAAACTATCATACTGTTGTTTTCTCATGCTCACATGCAAGACATATCTTTCTACTAGTAAAATGATTTCCAGAAAATTCTAATTTTTGCTGTTTTGTTAATAGAGAAGACAATAGGTTGGATGATGTTCTAAACCTGAAAAAACCCGAAGCAATAGAAATGATTACTTGAACTGAAAAACGCAAAATCCAGTTCCAAATTTAGAGGACTTTGTAGTAAGAGACTTACTCCCCTTATTATACAGAGCTTAAGATGTTCTCTGTTCTTTTCAGAGTGATCAAAAGCTTCTGGGTAACAGCATACAGTGACGAAAACAAGAACAGAAAATAAAGATTGTGAAATTTCTCACACTGAATGTCTGGGTTTTTGTGTTTGGTGGTATGAGGTTTTTTTTAGTGCAGTTCTGTAGAAATAGCATGGTGGTAGTAAATGGCTTTAGAATGCTCACAACTGTCAAATCTTTTTTAAATTTTGAGGGGAAATTGACCCTTATGCTAGGAATTGAGCAAAATGGGGATGCATCATGTATATTCTTGTTACAGCTTTGGTTTGTATTTATTCCAAAACTACTTTCAGAAGTAGCATTTCTTTCTTCAGATTGTCCTCAGATACCTCTACATTCAGATCTTCTCTTCCTGGGCATTTTGTTGCATGATCCTGGGAAATTTTTCAGGATGTCAGTAATTTATTCAAACATTGTGAAATTAAATAGGTAATAGTACAGTAACTTTTTTCCTTCTTAGCTAGTAAAATTTACCTACTGATTAAAAAAGAAGTTTCAGGTTTTTATATAGTATATATAATAGTTCAGGGGTTTTTATGTAGGGCATGTGAGTAACATCACTTTGCTTCAGTTTCTTGAGTCTTGTTTTTTTGTATTCTCATCCCATGTAATGGGAACATAATTTTTTTTATAAAGATACTTTCAAATTTATTTGAGAAGTAGAAATTAGCAACCCTCTTATCACCGCAGAACTTTTCATTGCTTTCTTCAGGCTACTTTTTGTCATTTCACAAAGGGTGATTGAGGTGCAAGGCCCAGCTTTTAGGATCTTTTTTTTCTTGTACTCTTGTGGTACTTCTAGGAGAGAAAATAATAAACAAGTTTCACCATTAAGTTTGGTAACTAGTTATGACCTGAGTAATAATGCTTTCAAGATGTATTTATGTTTGTGCATTTTCATTCTATGGTGGAAGCAGTAGCATACAAACAGAGGTTTTTTTCTCTGCTGATTACAATATTCTGCTGTGGAAAGGGTCTTTTGGGAAAATTACTGCTAAAACTCAACACATCCAGGTTTTTGTTTCACTGTTGCTCAAAGACATTCTTTAAGCCTTGCTTTTTGGCCTTTGATGCTGTGATCATCTGATGTGGGTTTGCTTCTACCCTGTTTTCATAATCTTCACCCTTTTTGTCCACTAAAGGCAAACTGCACAGAAGTACTGAAATTGTTGCCCATATGTTAATTACTGATACCTGTGGTTTACTTTTTTTCCACATGACATCGTGGGTTATTTTTTAATACTGGAAGTATTAAGACTTAAAAGGGTTGATGAAAGGACATCTCTAATAGCATTAAAAAACACTGTAATCTGAGCTGTATTTCCCTGGCTCTCAATCATTGGTGCTATCATTTCATTCATTCCTTTAGGAAAGGAGATAATTAAGATCTACTATTTCTAATTTTGGAGAACAAAACCAAATAAAAATTTCAGGATTTTATACTGGAAATGTGAATAAAAAAGTGTTTATTTTTTACTTTGCAGTTTGCCTTTGAGAGGCTCTACTTTACTATTATCTAAAGAGTGGGAATATGTGGAGGAGATCCAAAGTAGGAGAAAATGGGGTTACTTTATCAGAAACTGGAGTTCTCCTATTGGGTCATCTCCTCCACCCACCCGCCATCCTCCCCACTGAGCTTTGCATCTTTGTGATCGGCTTCCAGTGTAGTTAAGGGAGCGTGGTACCAACGTGGATAAAGGGAGATGGGTCAACCTGTTTGACACATGCATGCTTACATACAAGAAATTCAAAATTTCAATGGCTCTAAGGTAATAGTGACATCCCGAAGAAACTTCAAACAGTGTTTTTCTGTGGAGGAGATTTTCCAATAGAATTCCAGCTAATGGTAAGTAACCCTGCTATGCCTATTACGTAGATGCCAGAAAAGTGTGGGTTTTGATGCTCAGCAGTGAAGAGTACAACTATTACTGTGTGGTAATGCTACTTATTCTCTTTTGAAGGTAGTCTTCAGAAAAGTGTGGTGTCATTCAAAATCCAAATCAGTCTATTTTACAGGTTTATGACTGTTTAATTTCTGGCAGGTTTTACTGTGAATGACAGCTACAATCAACAGACTCAATTTCCAGCTGTACAACAGCTGCAAGATTCAAGCACACTTGAATCTCAGGCTCTTTCAACGAGTTATCATCCACCAGCCATTCTTCAGGTTCCAAATACAGACACTATTAATGTAGTAAGTACTGCTGGAAGGCAGGATTAATTGTTCTGTGTTCAGTCATGACATTCTTGCACTGTTTCATTGGTGATTAGGTAAAACAAGAAGTCAGAAATTTTCAGGATTTTTTCTCTAGATTGCTTGTGTTTAACAACTGGAAAATAGAAAGGTGAGGAGAGGATAAGTGACTTGACTACAGTTTCTGAAAAGGAAGTGTACATTTTGATGTTCTAGACTTAAAAATACTATAATGTTGGGTTATGAGTTTAAAACTAAGGAGAAGATGTAATGTTACAAAATAATTTTACATTATTGCATTATATTCTCTCCTAATTATTAGATTTCTACAGACATATGATCAAGCAATAAAAAAAGCATTACAAATCTTTAGTGATCATTCATGGAGCTTGCATACTGCAGTGTATGATGTTATTGCATGGTTTTCATTTAGTTCAATCTGTAAGAGGGGTCAGTTGCTAAAAATACAGTTTAAATGTAACTTTTTATGACAGTAGAAGGACCTGGCATGAGGTCAGTTTGTTGTAATGTGTTTACCATGATGATCTCTGAGTTTCTGTCCCTTCAAGCATGTTTGCAAAGTGCAAATGTTGTCAGAGAACTGATGGGAGGTTTAGGATCTGGAAGAGTTTGAGTCATTTCAGCCTACAGGCTTTGGAATTTCCTGGCTTCAAATTTTGAAACATACTCTTGTTCTCAAGGATTGTTCTGTTGTGGCTTTTACTTAGAGGATTGTTCAGAGAATAGTGAAGTCTGTCAGCAACACTGTGTTTTGCTGCTTACTCGGTGTTTAAAATGGCTGCTCTAGTTTTAAATTTAACTCCTCAAACACTTGAAAATCTAGACAATTTAGATACATTTTTGTGGAGATTTAGAGAAGTGTGAGTGCACTATGCTGTCTGTTCATTCCAGCTCAGTAGCTGAACATTTTGATGTTTTCCTTCTCACGATGGAAGAGTGAGGTATTATATTGCACTCTTAATTTCCTCTGAAAATGTATGAAAGCATAAATTTAATTACTTACGTTGACTGTAAATGCTGTAATTTTTTTCTTGCCTATTTGTGAGACTATATTTAAATATTGTGTTACTGAGATTCACTTGAGGCTTTGATTTTTAGACCACTCGCTTGATACAAGATCAGTCACCACAAGAGGAACTTGAATTGCACACCCAACGGCCTCATTTTCTTGAGGATAATGAAGATCAAAGTAGGCGTTCATATAGGTATGTTACACTTTTAGCTTTTGTAACAGAATTTCCTGAATCTTTTATGGCTAATAGTTACATGAAACTGATGAAAACTATTTTATTCTAATAGATGTGAATATTGCAACAAGGGTTTTAAGAAATCCAGCCATTTGAAGCAGCATGTACGATCACATACTGGTGAGAAACCTTATAAATGCCAACTCTGTGGCCGTGGTTTTGTTTCCTCGGGAGTTCTTAAATCACATGAGAAGACTCATACAGGTAAATAGAGTATACTGGCTCTATATTAGCTTAACCCATTTGTGGGTTTTGTAAGTGTCCTGTGTGAGTAAACTTAAAAAAATAGCATGCTACTTATTTGTTTCTGTTACTTTAAGGAGTTAAAGCATTCAGCTGTAGCATTTGCAATACCTCCTTCACAACTAATGGCAGCCTTACCAGGCACATGGCAACTCACATGAGCATGAAGCCTTACAAGTGCCCATTCTGTGATGAAAGCTTTCGAACAACTGTTCACTGCAAAAAACATATGAAAAAACATCAGGCAGTCTCCTCAGCTGTAGCAGCAGCTACAGATACAGGAGGGGGAGGTAAATGATTTCATTTTTACTTTTCCAGTCCTTACTACATAAGAAATACAGATGTTTTGGTGGATTTCACGAATGCTGTAACAGTAGTGGTACAAAATAGCCTTCCAGCTTGGAAAATGTCTGCTGTTCAGAGCTGCTGAGATCACTCTGTTATCTGAATTGTTTAAAGAAATTAGTTTTCCAAGATCTATCCAGTGCATTAAAGGTATTGTATGTGACATAGCTACTTTATTATGTCAGTAAAGTAGAAGATTTTTTGTCATGTATTATTTAACCTGTGTTAGTTATTATAAAAATCAGAATCATAAATCCAGCCTTTTTAAAGTGAAGTACAGACATGAGTAGTTAGTCCTCTAAAAGAGACTGAAGTTCATAACAATGCAAGTCCAAGCACAGAAGGTAGTGGCTGTGTGTTTAATAACAAACCCTTCTATATTTTGTAATTTCTGCTGACAGATTAAACTAAACAGAAATGTGTTTTTTTGTTTTGGTTTGATTTTTTTTGTTGGGTTTTTTTTGCTTAATAGTTGCATGTGTTGAAGATGATGATGAGAGCTCTGAAAGAACTTCCAGAAAATCTCGTCCTAATGTCATAACTTTCACAGAAGAAGAGACAGCAGAATTGGCAAAGATTAGGCCTCAAGAAAGTGCCACTGTTTCAGAGAAAGTTCTTGTCCAATCAGCCGCAGAGAAGGACAGAATTAGTGAGATCAAAGACAAGCAAGCAGAACTGGAAGCAGAGCCCAAATACGCCAACTGTTGCAGTTATTGTCCCAAAAGCTTTAAAAAACCCAGTGATTTAGTCAGGTGAGGAATGGAAAATTTTTGTGTTTTTAATTTTCTGAGTAGTTCACTAGAAACTTTAGCAATAACAGTTTCATATAACTCTTTATGCCCAAGTTAAAATATTTACATAAATTTTTCTTTTTCACAGTAGTTTAAAAATGTGTCAGAATGTTACATAGTCTGAATGGGACTAGTCCAACTTTTTCATTTTCATTTTCCTGCAGTATTAAAATTACTATGAAGTTTTAGAGTAACTTGTTTTTTCTTGCTCTAATACATGCATATAAAAACTTGTAAAAATCTGTTGCAAAATGCAAATACTTAAATCATCTTGTTCTGCCTAGTATAATGCTAGCATAAGTATTTAATTAATTCTAACATTAATGAGATAAAAAATAAATATTTGTACAAACTGACACAAAAGTAGAAATTCACTTACACATGTATCCTGGAATTATTAGGCATGTTCGTATCCATACTGGAGAGAAGCCGTATAAGTGCGATGAATGTGGAAAGAGTTTCACTGTAAAATCCACTCTGGATTGTCATGTTAAAACACACACAGGTCAGTAAGGCTCTGCATGTCTTTGTTTAGAAGCTGTTTGCTTTCTTGACTAGCTGTTTAAGTACAGATTTTGCAAGGAATGCTGTGTTTCACTGTGATCAGTGTGTGGAACTCTGGATGGCAGTGCAGGGGGAAATTTGGTACTTGTGACACCATCAAATGAATCACATCAGAACATTCTGAATAAACCATATTATTACAGCCTTCTGTATTAATAGGCTTCTAAGGCATGGTCTTAGCTCATGCAAAAACTATGTAAGTAAGTATCCTGAATATGTTCATGTCAAATCTTCTGTAGCATTTCAATGGTAAATGATTTTCCTGAGTAAGAAGGTGGAGTTGAGGGACTCTCATAAAATTAAGCTAGAGGAAAAAAAAAGCTAGAAACATTCATGTTTGTGCTGCTAAGTAAACTGGAAAATAAGAGTATAAAAATTTTGTGCATTCAGTTGTTTGAATCTTGCAAGTTGAATATAAACCTAGTATCTGTAATATTTAGATTTTTAGAATAGGTTTTTGTATTCATGAGAGAGGTCTGATTTTAATAGTAATGTTTTTCAACTACCATTTTGTACTAATTAATAGAAACCCTTCTTTCATACTTGTTATTGAACTTCTGTACAGTCCTGAACTAATTAGTTTCTAAAACTGTCTACAGTTTCATTAAGTTTCATTATTATCTCTTTTCAAAAATAAAGAAGGTTTTTAATGCTGTAATGCAGGATTATTTTGCTCATGGAAGCTCCCTCTTTATTTTACTGTATTTTTACTTCTGACTGTTTAGTAAGAAATAGTATTCATGTTACATGAAATTGTTGTGTAGATCAGGACAGATGGTACCAGATAGTAAGGATAATGAAAGGAACAAAGCAGGGATTGTGCCATGTACCTTCCGGTTCAAGGAAGTTTACAAATTTTGTGACTCTGAATAAGTGATTGCATCTCTTTGCTCACTAGTTTTAATGGAATATTTCACATTAGTTTTATCCAGTTGTTTCTGAACACAGCAAAACTGGATAAAAAGGAATGGCCTTCAGTACAGCCAGTAGTTGTAAGTTCCTGGATTCAAATTTGATTTTCAGTTTGCCATCTTGATAATTTTGTTCCTAAGCCCACTAGTTTTTTGTTTGAGAAATAAAGTGAAATTGTTTCCCCTTCTTAATTTTTAAGCTCTTTATGGTTGTACACACTTTTTGATAATATATAATGGAGCTTTGTAAATTATTATTTTAAGATCCTTAAACAAACTATCCCAACCTGAAATTCATTCTTTCATTCACATTACATGTAGTACAGTTTTGATCGTTTGAGTCCTTGCTCAGGTGTTTAAGAACTCTTCTGCTGACTTCCAGCCTTGTGAAAATTGTCCATATAAATCATTTGTGTTCAGTCCTATAACTGTCTATCTTTAGTTCATGAAAAGACTCTGTCCTTTCATCCTGTGACAGCATTTTTTGTCTTTTCGTATAAAACCAGCGTAAAATTCCAATAATCCAGATACAGTGGAAATTTGATCTTCAAAGAGTGCTCACAGATTTGTGAGGTGTAATTTTCACTGCAAAAGCCATATCACCTTTTCCCTATTGTAATTCATTTTGAACTGTAATTCAGGAAATTGGTAAGAGATTCTTCTGTGTAAATGGAAACTAGCACTCAAGAGCAGGAATTACAGGCACATATTGCTCTTGTGATTTCTTTACCAAACGCATTGGTTTCTTTCCCTTGTTTAGCTGGGAAACAGTATTGTGCTGGAAGGCCTGGGAATTTCAGGAGTTATAGTGGGTTTTCAGCTGCAATGGCATGTTTTCTGCCAGATAGTTACATTATGCTTTTTGTGAATTGCACAGCTGTGCATATGGTTAAACAAACAAACTCTGTAGTTTGCTGTTGCTTGTAGTACATTAAAAATTCCATTTGAGACCAAGGATGTTTTTCATATGTTATGCACTCTGAAAGGAGAGACAAAGAGGTCTGTATATGTGTAGACCAGATTGCTGTACTTCTGGATTGCTTTGTGGGGTTGATATTTTGTTTTAGAATGTTACCTCAATTTTAATAATTTTCTACTTGTAATCCATTAATACTGGTTAGTTGAGGCAGCATTGAAACAGAAGAATAAAGCTTCTGGAATTAAAAAGGAAATGGGTGTCTAAGCAGGAGCCAAATGCTGAAGAGGTCAAGATGAAACTTTTAATTCTTCAGTTTATGAGCTGTGTAGTTGAAATAACTGGATTAGTCAGGAAGATGAGATGAGGAGGATGACAGAGGCTTGAAGGTGACCAAATAAGATTCTGCACGAAAGCTTTAAAAGCATATGGAGTTTTAGTAAAAGGAAAAAGTTAATATGCCCTTCACTGAGAACATTAATTCATTTGAAAAGCAGCCAAATGATAAAGTCCAATTATTTCAAATTTATTCTGTTCAAATTAGGTTAGAATCTGTTAGGGGGTTTGTTAAATGGATGATTTAGTTCTGTCAATCTTTTTAGAGGTTTAATACTTACTTTTCTGGTTTTGAAACTTTTGTAGGCCAGAAGCTGTTCTGTTGTCACGTGTGCAGTAATTCCTTTTCTACGAAAGGCAGTCTAAAAGTCCACATGCGCCTGCACACGGGAGCAAAGCCCTTCAAATGCCCGCACTGTGATCTGCGGTTTCGCACTTCAGGGCGCCGAAAAACCCACATCCAGTGCCATTATAAACCAGATACAAAGAAAGTCAGGAAGCCTGTTGCCCGGACTTCAACTGAGGGACTACAGCCTGTCAGTCTTCTTAATTCATCCTCAACAGACCCTAATGTTTTCATCATGAATAACTCTGTTTTGACAAATCAGTTTGATCAAAATTTACTTCAGCAAGGACTTGTGGGCCAGGCTATCCTCCCTGCTTCAGTGTCAGGTAAAAATGGATGGGGGGATGGTGGTGGTGTGGAAATCAAGTTATGAAATTTGCTTTTTATTAGAGTTTGGAGAGTTTTGCCAAGCGCTGCTTGCCAAACAGGTAAGAGGTGTACTGAATTCATGGTTTGATGCACAGTGGTGACGTGAATAGAAAATTACTTATTTAATAATGAAGGAAAAATATATGCAGTTCACCCCAAAGTCTCTTCAGTTCTGCTGTGGTTTTGCACTGCAGAGAGGAAGAAAATGCAGGTAACAAATAGCTGAAGTACTTGTATTCTTTGTTATAATACTTTGTTAGTTTTATTTAAAAAAAAAGAAGCAAAACAGTTACTCTATTTGTGTACACTGGTTATTTATGTGAATAATGAAGAATGTCAATTAAGTGCATATTGTCTGCTATATATGTGAAGTTACTTCTCCAAAATAAAAAAAAAACAAAACACACACACAAAAAGAAAAACAACCAGAAGACCCTCAACCTTAAAACAAAGCAAGAAAACTCTTTAGCAATACAAAAAACTAGTGTTGTAGGTGGTATGCTGGTTAATTAAGTACCTAGGATATGAAGTCTCACCAATTGGCAATGACTACAGCTGCAATAACACATTAAATATGCCACAGGCCATTCTTTGAGGCCAGCTGGCACAGAATACCCAACATGCTTCATGTTGCAAGAAAGTGACCTTTTGAGAATGATCCTTGCTAATTTCTAATTTTTTTTCAGGTATTTTTTGTGTAAGTGCTCACTGACCCAATGTTTGTGTAAGTGCTCAGGTAAACTTGGGACAGGGACGATTTTAAGAGCAGAATAGTGTGAAGGTGTCTGGAGACCTGCCTTGGTACTCTTAAATGTACTACCTAAATTGTGGGTTGTGGACTGCCTGTCATTTCTGAAAGTGAGATATTGATTTTATGTGCTTTGGCATTTTTTTCATATCTGTGATTTTGCAGGTATGCCCACAAATTCAGAGTATTGTGTCAGTCTCATATTTAACTATAACCATTCCAGCTTATCTGATTTGACCTAAAATGTTGAACAAAACCAACAAATTGTTGGTGTTCAGAAGATACTGATGTTATTTGATAAGCACAGTTAGTGATAAAACCTGTGATGAAAAATCAATTGATGTTTGCTTGGATTTTTGAACATAATAAGGAGGAGTCTTTAGGTTGTTCAGATGTCCTAGAAAGAGGCCTTCTTAAATTGAGACTAGTAATGTGGGTTTTGGCCAGAGCAGGTATTTTTTGGGGTGCATTGTAAACCAGATTTATTATACTAAAGAATTCTGAAGAGGGAAGGATAGGTGGTTTTGAAGCATCAACCAAAGGAAATTGGTTGATCACACTTGAAATGTTTGGAGAAGAAGGTATGTCAAACACAAGATGACTTTTTCCATATATTCTCTCAAAGCCTTTTGTAGAGATGGTCTATTCAGCTTTTGAAATTAGAACCTTTCAAGTTCTAAAGACTTTTGGATTTCAATTGCTAATGCACCTTTATTTTCATCCATGTAAATACAGAGGATGAACTTTCGTGTTTGGTACTGAATCATGTCTGTGCTGTGCAAAATGTGGCAGTAACTTTCATGTGTACGTTCTGAGTCAGAATGTAAATATCCTCTGCGTGTGCTGCTTTGTTTAGGTGCAGCACACTCTCCAAGGAAATCTAAACCAAATTTCTCCAGATTTCTAATGCTAGTCTGGAGGGGTTCCTGTTATATGAGTCACTAGCTAGTGCCTAAATAGCAATCCTTAAATCACATGGAATTTTGAAGCTTTAAAATAGGCAGTCAGATTACTTTATAATCAAATTATACACTTGAAATTATCTTTCTTGTCCTAAATAAATGTGTGTACATAGCTTTTATATTGATTTAATTTATAAAAATAAGCACACTGAAAGGTAGTTAGTAATGGTAAATAAAAACATTACAATATAACTGTTTTCTTTGGTAGCTGGAGGTGACTTAACTGTGTCCTTGACAGATGGTAGCTTGGCCACTCTTGAAGGAATACAGTTACAACTTGCTGCTAATCTGGTTGGACAAAATGTTCAGATTTCTGGAATAGATGCCACTGGTATTAACAACATAACATTACAGGTAAGTTGCTCACTGTTCCTTGCTTTTAGTAATTCTGCAGAGTCACTTTGAGGGCTGAAGAAACTTTACAGAGCTTACATAATTCAGGGAGAGTTCCCTTGAGTTGAGTGAGCTAGTAAACATAGTGTATCACTCGTACAATGTTAGAAGACTTAAAAAATAGCTGCACAGTGGGATATTTTTCTGGTTTGGTTTCTTTCATTTTCTTTCAGGTTTTTTTACTTTAAGTTCCCACCCAACCCCCAAAAGGCACCCACCCCCAAAACACAAATTATTGCACAGAATGTTCTTTTCTAATCATAAGGCACTGTGATATTTTGCAAGCTTTTAATAGTTGAATTCACAATTTAAGTTCTCATTGAGCTAGTAAAAGAAATGACAGAAGGAGGTGAGATGATTGCATTTAAAAGTTCTTGAGATGTGTGAAACGCTGATTTTCTTGAACTTGGCTGTGTTTGATCAGTTGCACAGAATTATTGGTGTTGGAGGAACCCTCTGTAGGTCACCAGGTATAACACCAAGGTCAGGGAAGGGACATCTGCAGAGTTGCATTGAGTTGCTCATAGTCCCTCTGCTCAAGGAGTTTTTAGCATAAAATTAAGATGTTTTCTTTTTGTTTTTCTCAACTGCTTCCTCTCTGAAGAGGAAAATGTCTTACCTTTAAGTATAGAGAACAGCTGTTGGCTTGTGAAATGAGACCTTAATGACCCCTAGGAGCTGAAAAATTAAATAATTTCTGGTATCAATCTTCTCTCTGCTATATGCCTTTTTATTTTAAAGGTTTGGAGACAGTGATAAGCATTACATGCACTAATGGGACAGTGCAGAATACCAGCAGTGTGCTTACCTGGGGCCAGGCATGCTGATATATAACTGATGATGATTTCCCAAACATTTTGCTGAAGAAAGGGTGGGACAATGAATCTAAATAAATAGACTGGTTACATAGTCACTCTAGAGCATAGCTGTATACAGACACATAAAAACTAAATTTAAGTTTTAAATCGTTAATTATACATTTTCAGCCCTGTATATACACTCTATGCAGTAAATATGTATTCTGGGCTTATGTTAAGAATATTCATTTAACCTAGTTTGTTAACTTCAAACTGATTGCTGAAAACTTGTTTTTCAGATCGATCCAAGTATCCTACAGCAGACATTACAGCAGAGTAATTTACTCACTCAGCAGCTGACTGGAGATCCCACCATGGCTCCACAGAATCCCTCCCTCCAGGCAACAGAAAATACAGTGCCAGCTAATGTGGTTATTCAGCCCATATCAGGCTTATCTTTGCAGCCCACAGTAACATCTGCTAACATGACAATAGGGTCCCTGTCTGAGCAGGAGTCTGTGCTGACAACCAGCGCTAATGGTAAGCACTGTCAGTAGTTTTATTGTACGTTCAGTTTCTTAATTTTAGTCAGGGTATTACTCACAGGGAGAAAATGTCACCCCCGGCCTCCCCCCACTCCCACCAAACACCTCATATTAATAAAATAAACTTGCAGTTCTTGCTTGAGCGTCTTCAGCAGATTTTACAGCTTTGTGCTACCCTTTCTTAATACATTTTTTTTCAGAAGGTGAGTTAGAGAGTAGGTTTAGATTAGATATTAGAAAGAAATTCTTTACTGTGAAGGTGGTGAGGCACTGGAACAGGCTGCCTAGAGGAGCTGTGGATGGCCCATCCCTGGAAGTGTTCAAGGCCAGGTTGAATGGGGTATTGAGCAGCTTGGTATAGTGGAAGTTGTCCTTGCCCATGACAGGGGAGTTGGAACCATGTGATCTTTAGGGTCCCTTTGAACCCAGGCCATTCTATGATTCTGTGTAATGAAAATACATAAGAACTTCCATAGTTTTGAGCAAAATGCAAAATCTTCGTTCTGAAAATCTTAACTGCAGAGGAATAAGTTGGATGTGAAAGAAATTTATACTTTATACTGCAAGTTCTAGCATCTCCCCTTGGCTGCATTGATTATAGTGGCTCAGAAAATAATGTATAAATTGCTCTAAAAAATTATGTTGAAAATTCCACCAAAGGATATTCATTGAATTATTTTTTTTATTTTGCCACTTTCATTTAGGTACACAAGACATTACTCAAGTCATGACTTCACAGGGTATGGTGTCATCTACAAATGGACAGCATGAGATAATGTTGACCATAAATAATTCCAGTTTGAGTCAAGTTCTAGCTCATGCTTCGGGTTCTACTACTGCAACATCATCGGGAAGTCCTCAAGAAATCACTCTTACAATATCGGGTTTGTGTTTAAAAAAAATCTTTAATGATACCAGATCTCTATTTCATAATGTACCTATAGAGTAGGATACAATCATTTTCACAGTCTACAATTTTCCCATGGTGTATTTTTCTTATATTTATCAGCTTTAAAAGATGCTCCCCAAATCCACATTTGAAACCCAAACATGTTTGATTTGAGAACAAGTTAGGTTGATTCACTCTTTTATTTATAGCGTCAGTTAACAGCTGGATTTTTATAGCTTGATCAAGTTGGTGCTTTGAATCTAGATAAGCAGGATCCACATTTGTCTAAGTATTACTGTTCTCAGGTATTTCTGTACATATTAGTATCTGGATTTGCATAATCACATCTGTATTTAAAAACATGTCAAACCACTGCATAAAAATCTGTATGTGTAGAAATTAATTTTATGTTTTGGTTATATTTTCTACTTTTATTATTTGATGTAAGAACAGTAGCAGAATAATGTTGAGATGATTTCAGTTACAATAGGACTTACTTCTATTCAGGCCAAGATCTTATTCAGCATAATTCTGGAAGCACTGATCTGAACACTGGCTTAAGGCTGACAGCACCAACCATCAGCAGTCAGACTACAGGTGCTACATTAACTATAAGCAATGACCAGCTTCTTTCTCAGGGCCCTTCACTAAATGCTCCAGGTATGCATACAATGATTTTTCTAATTGAAAATAATGTTTTGTTTAAAAAGTAACTAGAATGAAATGGTATAATCTTGCATGTCATAATTCAGGAACTTTGAGTGTCTTGTGTGTTTTCTCACAAGCTTTAAACTGTTATGTCAGTTTAAATGAACTTTATTCCACAAAGTAAGAAGATGAAAACAAGAAGACGTATTCAATTAGTACTTTTAGGCAGTTAGAGGAGTATTGAAGAATTATATCTATAAACTGGAGTACAACAAAATATTGTGCCTTTGCTGCAGAAGTGATAAAATACCAAATTTGTTCTAGTACTCAAATTTTTAGATTTTGAGTAGGTATATGAATTTCTACTTATATATGTTTGTATATGCACGTGACCACCTCTGAGTGCAATACTGTGTTCATCAAGCTACATGTAAATGCAGTTTTTCTGATTTTGTCATCTGACTGACAACATTCTTGATTAGCCATTTAACTGATTTTGTTGATTCCACAATAGAAAATCCTAGCAATGAGAAACAGAAATGACTAAGTTTACTTAAAATAAATTTGCAGTTTAGTGTTTATGTATGTAACAGATTTTTTTTTTTTTAACCATTTGCATATTATCCAGAACTTAATACAACAGGGGGAACGAACCTTCCTCCAGCAACACCCATATCTCAGTCTGCAGTTTCTGCACAGAATTTGGTAATGTCTTCATCAGGAGTTGGAGGAGATGGTAGTGTCACTTTGACTCTTGCTGACACTCAGGGAATGTTGTCAGGTGGTCTTGATGCAGTTACACTTAATATCACTTCACAGGTAAGATGATTTCTGAACTGACAGATAAATTTGTTTCTGTCTTACAGACAGTAAGAAAGTAATTTTTTCCTGTAAATACATAATATTTGAAAATTTAGTTAATTTTCCTTCTCTCGTGTGTGTGTAGCATCTGGAAACATGAACTGTTTGAACAGAAGCACAGATAAATTTTGCAGGGTTGGTTGTTTTTTTAAATGAACAGGTTCTACTGTTTCAAATATGGTTTGAGATCAGTTTTTGGTGTTAGACTATATACATCATGGTCGCTATTCAGTAATACAGGTTAGTACTCCTAAATGTATTATTTCATATGGTAAATTTTTCTTTTCCTACTTTTGAGTGGGAGAGTTGAACAGCACTTGTGACAGTTCTTTTCACAGCAAGGAACAGGACAGAATTTAATTGACTGTCTTTAATAACAGGTGGCATTATAAGAAATTTTATAAAAATGATACTGTATGGACTGTCATCTCCCCGGTAACCTTATTATTAGCTTCATTTATAGCATAATCTAAGATTTCTGTGGTGTTATCAAGAGCCAAAGACATATTGTCAAATAAAATCTACAGAGTGCTGAGATAAAAAAATAATATTAAAAGAAGGTGAAAAGGTGAAAATGAGTTGTCTCGTTGACATTTTAATGTAGATTTTACATCTGAAAACTTGAGCTGTGTCTTCTATTTTCTTGACTTAACTAGATTTAGATTGAGTTTTATTTTATTTTTGACCTGAGTTTAAGTGTGTAAATGTGTACTAATTAAATGCTATTTATCTTGCATGTACTGTGATTAAAACCGGTGAAGCAGAGTTATATGCTTCTCTCTGCAGTTTTGCTCTGAAAGAAAGAAAGAAAAGATTTCTTAAATAATCCTTATGATATGTTTGTGATTTCTGGTATCACAGAGTGACAAAGCAGAACATGACTTCATGTCAGGCTTTGTAATAATATTAGTAATTACATTTGGCAGTGTTGCTGTTTATTAATACGGTCCTGTGCCTCCTGTTAAGGCAAGCATAAATAAAATTGAAGCATTGAATAATAATAACAGCTATGGAAACACAGTTTATGTTGCAAGAAATCATAGTGAATGAGCAGGTAGTATGTAAAAGAACTGTGTTTCCTGGGGAAATTGAAAAGTCATTAAAAGTAGTGTAGAAGTAGAAGTAGTTGCGTATTAGTAATCATATATCCTAAGTAGTGTTTTTCTATCAGGATTTCATGGGGCTTGGAAGTATCTATAATGAAGAGATTTAAATAAAGGAAGATATTGTGGGAAGCCCATGCAGGAGAGCAGAATACAGGGATTAAAGAAAGGCAACAGAAGGCTAAAACATTCAGCATTTCATGCAAGGCTGGTAAAAATTAATTGAAACTGAATCTAGTCTTACAAACTTCCAGCTGTTGTTACCCTTAAATGGTTAGATATAAATGTAAAGGAGAAAAGGAGGGAAAACAGTTGCATTTGTTCAGGTAGGATTCTGAAATGTTTCTTTCTAAAGGAAAGAGAAAAGTACTGTTTAGGTGTGAAAACTTACATCATTATTACAGTTAGCTGTTTAATTACAGCTTTTTAAATATGCTGTTTGTTGTTTTGGTTTTTTTTTTTTTTTTCCCTGTACCTCCCTCTCTGACAGGGTCAGCAGTTCCCTGCTATACTCACAGATTCCAGTCTTGCTAGCCAAAGTGGATCAGGATCACAGCAAGTCATACTGGTGAGCCATACACCCCATGCAGAACCTGCAAACTCTGATGAAATAACATATCAGGTAAATACTATACATTTCAGTATCTTTTGTGGTAAAGGACTTTTATTTAATCAAAATACTGGAATAATTTTTCTTTCTTGAATCATGAAGGCTGATGTCATTCCCAAACAAGGGTGTTGGGAAGAGGTTCTCTGTGACTTTCTAGTAACCCAGATTATGTTTTAAATTTTGAACTAAAACCCATTTTCTTATATATATATATATACATGCACATGAAAAAGATATGTAATTATTAAATTACACAATTAATAAATTCTACAAATCACATTATCATGTGATCAGCACAGACTGCTCCAAAATTTCCAATGTTTTTATTTTATTGAAAGTTTTCAACCAGCCTAGTAGAGCAAGCTCTAAAATAGGAAAAATGAGAGAGGCAGATGGTGACTTTTTTTTGCTTTCTGTGTTGTTGTACTAAATATTCTTCTGTATCTATAGAGTTGAATTTGGTAACAAAAAGGAATTTGGTATTAAATTATCTGAAGAAAATAGCTTTTCCAGGCAGTTCTCACTAATTAAAATGAAACAGTAATGCAGCACACCACCATCCCAATTCTATCAATTTTTTGTTGTGTTTCAATACTTCTAGAGGTAGAGCTTTACTTCCTTATGAAAATAGAATCCCCAATAATGAAGTTAAACAAATAGAAAATACTCTTCTCCTCTACAAAATCAGAGATAATTTTTTTTCTGTCACTTTTGACTTTGAATCTTGTTTGGTGGCAAATTGAGAATCATCTGAGATGTTCAGGAGCATAAAACTGAATGTAGAACAATTATGGATACACACACATTCTGTTTATGATGCGTTAAGTCAATTTGATCATGGTTATTAATGTTGTTTTCTTAAAATACATATGTGTCATTCTTTAGAGCCATGAAATAGAAGTTCATATTTACGTATAACTGACTTCGTGTCTCTAAGTTGCTTGCAGGTGCTCTCCAAAAATTTGTAATGCTGAAGTAGATTTTGAAAAGTAAACCAAGGTGGATATGGTTTATGAAATTACCTGATAGTGTATTTGTAAACTGTTACAGGTGACAGAAGTTTCCCCTAATGTATCTAAAAGCAGTCAAGCAGAAAAAGAAACTCGTGGGCACCAGTGTTTTGAGTGTAGCCAAACCTTTTATTCTGTCACCATGCTGACACACCACTGCAAAGAGGTTCACGGCAAGGAGCGAATACACGTTTGCCACATCTGCAATAAGGCCTTTAAGCGGGCAACACATCTCAAGGTATTTGGTAATAACAGTTGATTGTTCTCTTAACTCCTTTTCTTTTGGACTCTTTGTGATATTAACAAAAGGTACCTATTAGCCCTTTGTCTCTGCTTTCCCTTTACAGTGTGAGAGGTGTGCATCTGAGAGAGGGAGTCTAAGTGATAATGTATGCACGGATAGAGAGGTCTCTTCTGGAGCATGGAGAGGATTTTAATGCATATATTGACCACAGAGTGAAAAATGTTAATGCCTGTCATGCAAGTAGTAGTGTCAGGAAAAGACTTCAGTTACTTGATTTCCATGTGAATATCATCAGTGCTAATCCTGATTTCCAAATAATCTTTTGGTATCCCAGGAAGTTACCTGCTTTACAGTCTTACCATTTCATTTGTAGATGTTCTGTTATGTGAGTACAAATGACAGAGGAAGCGTTTGTTTTAAAATATCCTTACAGTATTGCTGTTGTCTAGTGATATTTTCTCTGTTTTCTCTAGATTATGAACAACGTAATACTTCCAAAGTCTTTTAAAAAAAAATTAGTGGTATACCTAAGTTCTTAATTGGATTATAGAGTGTTCCTGTTAGGAATATTGGGCTGTACTAGACAAGTGCTTTGTTCAGGCCAGTATCTTACTTCTGAGAGATACTTAAGGGAAGTAGTTTGAAAAAGAGCTTTAAGAAAAGAGTAAACATGTTAGTTGCCCAGAATTTTACCAGCTTCCCAGAACTTACAGCAAGAAATTTTTGGAGCCATAGGCAATGTATTTATATTCATTTATATTATCTTTATATTTATATTAGCTTTTAGGAGAGCTCTTCAATAGATTTCTTTTCACTTTGATATTATATTTTAATGAAATATATTCTTTTTGTGAAGTTCACCTCCTTGGAGTGATCATGTTTGTCAACTAAACTATTGGAAACTGTAATGAAATGTGTTTTATGATAAAACTTCTGAGTTAGAAGAAATTTTCCAGGAAAAAAACCAAAAGAGTCTTGATATTTGTTTTCCCTAAGTAATGATGACAGACTCTAAAAATCAGTCTCTCTTCAGTTTATTTTCTTAGAACTGGACCCAGGTTAAAGATATGACAAGCTAACTTCCTACCCTAGTATGTCCCTCAGATTATTATCCATAACTGCTTTTTCAGTAGGGCAGCAATTGACGTTGCAGTAAGAAGTTCAGGGGCAGTCATAAGAGACTTCAGGGCCTTGGGACATGTTGTTAAGGGATCAGAAGCACAAGTAATCTTCTCCTCTATCCTTCCAGTTGCAGGGAGTGGTGTAGGAAGAGGCAGGAAGAGCTGGCAGATCAATAACTGTCTCTGAGACTGGCATCACCAGCAGAATTTTTAGATGGAAGATGTTTTAGATCATGGATTGGTCTACACAACAGCAGGCCTGCTGCAGATGGGTTACACTTGTCTCAAAGAGGGAAAAAGATCTTTGCTGAGGAGTTAGCAGGGCTTGTTGAGAGAGATCATGTAAACTAGATTTGTAGGGAGGAAGGGATAAAACCAGACTTGCTGGAGATGAGCTTGAGGCCAGCACACCAATGTTTGAGGGTTTGTGTGCCAGCGAGGCCCTACAAGCTCTACCCCAATGTGCTGAGTACGCTGAAGTGCATTTGAAATGTCCCTGTGCTGGTGCTGCAGCACCATAGCCATCTCAGTGGAGGTAGGGGAAGTGGTCAGTGATCTGCTACACCACTTAGACATGCACAAGTTGTCTATATGACTGGATGGATTCCACCCGGGGGTACCAAGGGACCTGTCAGAAGGGCTTGCCAAGCCGCTTTCAGTCATTTATGGTTGATGGTTCACAGTGCTGTCTAACCAGGGAGGTCCCAGTTGACTGGATCTTAGCACCTGTGATGCCCATCTACAAGGGCTGGAAGTAGGATCTGAGAAACTACAGGCCTTTCAGCCTGATCTCAGTACCAGGAAAGGTTATGGAGCAGCTCATCTTAAGCACCATCATGTGGCACATGCAGGACAGCCAGGAAATCAGGCATAGTCAGTATGGGTTCATGAAAAGCAGATCCTGCTTGACTAACATGATTTCCTGTGACAAAGTGACTTGCTTAGTGAAGGAGGGAAAGGCTGTGTGGATGTTGTCTACCTGGACTTCAGCAAAGCCCCCCACAGCATTCTCCTGGAGAAACTGACCAACATGGCTTGGATGGGTTCACTGTTTGCTGGGAAAAATTTGGCTTTATGTCCAGGTTCAGAGAATGGTGGTGAATGGAATTACATCCAGCTCATGGCTGGTCACAAGTGGTGTTCCCCAGGGCTCAGTACTGGGATCAGTCCTATTTAATATCTTTATTAATGATCTGGACAAGAGGATCAAGTGCACTGTCAGTCATTTTGCAGACAACACCAAGTTGGGCAGGAGTGTTGCTCTGCTGGAGGGCAGGAAGGCTCTGCAGAGGGATCTGGACAGGCTGGATCAATGGGTTGGGGCCAATTGTGTGAGGTTCAACAAGGCCAAGTGCCAAGTCCTGCCCTTGGGTCACAACAACCCCAGGCAGTGCTATGGGCTGGGGGCAGAGTGGCTGGAGAGCTGCTGGTGGAAAAGGACCTGGGGGTGCTGATTGACAGTGGCTGAACATGAGCCAGTGTGTGCCCAGGTGGCCAAGGAGGCCAGTGGTGACCTGGCCTGGATCAGCAAGAGTGTGGCCACCAGGAGCAGGGCAGTGACTATCCCTCTCAACTTTGTGCTGCAAGGCTGCACCTCAAATCCTGTGTTCACTTTTGGACCCTCAGTTCAAGAAGGACATTGAGGATCTGGAGTGTGTCCACAGAAGGGCAGTGGAGCTGGTGAAAGGTGTGGAGCACAAGTCTTAGGAGGAGCAGTTGAGCGAAGCTGGGGTTGTTTTAGCCTGGAGAAAAGGAGCCCAGGGGTCACTTAACACTCTGCAACTACCTGAAAGGAGGTTGTGGCCTCTTCTGCTGGGTAATGAACAATAGGACAAGAGGAAATTACCTCAGTTATGTTAGGGAAGGTTTAGATTGCAAATTAGGGGAAATTTCTTCACTGAAAGTCTTGTCAGGCACTGGCACAGCCTGTAAAGGGAAGTTGTCGAGTCACCAACTCTGACGTTATTTAGAAGACGTGTAGATGGGGCACTATGGACAGTGTCTAAGCAGGCATAGTTTAGTGGTGACTTGTCAGTGCTGGTTAATGGTTTGCTTTGATCTTAAAGGTCTTATAGCACAGTTTCATTTATCATCAGTTCCACTGGACCATCATGTACTAAACCAAATTCCACCCCTCATCTGACTCTTTTCTTTATCAGTGTGTTAATAGCAGCTTCAGCTGTGAGCAGCCTTTAACAGCAAATTCAAAAATAAATATTGGGGTTTGGCTTAGGATTTTGGGAAGAGTTTAGTGATCCGTTACTCATGGTCTACATTTTATACTGATAGAATTCTGGAGATCACCAAAAATATTAAGGGCACTACCAAATTTCAGACTTTTCAGAAAAATCCAGTAAGAGGTAAGGGTATCAGTGCTTAGATGCCAGTACTTAACTGTATGTGGTTTTTCCAAATATGTCAGTACCAGCAGTTTCACAATTATCCACAAGAAAATCTTCTTTAGAGATCATGTACAAACACCTCCCCCACCCACCCCACCCCGAGTGTTAAGGCTTTTCAGTCCTGTGACTTCAGTTCCCCTTCTGATGTGGGCTACTGCCCTGTTTTACAGCTTCAGAGAGGAGAATTTTAAAACATGCACAGTGACTAAACTGTCCAATTTCATATGAATATCTAGTGGAACTATCTGGAAGTTGACTGTTGATAGTAAATAAGGCACAGACATGATTCCAAGATGAAAGGAAAAAGGTCTTATCTTATTAAAACAGTGGAATGAAATAAACTTTTTATTGCCACACTTTCAGAGATGGTTACAGTTAATGTTTCAGGAGTGATGGGGTATAAGAGTGGCAAACTAATGCATGGGCCATTTCAAAGATGGTTTCCTGGACTTGCTTTCTGATTAGATAATGCTTATTTGTTACCCCAAGATAATTGCTCGCTGAAGAATATAGGAATTACACAAATAAAGTTGTAAAACATCACATGAACAATCAGTGAAATACTGTGTCTATAAAGAGATGATTGCACTTCAGAATGTTGCATTTTCATGAACTATTTTCAAAAATATATTTATTTTACAGGAAAAGTATAAAAGGTTCACAGATCAGTGGAACAGAATTGCATCACAAACTGTTTCTTCAGAGAAAGTTGACAGAAAGTTTTACAGGGCTATCTGGATGTTACGTTGTTTGCTTTCAAGTAGAAGATGGGGTGGGGATTGTTGGGATTTGGAGGTTTGATTTTGTTTGTTTTTTTGTTTGGGTTTTGTGATGGAAGAAAGAAGCAACCGGCTTCAGATAATTTTTCTGAAGTAGGTCATAGTATGCTTCCACCATTTCAATGCTTGAGGGGGTAAATAAAAAGATAAAACCAAAAGATTTTGTTTATTTCCACCATAAGCAAGGGTTTAGAGATATCTGATTTTTTCAGAAGACCTTATATTATTTCCCTATAATACTCTATTATTATAATTACTGTGATAATAATATTCTTCTGTGTAACTGTCTCGCTGATTTTCCAGTGTAAACAAACTCTGCAGACACAGTTTGCTTCAGTTCGTGGAGTGAGGAATAGGACTTCATAGACATCAAGAAGGCTTATTGTTTAGGTATAGTAAAGACTAATTAATAGTTTAGTCTGTAATCAAATAGACTAGAAAAGAATATCCACACACATTTTAGAAAGTGGATAAGTATTTCCACTATTTCAGTACTATTTACAGACAGTTCTTGAGTAGATTTTTTTAGATATATATATTTATTTTCTTTTGTAATTTGAATTTTATATTGGTATTAATAAATAAATTAAAATGAAAAAAAAAATAGATAACATAAGATACTGTTCTAAGTTTGAAAAACATCTGGGCCCGGCATCAGTGTATTAAAAACACTGGAATTATAACTGTTATTGATGCTTTGTCATGAAGATAAAACATCCTGCTGTCTTACCATTAAGAACCTTAGTGATTTTATTTTCTGGTGATTTTTTTCAAATAAGAGTCCATTGTGAAGTGGTTTTGTTTGCATCTTGCCATTGTGCAGCTGTGTGTGTGTATGTTGTGATAGTTGCCTCTTTGAAGCCTGTACAGTTTGACAGTGTTACCAGTTCAGGTGCTGAGGAATACCCACATGTCAGACAAGGAGGGAGATGGATCCTGTAGAAGAGAGGGGGAAAATATCCTATGTTAGCTTACAGTACACAATTATCAAAATACCATTTTGTAGGTGAACAGAGCATTTAAAGAACTCTGGTTTAGTATTTTATTTTGCTTCAGATAATTAATAAAGGGACTAATGTCTGCCAGTAAAGTAAGTCATACAGTTATTGACGGAGCTTTACAGAAGTGTAAAGATACTGATGGTTAGAGAGAGTTGAAATGCAAGAATAATCTCTCATTTAAAAGAAAAAAAAACAATGGAGGCCTCCATTTTCTTCCAGTTTGTCTGCTGATGACTAAGATCCTCTGCTTTTGTCTTCAAAGTGTGAATATATTTTTATTCAGTTAAGTACTGAAGTCTTTTTAAATGGTCTGAATTTTTTTTTTCCTATGCTGGCTTAGGAACACATGCAAACCCATCAGGGTGGACCTTCACTGAGTTCCCAGAAGCCTAGAGTGTTTAAGTGTGATACTTGTGAAAAAGCTTTCGCTAAGCCAAGTCAGCTGGAGAGACACAGTCGCATCCACACAGGTGACACCAGAAATTATTTTTATCTTGAGAGGTTTTCTTAGGAATATCTGGGTGTTATGTTTGGAGCCCTTGCTTATGTTTTCAGCTAACTGCTTTTAAATATCAACTTAAGCTTAAAAAAACAAGTAAATTTCTTACCTCAAATGTTTGGAAATTAAAAGGAGGAACAGCAAACTCGAAAACATATGTGATTCTCTAAGCTGATCTATATTTTGGGACTGGCAGTACTGCAGTGATAATGTGAGTGCATGAGATTGTGTCTGAAGGTTTGTCAGCCTTTGAAACAGCTTAATAAAAGTATATTTTAAAGCATTGTTTGAAGTGATTTAAGGACACTGGTCATAATCATCCTCAAGCATATAGAACAATGTGCAAATGAGGGGGTGTGCTCAGTGATGTTAAGCAAAGGATGGGCTTGGCTGCCGATATTGACTACTGTATGCAGTGCTTCATTGTCACTGAGCTACTTGCACAGCTCATCTGTTTCTAATGCCAGTGCTTTTAATTTGTTGTGTTGCTTTCCACATACTCCACTTCTGTTATTTTCTTCAACAGCTAATCTATAAAAAGTCCATACTGACTTCTCCTAGGGAGCCCTCATTTTCTGTGATGTAAGTGCTTTTCAGGTTGCAGCTTCTGCTCTGCTATAAGGTGAAAGCTGTACACAGGTTGACAGCTGCCCTCCCTGTCACCTTCTGTGCCTGACAAACATTCTTCGAAAGAGCATGAGTTCTAAATATAAGAGTCAGTTCTCTGAAACGAGTTCTTTCTTTTCCCTACCACTGCTACCAATGAAGAGCTGTCATGGCTGCTAAACTTAAAGAGGACAGGGGAAAGTTATCTGTGTTGCTACTAAGCTGGAGGCGACCAGTCAATTTGGCTGGATGTGCTGTAGAATAAGAAGATTCCCTCAAAAGGGTGACTCTCTCTTGGAGTGAGTCAACCAGAGCTTTCTCTTTCCCCAGCATCAAGCTGTTTTGTGGTTACTGTATTAGAAAAGAACATTCTGGTTCTACTGTGGGTAGGAAAAGAGAAGCAGTAGTTAAAATCCAAGGAGATTAAAATACCATCAGTAATTTGCTTTTTGCAGAACTGACTTAACACAGACTTTTGAAAAAGTTACTGTCTCCTAGTTTTAGGGTTCCACAAAATATGCAGGAAGCAGGAAAGACTACCAGTTATTGTTTTCTGTGCTTAGTTTCATTTCATGCAGCTGCCCATTGTTATAGGCACAGAGCAGTTCAGGGAGGCTGAGAACAAAGCAGAGTCCCTTTATTGATCTGTTTCTCATAAATTTTCACCATCATAGGAAGAGTTCTTTCTGTTTTGGAATGACTTGTAACTCACTCAGTAAATCCTTAGATATTTTTGAGTTTCTTGTACTAGGGGACTTATGTGCTAGACTGTAACAGACCTTGGTAAATTCATATTTATTTTTTTGTTTCAGCAATGTCATGCAACAGTAAGTCAATCCATATGATTGTAATTATTTCAGAAGAGAATGTTGTTTCAGAAATCACTTGAGACCAAAACAATGAAAATGTGCTGCACGGAAGTATTTTGGTGGATGCACTTACATGAACTATGATAGGAAAGGTTAATCTAAATCTAAACTGACTTGTTTCCATAAAGTTATGGTCTTTGTCTGTGATAGTGTTTGTGATTTTATCTTGACTAAACATTTTTAACCAATTCTAATGGGTAACATCTACTGAATCAATGGCCAGAAGGAAAACCCATTATTTCTCTGAATATCTCTAAATATCTGGTTATTTAGTATTTATCAGTGAAGAGTGGTTTCCTGAAATGATGAAATTAGAGGGAAGCAGTTGCTTCCAGTTCTACCAAAAACAGTGTGGTAATCCATTGCACCAAAAAGTCTGTTCACCTTCACTGAATTAAAAAAATGGAATCAAAAGGAATCTTGGGGAAGCCTAGATTTCTCTTCAAACTAGTGAAAAAGTTGTTAACAAAAATAGAAAATTCATGTGCTTTAAAGGACCTTCTGTTGATAGTCTGAGGAGTTGAATTTGGCATGCAGGTGGGGACACCAACATGCAGGTAATGAACAGAGAGACATACTGGTCCTGTAAGGAAGAACTTGGAGGTGTTTTTACTCCTGCTTGTGCTTCATTGTGTTAATAACAAGGAGTATCTTAGTGCTTTTAGAAGTCCTTAATGACATACAATGTGTTTATGTCAGATGTAGTGTTGAGTGTTGAAGCAAAAGTCTGGTTTTGCAAAGTAGGTATTTTTAAATTTTAAAATATTTTTAAGTTAATATGTTCCTGTATTTATAGTTAGAAATCAGTAGTATTCTGGCAGAATTGGAACAATAAGCCTCTTCTGGTGAGATGTGGGAATCACTAGTTGCTGTTGGCATAGGAGGCCACGAGTCCCATGTAGCGTTACCAGGACACTTTTTTTGTTAACACATTTGACTTTTTAGTTTCTTAAAGGCACCAACTTTGTTAATTCTAGTACATTGCTTTATCTGCACTAGTCTGCATGATGTAAAAAGGTGATGGTTTCCTTGAGTACAGAAAAGTCAAATTGGTAAATTGATTTTTTTTGTACCTCTCTTAAATAACTTGCCTAGATGACAAATTGGATAAGAAAGATAGTATCAGTGATTTAGTACCTATGTAACTATTCTGGCATTTAATTTGAGAGTTTTTGCTGACAACTTTTGCTGACAAGCTATTGCACTGTTTGGAGAAAGTTTCAAGGAAAGTGATGATGTCTATTTCATTTCTAGATCATCTTGATAGTTTTTATTGAATTCCAAACTGTATTTCAACCTTAAAAGGAAAAATTATGAAATATGTTTTTTCTTTCTTATAAAGGGGAACGGCCATTTCAGTGTACACTGTGTGAAAAGGCATTTAACCAGAAGAGTGCTCTTAAAGTCCACATGAAAAGGCACACAGGAGAGAAACCTTATAAATGTGATTATTGTGCAATGGGATTTACACAGAAAAGCAATATGAAACTGCATATGAAACGGGCTCATGGTTACACTGGTACGTAGCGTGGTGGTAATACTGCTGAGGGCAGGAATCCATATGTTTTGTTAGGAGAGCACAGAGCACTTCCCTTAAGTTGTTGAGGAATCAAGCACTAATAGCCAAAGACCCCAGTTGGTGAGCTAATGTTGCACATACAAGCCAAAAATCAGGTTGAAACAGCAATTTGTTGTTTTTCTTGGTTCCTTGTTTTTTATGTGGACCCCTGTGTACAGAAATAGAGAGTTGAGAAATTATTCCAGGAAAGCAATATATTAGATTTTTTTTTTGATTTTTTCCAAGACCATCTAATGAATTTACAGTATCTGAAGTAATTGTATAATACTGTTCCCATCATTATTCCTTTATTCCCAAGTGCTATATTTGCATTTTTTCTCACACCAAGTCATACTCACTTTCCTTTTTCTCTTGTACCTTGGTAGGTCCTGTACAAGAGCCTGCGAGTCACCAAGAACAAGAAGGAGAAGACATTAGTCATGCTCTGAATTTAGAAGAAGTGGTACAAGAATCTTCAAATGAATGGCAAAGTATAGGCAATGTTTTTCGATAACACCTTGAAATTTGAAAATTAAAAATGTTTCTGGCACTCGGACTTTACTTTAACTGAAGTTAAAGCTTCAACCATTGAAGATACTAACAATAGAATGATAAATTAGAGATTTTTTAAATTATTTGCAGAAGTTACCTGAAAGATGAATTCCTGTTTTGTAAACTTGTAGAAGAATATTGGGAAAACTTCATTTAATCTGTGCTAAGTTGTCTGTGAATCAATGAACTCAGGTAATAATGTATACAGTTTCATCTTTGAATTCACAGCCAGTATATCTATTTAAAAATAAACTGGAACTTTGTATCAGAATAGAATGATTCCCATTTTTAATGGAGATGAAGAATAACTTCACAGGAAAATCATGAAACTGTCAGTCACCTATTTTTTTAATGCATTTAAAGAAATAATTGAGATTGGAAAGTAAGTGTTGCAGTCGATGATGCATGCAGTATAAAATAGTGGAGTTTTGCCCTTGTTTTTTTTTTCTTACAAAGCACAGGAAAAAGCTGTATTTCTTTTGAAAGCTTTCTTTTTTAGTGCATTTTGAGAACTTGTTGGAAAAAAATAAAATACTGCGAGCTCATGGCTTTTCTTGAGTTAAACTCTTGAGAGGGAGCCTGTTCGTTTTCATTCCAACCACAGAGGCAGATATATGTTAGTTTTTATAGTAAAAGTCTTGAAGTTTTGGACTTGGCAGTAATTACTTAAAAAGAATCCAAATGAGAAACGGTTCCAGTAAAAACCTCTGTTGCTGTTTGCTGTACTGGGTCAGCAGGTCCATATCTTAGTATCTGTGGAAAACAGCCATATACTAAATCTGTGAGGTGAACAAGTTCAATTTTGTGGTAGCAGTGAGAAAGTTAGATGCACACTAGGTCACCTATACTATACGATGTTTCCCAGTGCTGTAAACAGTTATCATTTTGAATCTGTAAATTCCTTATTATTTTCTTTGTGGATTTTGGAAATATGTTACATTTAGTTGTTGTTTAAGTCATTGTTTCAGCAAAACTACCTAGCTGACTGATATTGCTTTTGAAGGTGCCACTTGTTAAGTATATTCATAGCAAAGAAACACTGGAGTAAAAGCATAGTTGTCTTTTAGACATTCCAAAGACAGAAGCTGTTTCCTTATTTTTGCCTTGTTCTTTTGAATTTTATTTATATTACATATATATAGATATATATATATGTGTGCTTATATATGTATATATAAATATTTAAAGTTTATGAGCCTCTGTGTGGCCGGTCAGTATATTTTGTAAATACTAATCCCAGTTGCAAGGAGTTCATCTGTTCAGTTGCCACGAGTACTTCTAGATCAGTGGTGGATATGTTAATTTACTTTCTAAAAGATAATTGTTTTCAGATCCAAAAAGCCCTTTTCTGTAAATATTGTCTATACTCTGTCTATGATACAAACTAGTTATTTCAGATCGATGAAGCAAGAAATGGCTGTTGGTTTTGATAGGGCATCTCTTTAATTCTTTTGTTAACTGTTCAGCATATGTATATAAGTAATATAGTTGGTGACATGAAAATAACACTTTTGTTATGTGGAATATTTAATTGAAAAACATGCTAAATAATACTACTTTTTTCCAAATTCTGTTTCGTGTATTTTTTAAGCATATGATTCTGGATTCTAGAAGATTGAAAAAGCTCTGCTTACAGAAGTGCGTGTTTGAATATTAGATGTAAAGAATCAAGTCCTTCCAGCAGTGCCTTCCCTTCCAGGCAGCCTGTGAGTGTTTCAGCTGTTGAAGAAAGACATTATATTTTACAGTTGTCTGGCCTCATGGCATAGCACACTGTTTATCTGTAATAAACAGTGCAGATAAAAAGAGCAAAATATGCTGTGTTGCATATACCATATATGAACTTTTTCCCCTCTTATTTCAGGGAATACTGTATTAATGCACAGAGGTCTTGCAACTAGGTGATCTTCAAAGTCCCTTCCAACCCAGACCATTTAATGATTCTGTGATACTTGGAACACACAACCTAAAAGCTGATCTCATGAGTAAAAAGATGGCATTTTTAAAGGGTCACTTCTCAAAGTGTTATGCCTTGGTTAGAGACTGTGAGTCTGTAGCAAGTCTTGGAAGTGTTAAATAAACAGTGTGAGTTATGGAGTCAGCTGACATTTTTCCTGAATTCAATTTGCTACTCCTCCAGCACTTGGAAATCGTTTCAGCTACAGTAATAGACTTCTAAAAAATTTCTTTTTAACATTGTATTTGATTTGCTTCCCTGCATCCTCTTCCCCAGAGGAACAAGAACTTCAAGTGTCTTGACAGAGGTTTTTACAGCCTTGTTAAGATTGAGTTGGAGCTTTTCAGAGCAGTGTATGTGTTGATGTTCAGAAGAAATACAGACAAGGTAACCAATATGTTGATAGTTTCAAAAGCAGTGTTAAAACAGATGTATTATTTAAGGAAGCAGAAGAACTCTTGTTCTGAGGAGTGCTTGACGTGCCACAGTGTATAGTGGGTAAGTGAACAGTGCTGGGGACAGCCTCTGTTCTTTCTGGTTTAATGCAGGAGTAGGCTTGTGCTAGCTTTGGGGTTTTTGGCTTGTGTCTGCTCACAATTTCTTTTGGTTTGTGTCCATTCCTTCAGTACATTAAATTACACACTCCTGGTATTGGTTGTGGATTCCTGTTTCAGGAAAAATCCTTCACTTATAAATCAAATGGCCATTTAAACACCTGGTTTTCATGAAAACTACTAGTGTGTAACTAAAATAATAAATTTCAGGCTAAATTTCAATCTCTTTTGTTGGTAAAACAATGCTTTCAAGTACTGTACCTATTCCTCTAAAGGAAGTAAATCCAAAACAGCCACTTCTGATCCTCTGAGAGAGATGACTCAGGGGAAAGAAGAGGAATGAAGGCAAGGAAGAAGTTTGGTTAAATTCTGTTACTCTACAGTGCAGTCTTTTGAAAGATGTATTTCTCTGGGTTTTTTCCCTTAAATATTCTTTCACATTTGTGAGGGCTGTTTGCACCACAGTTGTTCATGAGGGGGGCTGGTTTTTATTGCCTGTTCATTTTTATGCCTTGCAATGTCCCTCTGGCCTGTAGCTGTCACTGTGTAGACACCGGCATTCCATAATTCTTGTGTCCTGTTGTCAGTCTTCTGGACCATGCAATGTCACTAGAAGCCTGTGTGCAGGGTCTGAACATTGTTCATAAACTGGGGGGAGGGTGGGGGAAATAAACCAAACAGACCTAAAAATAGATAGAAATATATCCTTTTCCTGTGTAAAAAACAAAACTGGCCCAAGTTTCATTTCAAGTTGATTACTTTATTTCAATAGTGACTATTTTTAAAAGCTGTGTTCCTATAAGAACAATATGTGTTCAAATTAAATCAACTATTACGTTGCAGAGTATACATCTGAATGAAGCTACAATAGAAAAATACACATAGCAACCAACGAAGGTAATAGATGTAATATGTCTGTCTGCTTAATTTTGGCAGTTTTGTTTTCTTTAGTCTCTATGTATTTTCTATCATCTCATCTTCCATTGCTTCATATTAATGGACACTGATTTAAACCTACACTAGATTTAGATGTGAAATGCAATTAACATATATATTTATAGGTAACTTTTACTGGGCACTTATTAGGAATACTGTTTCAACCTAGGGAGCACTAACTGTAATCTACAGTGCATAGGCTAAAACTAAAAAAATAAAATAATTAATCAGACACTTAGATGACAGTTTGAAGAAATGGTAAGTTTAAGTAATAAAACAGTGCAATTCAGAAGAGCCTTTTATTTCCCTAAGTGTGGTTGGAAATACCATCTCCACACATTCATTTTAGTAATTTGTGAACAATTCCTATCTAAATCTAACTAAGCTATAATTTATTTCTACGAGGCAACTACAATACAACAGTTAAATGTTCACAGTAGTTTACTATGAGTTTGCTTTGGTGCACTGCCCTTAATAGGCATCCAGGTGTTACTCAGGCAAAAGATGAGCCAGTCAAATACAACACTGCTGCAATACCAAGAAATCTAACGTGAGATGTGCAGGACTATCTGAGATACCAGTACTGAAGGGCTTTCTTTCGGAAATTAGACTTTTTTTGTTTATGTGCTTATTTACTTATTGTACTGCAAAGTTAATGCTGTTGCAGCAGAGTTTATCTGAAGCACCAGTGACATCCAGTGGTCACGTGTGCAGTCTTAGATGTTTCTCTGGGAATATCCCTTGTTTTGTAACATTAGTCTAACTCAAATTTGAAATCCTCTTTCTCTCCCTCATCTACTCTTTATTCTAATGGTTTGGATGCAATCAGCAATTCATGGTATGGAAAGAATTTCCTTATTGCTATTGCTCCACATCGTATTAATTCTTCAACATCTGCCCCCTCCCACACTTCACATACCTTGAACTCCCAATGTTTGATAAACCTTTCCATGACTGCCTAATCCTGTTATGAAAATAAATTATTCTGTGAGTGAGAGAAGGAAGATTAAAACAAAACAAAACAACAAAAAAAAGAAAATTTGGATAAACAGTCCTTACAACTTCTGCACATGTTGGGTTTTTTTTTGTTTTTAACAGCAGTGTCTCAAAAATTCATTAACAGCAGTGCTCAGTATCCAAGACATTATAGCTCTTTATTTGTAATTCTGATGTTCACTAAAACGAAACCAGAAGAATTGAGCTTAAATTAGGTGCTTGGGGAGAAATAAAGGAGTCCAGCATACAGTTAGGGCATCCTGAAGAAGGAGGGGTAAAGTCAGAGATCTTGTTACTTCACATAAAATAAGGAAAACATCTAGCAAAGCTACTTTTTTGTGTTCCTTTCATTCAACTGTTGCTCAGGGATTGCCAATAGAAGTTTGTGTCATCTACTGCATGCAGAACGTAACTGGCATTAAGTAATGGATTGCATCTATCTAGGTAATTGTGGCAGCTGTTACTAATTGTAAGGCAGTTATATTATGAAGCAGAGTACATGATCCTTGGATGGCATCTTGGAGCTTCAGCGCCTAGCAATGGGGGAACCAGACCGCGATCCAGGTCGGGACCCAGAGCCTCCCTGTGGAGGGAAGAACAGAGTTGCATTAATTAGAAATTAATGTATGGTTGGGGCTGTGCATTGAAGAACATCAATCTGTTTTAAGTATGGCAAAATTTTGAATACTATCTAAGGAAAATAGCCTGCAGTTGCCTCTAGTGTACCACCAAATTTTACTGGGATTTTCACTTCAAAAAGAAGATCAATTTTGATTGACTATATAAAAAAATAGTAATTTGTGCCTCCTGCTCTAAACAATGGGTCTAAATCAGATGGGCCTGAATAAAACTTGTATCAAAGTACCAGAAATTACAATGTCTGGGAAACAGATGTTGAAAGGATGAAATTTTAGAAATAATGTCAGTATATAGCCATGGAATAGTTGATGTACCTGAACCCCACTAAAACTACCAAGTGCACAGTGTGAAAATAAGACTTAAAATGTGTTTGATTTTTACCTGGGCCCCTGAAGAGATCATTCCTTTTCTTAAATTGCAGCATAAAAATTCCTATTACTTCCTTGAAGTTTTTGTGCTGCCACTTAGAGCTGCATATAAAACAACTGTATAATGGGAAATATAAAACCTAAACTGTTTAAGAGATAAAAATGTGTTTTTTGCTGCAGATGAAGGCACTGTTGTATCTCCTGTTGCAGAGAGGAATAGTAAGAGTCTGAAATGATCAGCTCTGCTAAGGATCTCAGACCTTCTGACTTGAAGCTGACTGCTGATGGCATCTTCATGTGCAAATAGTGCACTGGGTGGTTTGTTATGAATTCACTGCCATCATTGGCTTTGAGGGAAAATGCAGTCTTCCTTAAAGTATCTGCCAGTGGATATAGCGTGCTTTTCATGTGTCTGTTCCCTGACATAGAATGTGAAAAATCCTCACAACTGACCTTTTTTTCCTGTTCTGTTTTCATTTATTGCCTGTGTTGTTGTGGCTGTGCTGTGTCTTGAAATGGGGAATTGAACCAGACTAAAGATAATCTGACCAAATGTTTATTTCTAATATGACAGCTTTCTAATTTGCCCCACTTTGTGATTTCGTAACTTGCGATACTGACATATTGTAGGAGTTCTCCCTCCTGGGGTGGGAACAGGCAGGGACTACTGGAGTTGTTATTGCATCCAGATATGTGTCCAGAACTGCCCTGTACTACCCTTCTGCAGTTTATCAGTTCTCTTTCATTTTCACTATCCTAAATAATTTAGCAGCAGTGAGCTGTGTCATCTGATTTGTGTTAGGTATTCCACATCATTTTTGCATTCAGTAACAACACTGATCCTGGTGCAGGTCTTTGTGGGACATTGTGCACTTACATTCTTTCCTGATGGCCATGAACTGTGTATTTCTACCTTTGTGTCCTATCATGTAAGTAGTCCCTAAGCCACAAAATAACCTTTTCGTTTATCCATGCAAATCTAATTCCCTCGGAAGCTTTAAGGAAATATGGTTGTTTCAAATGTGGCAGGTTCTGGAGGGGTTTTGGCTTCTCTTCTTCCCGGTTCAATTTTTTTGTACTTAAAATTCAGTTGTACTTTACCAGTTTAAAGATTCTGGAAAGAGTGCCCTGGCCCTCATGATAGGATCCCTTGTGTCCCTTATGAGCAGATTTATGCTCATAGAATTTTCCGCTTCCATATCCTGGCTTGTGTGCTTCACCACCCTGTAAAGAAAGATTTTAATGCATATTGCAAATTATCACATTCAAATTATCATATGCACATTGTGGTCTTTATTTGTGATCACTTAATGTAATACTCAAATGAGGAATTTGGAGGTTGTTGAAATAAAACAATCTTTTATGTAATAAGCAAGGATGAAGGAAAATGTTAGGAAATTATCTGAGTAGATTAAAACCTGAGGGAAGCATCGATCTGTAAAAAATGAATTCATATTCAAAAATTAAATACTCAGAACATTAACCTGTATGACAAAACTTAAAATGTTTTAATTTCATGAGTTCTAGGATGTCAAACACATCAGCTAATATGTAATGTTCTGATAGCGAAAGAAATGCTTAATGGCTTGAAGGCTTTGATATTTTGTCTTAAAATGCCAGTAATTTACATGCCATCTCATATAAAATCAAACCTGTGGTAGAGAAGTAGAATTTAATTAATTGTGAGAGAACTGTGGGATGAACTTGTCTAGGAATTGCTTAGGCAGATCACTTCTAACTGACAGGAAAGGTGGGATAAAATACTGAGGTTAGTGACAGCGTTAGCTTTGCAGACTGTGTAAATGCAGTTGCAAAAGTGGAATAAGCACCTGTGTTGTCCCAGCCCTCCCTCCCATTTTTGTCCATCCCAGGAGAAGAAAAATGCACCGGATGGGTCTTCCAGGAGCCTTTAAAGGAAGAGAGCTTTGCCATGCAGTGGATTTTGCTCTCTTTGTGCTGAAGCAAAAGAAATTATTGCTGCAAGGGCTGTCAAATTGCAGGATATAAGAGCAAGCAACACAAGTACCATCTTAGAGTGCTGTGGAAGGAGGAAGAAAAGTGGAACAGAAAAAGCAAAATAGCAAACTTGAGACAAAACAAAATTATCACGTTGCAGCAGCTTGAGGCAATGGAGCAAGATATGCTTTGGCCTGGTAAATAAAAGGGCTGTTACCAAAAGCATCTTCATCACCTACCCAGCTAAATCTGGTGAGGGATAATCCTCTTCCCTGTACATGCAAGAAATAGAAACAATGACATGATGATCACTATGGAACACAGCATCTGGGTCTGCCATACACAGAAGAAGATGAAAAGACAGCCAAGATCATGAAATAATGGCCAGATAATCAGGCAGGCAGGGGTTGAGAACAACAGTCTGTACAGTCATTTCACGAAGCAAAAAAAGGCAAAATTGTTTATTGTAATTACTAGAACTGACTTCACTAGCCATGGTTTGTCAGTATTACGTACTTCAAAAGCCAGCTGAGTTGAGTAAATGGAAGGAAAGCTCCTGGTTGGTGAGACTTGTTTGAAAGCATTACCTGTTGTTAGTTCATTACTCAAAGTAATCAAACCATAAATTGAATATAAAAATCCCTGCAAGTGGCTTCAATTAGTCACGCACAAAGGCAGGAAGTGCGTGAGGAAGAGAACCATGGCTTCTGTGTCTTATGCTCTTGCTTTTAATTGTTCCCAGTGATACCTGTAAACTTTTATTTAGTACCATTAGAGATGGTGAATCAGGCTTGCAGTTGAATTAGTGTGAATTAGCCTGTAATTGCCTTGAGTCTCTGAAACTGCTTACCTTTGCTTGCATTGGGGGAGGCGTACGGGGTGAGACCTAAAAACCAACACAAGAGTTGTGAAAGCAAGTTGTGAAAAGAGTTGTGAAGGCAAAAATAAATGTCAGAAATCATCAGGCCTTTTGTCCATTACCTATGAACTAAAAATGGTAATTGCATTGAGAAGCTCTTCTGTTGTATTAGGCTTGTTGGGAATACACTGGATTTATGCCTATCCAGTAATAATTAACAATAATAATTCCTGAATACTGCCAGTGTTAAAGACACAAGGACAAAACCTGTCTATGGTGAAGCTGTATAACTGACATGGTTAACATCTGACTATGCTGATGGAGGTTCACATGCTTTTTGGTAGCATTTCAATATTGTTTGTCTTCTAGGTAAAAATTACTTTTGTATTTGAATGGCATAATGAGCTTACAAGGCACAGTACAATTTGAGGCTCAAAATAAAGGGTAATAATTGGTGTTTGTTTACTGATGGATTCTAAAGAAAAAAATTAATTTTGGTGCATAAGAGGAGGGGAGACTTACAATGTTCTTGAAGAAGTGGACTACAGGGTTGTCATCAACAGGCCGGCCATGCTGAGATCTTGGGGGGATGGAGCCGACGTGGTGGCTGACCCTGGCTGCATGTATGTCCTGAAAAGCAGAACAGGCACGTGGCCCAGTCAGCTGGGAAGGACAGCTTAGCAGCCATGGCATGAAGAATCATTTGCAGGAGTGAAAACAGGAGGAATGTCATTTGGAAGAGATTGTCCCCTACAGTTGTCAGTGCTGTGAAATGGCAAATACACAGTATGTATATGTACATATGTTGTGCATATATATGGATGCACGTGTTCTTGATGTTAAGCCCAGTGTGGAATTAAGCCTCTTACTGGAAAGTTCAGGTAACAGAAACTTTGTAGTTTTCCTTAAATAGGAATTTTTTCTTAAGTAGGATCATAGACTGTGATTTTAGAAAATAGACCAAAATGGAAAAAAACTTTAAATTATGTTGGATCATTCTGCATTGGAAAGCAGGAATACATCGTGTATCATTTTTAGTTCCCAAAGACTATGTAACACTCATGAGCTGCAAGAGCTATGTTTTTTTTAGAATGAGGGAATCAAGTGAGGGTGACAATTTCTATTTCAGCTGGGCTTTCTATTTTCAATAGAGCTTCCTGAGCAATAGTCCAAATGATGTCAGATATGTGGTTTATGACATTGATTTCTGTTGGAAAAAAAATAACCAATGCAGAGAAGTTTGGCTGGTTTTTATCAGGATTGTTCTTTTGCATGCTGATGATATGTGCACACTTAACTGTTTTAAAGGCAGGAAAATAAGAATTTTGGATCTGTGAAATATCTACTCTCAGGCAGTCAGTCCTGCTTATATTTCTGCAGCAGTTTGTACTTGGTTGCTAGTTCCAGTGTTGCCAAAATAGAGAACCAGTGGTGTTTAGAGCACATTACTTCAGCCATGGTTTTGTCTTGTTAATCTACATTCAGATCACCTTTTGAAACCTGCTGACTGCCTTGTCTTTAGGATAAATACCATGGCGTTGCAGATCTGATGGGCTATGGATTGCCACAGGAATGGAGAGAAATTGGGATAATAAGGTTTTAGAATCTAGATAGGGTTGAATTTCTTGATTTTGGCATTCTGATCAATTATTAGGTGCTAATAACTTGGCTTATTGGAAAGGTTATTGTACTGTAAATACAAAGTTTCTTCTGTCTGCAGTGCCAAATGTCATCACAGGCTTTGTCTCCCCTTTTAATTCTATGAAGCAGTAGCAAATCTGAAGTAATTTTTAATGACTGTTCTGGATGAGTTTCCTGGTGTTCACAATAAAGTGCTTTCCATTTATATTGTCGTCAGCAAACTTCATCTGTCTTCAGAACCTTTGATATTATTCTTTATTTGTGACAGGTAATTTACATGTTTTCACTCAATTCATTGTTGAAATTACTCTTTCACCATCGGTTTGTTCTTTCAATTTTTGGACTCCTCGGGACAGAAAACAAAATCCTGTGGTGTTTTTCAGACACTGCTTATGTTTATGCAATAATTGATGTCTATAGGTGTTAAAAAGTAAATTCTAATGGATTTGAAATTAAAAGAGAAAATAAATCTGATTTATACTGCTATGATGGACTACTGGGCTGGTGTGATATAGGTGGACTTCTTTGAATTAACTCAGTTTAACAGTTACAATGTGTTTAATTAATGCATTCAGATCATCACTATTTACCTTTAAATATGTTTTAAGTGCTTGGCTTTAAATAATATTCTTGTTAAAATCTAATAGGAATAGAGAAGAGCAACTGTGTTTTAGGAAGGATGCAATTTACTTCTTATTTCTTTGTGTTACTGGTCACTTTTGCCCAGGGGTTGCAGTGAGTTCTCCCCACACCTCTTGCAATGTTAGGAATTTCAGTCTTGAGAGCATTGCCAATAAAAGGTATACTTGGCTTCCATAGCTGTGTATTTTGAAATGCACTTGCTAAGTATGAGCATGAATTCAGAGCCCTTAGGTATTAGTGGTGAAGTTTAAAATGAAGGTGCCTCTTTTCTGTGCCCTTAAAGTTTCAACATACAATAATTCTTCAGCAACTGAACAGAAGAACACTCAGCTTTTCCTGTTCCCAGTTAATATTAGTGAAATGTTTGACCTCAGTTAAGGATCTCAACTAAGTCAACTTTGCTGCACTTTCAAAAAAGCCAGAAAGAACCCTAAAGGTGAATGATCTTAATAAAAAAGATTTGCCAGTCCTGGAAATTTAAAGAGTAACTGGGAGATCTGATGACAAAAACATAATTTGCAACTTCACTGTGAAATCAATGGGTTTTTTTCCAAGGGTTAATAATCTAAATAAGAATTCCTTAAAATATACATAAATACCCACAGTTATCCTGTAAGGGGAGTAAATTTTTTTAAAACACTTTGTGGTTCTTTCTGGTGATGTACAGGAAAGTTGCACTGTTTTACTGTGTCACGTACCTTGGTAGTATGGTGGTATGTTGGCCACTAAGACAAAGAAAAAAAAAAAAAGAGTAACTGTGAATGCAGTGCTAAGAAAACATGCAGGTATTTTAAGTTTCAACATTAGCCATACATTGGAATTGCATTCCCTGTGTTAGCCATGTACTGTCACATCAGCATAGTTACATTTACTGGTACAACCTGTATTAGTATCTTGTAAGAGCTGTTAATAACAAAAAAATTAAATTGCCACTTTTCTAGCAGTATGGGCTCCATTTGGCGTTTTGTGCAATGTTATTACATTTTCAGTTGACCTGAAGATACCCAAGTCTGTGCTCTGTGTGGGTGTGTATATATTCATATATATATATATATGCATGCTTTTCAGTGTTGTGCAACAACTGGCTTTGAGTATAAAAGGGATAAAAAATACAGTTAAGCAGTTACATGCTGCTTTTTTTTTTTTTTTTTTTTTTGTCATGAAATCCATCCCTGACTTTGCTTGCTATTAACAGGATATGTCAGATCTAGCACCTAAGATGCATTAGAGGGGACTTTTAAATGCATATTATAATCTCTCTGAGGGCTCTCATCCTCTACAAGAGGAGTGCTTATAACTGAAGATTTCATATGCATGTAAATAGCTCTAACTCCTCATCAGTCTGTGATACGCATTTGTGACAATAACAGTATTAAGATACTTTTGGAGTACTTGAATTTACAGCTTTTTACAGTTCCTTTTAGTATCACTATTGTGTGCTTTTGTTGCCTACTTAAGGATGTGAGATAAAAATGCAGAGTACATCCCATGTTGTTTCTCTACTGGCAAAATCCATACATATGAAATATGGAAATAGCTGATTTAAAATGCAGTCAGACCAGGTAAAGATGGAAAACAAAGGGCTTTTTCATGGGTTCAGTGGATTTCATGGTTTCCCAATGGCTTTTCTTCACAAGATACCTAATGACTTACTGTGCATGAATTTAAAAGATACCAGACAAAATCCACACATTTCAAATTCACATAGACATGGAAATTGCATTTAGATTGTCTTAGAAAACCAAACTGTTCCACAGCCTGTAGGTTGTCCATAATGCTTAACACCACCCCCACTAAGACATTTGGAACTGTACTGGTAGACTAAAATTACCCTTTAAGGATAATTATCCTGTGATGAACACTGTTCTGTTCTGTGGGAAGAAAAAGCTGGAAGTTCAACAGGCAGTTGGTAAGCCACTCAGCTGATTTTGTGTTAGTCCTTGAAATGGACTCTGGATCCAAACTCTAGAAATTCCTGTCCAGGTTCAAACAGAGGTAGTCAGTATGGTTTCTAAATATGTATGCCAAACAGGAATTGAGATGCATCCTTTCAGTAAATATATATGCTTTTTTCCCCCCTTATTTTAGTAACATGGAAATCTGTGATATAGTTTAGTGAGAAATCTGCAGGCACTTGAATACAGAAATTGCTTCATCTTGAGATTTGGAGGGGCTTTGTCCATAGTGCTTTGTGTTTGTGGGCATGGCTGGCACTTCGTCAGAATCTTCCAGTGCTGCTACCCCAGCCCTCACCAGGCAGCAACAGAATACACAGCCCATGTGGGATGTATTTTTCCATGCTTATTCTAGGGGTAATGTAACTTCTGTGAGCATGCACTGCTCAGTCAGAGCTGTGTTGTACTGGTGGTGTTGGTTCCTTCTTCACGTACAATCCAGGTAGCAGTTTGCTCTTGGTGGCAGTGTTTGTCCCAGGCTGTCCACGACTTGCTGATCTGTTACCAAAAGCAATGGGAATGCTGACATCTTCCCCCCTGGCTGATCTGGTGATGACATTATAGTTAATTACCTAATTCAGCAGGCTTTTTTAATCACTTTAGAGAGGATGAGCCACACATCCTTGTAATGGTACTGTTAGATTTTACTAATGTGGAAGTTAACACAGAAATTAAATTACTTGCTCAAAGGTATAGAGGAGAATTGGCAAGAAGAGAGATGTAAAATGCAGGAGATACTGCCTTTCATGGTTGTGCTGAGATCATTCTTTGTCTAGAAATAGGTGATGAACAAAAAGAGGAAGAATTCTTAGCAGAATGACAGGAATAACAAACATGGCAGTAAAGAGTTGAGATGACTGAAAAGTAAGGCATGCAAGGAAGAACAAAACAATGGAGAACATCCCCCAGTCAAGAGAGATGCCAATCAATAATCCAGAACCACATTTCTCATAACCCTGTTATCCCTTAATGCCTTGATGATTAGTGCTCAAAAATTAGCGGGTAAAAGAATTACTGGGGAAAAAAAAGAATGGGGTCACTCTTTCAGGAGAGTTCTGGTTTATGATGGGACTCAAATAAGAGACCAGTGCCATCATACCTTCTGGGTTTTTTCCCAGTATCCAGTTTATTCCATTGTTGTGACACTTGATAAATGGTTTCAGAGGCAAAACCCAGTGCTTTAATTTGACTTGGCTTTTTTGAAGATTTTTTTCTTCCCTAGCATGAATAATTTTATTCAAATATTCTTCATGATAGAAGTTCCTTATCTGCTTCGACATAGTCTCTGATGCATACTCAGTATTGTTCTGTTATTTTATCAAGCTGGTATCAATGACATAGATTAAACTTTGTTGAAATGATCCATGGTTTGGGTGGGGGTTTTCTTGACTGGTTTTGTTTTGGATTTTGTTTGAGAATAATCACACAGCAAAAAAAACCAAACAACTTTGGCTAGTAAGTATTCTCCAAGTAGCTTCTGCAACCATCAAATTTCACAGCCTTAAGGACTTTACTGTTCATGGGCAAGATATGGAAAGCCTCCTGCACTGGTATTCACCATGATCAGTTTCTACTGATCACCTGTGTATTTGGTGGAGATGCATCTGTTTGTTGGTGCTGCTACAGCAAAATAATGTAACATTGTGGGTATGGCCATTGGTAAAGAAAGCTGACATTTCAACAATTTTTAGATGTCCTGTTCCCTAGTATTTTCATATAGTCATGAATGTAATACAATAAGGAAGATGGGAATCATTTGGAAAACTAAGCTACAAATACCACATGTACACTATCACTTCACAGCTGCTGGCCAGAAAAATGTTGTTACAGCCTTGATTTCTGGAAATCTCAGATCGCACGCACTCACCTACCCACCCACAAAATATTTAATTTTTTCATCTTAGTTCTCATCTTCTCATCTTTCTCATTTTAGTTCTCATCTTTGAAGGACTGGCCTAATGCTATTTCTTTTCTGCCTTTAATAAGTAAGCAAGTGACAAGTTAAACTCTCATGTAGGTTGTTAAAAGCACTATTGCCTGTCTCAGTAAATTCTCCTTGCTATTACACTCTCTACAAGTTATGCTATTTTGAAGTATTTAGACATGGTATGGTTAATAGCATATTTCTTTGAAAGAAGTACCATGGTAAAATTTCCAATAATATTGTTGGTATAAAGTGGGGAAGATGGACCACTCCAAACCTGAGGCTTGTACAGTTTCCAAAGCACATTAATTTTATGATCAGAAATGTAGAAGTAGCTGCATCATAAGCAAAAGGTGAAAGAGAACTAAGGCTCATCTTGTGTCTGCAGCAGTAATTTGTGCTTTACCAACATTTTTAAATTGATTTGCAAAAAATTCAGTAAAATCACCTGCCAGTGGACAATTTCTCGTGCAGCTCAGAAATGAAACCAAGTAATGTGGGACTGTAATGTGTAACTGAACACGTCTAACTGCAGACCATGGTGAGATATTTTGCCTCAGTACACAAGGTGAAAGCCAGCAGTTGTCACGAATGCTATGTGATGACAGAGGTACAAAACAAGGTCAGGGGAAAAAAAGTAGTAACTTTTGCTCTGGTTTTCTATCTGGCAGCATTTACCATTGTGTAATCTGAAAACTGCTGAAGAACAGTAATTTATTTTGGCATTCTAGGATGGAAAGTGCTAAGGATAATGCAGTTCTTCATTTGCAAGGAATGTGATAGAAAAAAACAATATATCAGATTTTAATATAAAGCAATGTCTTACTTATCAAACTGGTTCAGCTGCAGAGAATTAAACAGATTAAATTGTTCTCAGGCAGAGAAAATCCTCGTGCTAAATTTTTAATAGCTCTATTTGATCATCTGTAGGTACATTCTGGTGTCCCTGCCTGGCCCTTGCACTTTTTTAAACAAACACCCCCCTCTGATATATGGTTTTAAAATTAAATCCAGGCCTTACTCTCAGCTGGGCTGTGGGGCCATGCAGGTGAACAAGAGAGGAATGGCTGAGAACAGCTGAGGCCAGTTCCCACCAAAAGATCCCAAAGCTGCCATCACTACCCCTTCAGCAGCTCTGCCATCAGGCCCAGGCAAAGGGCACCATAGGCTTTGAACTTCACCAAGTGCTCAAAAGAATCTTTGGAGCTCTTCTGTAGAACTTACATGCTCTTCTGCATGCAACTCACACACACTACTGTTAATATTATATCATATTAATGGATAGAAGACTCTAGAAATAGTCAAGCAAAGACTGAACTGAAATCTCCTGTTAAATATTTAATGAAAGGGGGAAACCTTTTGCTGTGGAGTGATTAGAAACAATGATCCTTCAACTGCTTCAGCTGACTAATCTCTATTTTAGCCTGAACATGTTACTAATACATTTCTGAATGTAAGAGGCACAAGACCATATAAAAAACAGTAAAAGCAGCAAAGCACACAGGCATGCTCTCAAGTCATGATCTCCTCTTTAACTTGTGATACAAATCGGCAAGCCCCCAATACTTTGTCCTGTTTCTGAACAAATCTTGCCATGCAGCTGATGTCAGGTGAGCACAAAGCATCAGTAATACTTTACCAAAATTTAGTGCTTGCACTTGAAAGTACCAACTAAAGAGCATTTAACCTAGTCCAATTCCAATTTTCTCTAGTAGCTTGTAATAATTACTTCAGGCAGTAACTTCCTTGAAAATGCAAGTTGCATTGCATTAAATAATGTGTTAATTATTAGGCACAAATAACATGTTTATGGTTATACATGTGTTAAACATCAAACTCAATGCCATGTTGGCTCCTAGGCCTTTCACTTTTCACATGGTGTGTATACTCACCAGTTGGTATTTCCTTGTTTTGTACAGGTGATATTTTTTTAAACCAGGCAGATCTAACGTGCTCTGAGGTTCTACCACTGCACAAGCTAAATGAGCTTCAGACCAGCAGTGCTGTTACTCTAATTCATTTTTAGGTATTGATCATTCATTGCTACCTGCTACAAATGAGAGGCCAGATTCAGTTCCTATTATCATTAAGTGAGAACATCAGATTCAGGAGCTTTCCTTCTGGAAGGAAAGGGTAGACTTTCAATAACCAAAGCTGCTAAATCTGATGTTCCTTTCCTTCCAGAAGGAAACCTCTCTATTCACTTCTGTCCAATGCACTGTTCTAACTGAATTTTGCAGAAGGACACGCAGCTTCCTGGTGAACTAAAAACTTGTCAGGTACAAGTAGTAGTTTGTTGCAACTTCTGTTAATGGATTAAAGCATTTAAAACAAATTAAATCATTAGTACACTGGTTTTTGTGATGTAAACAGTTTAATGAATACATAAAGCACATAAAAAGCAAAAGATTAAAACAAAGTTATTGTTACAACCACCATAAACTCTATTTTTTTTTTTACAAGCATACTGCTTGAACAGCAAGCTTTACAAAACAGCGTATCACAAGCAATACCACTCCCTGAAAACTAAGATTTGGAAATTAAAATCACAGTAAGTATTTACTTAAATCACATCATATACTAGTCAGACTAGCACTGATTTAACTAGTTTTCAAATTCTTCATGGTGCTGTAGTATACATTAAAGCTTCCACAGGAAATGTGAATAGAGTTCAAGTGCAAACAAAGAGACAGAAGATTCTAATTAGTTTATCCCTCCATGGCATTATTTAAAACTGTGGTTCCTAAACTTTTTGCCAGTGCATGTTTATCACAGCCATCTTTGTAGATCCCCACTCTAGCATCTGCTTAGCACAGGAGTGGGTTTGGAACTGCTGATTTGGAAGTGCTGATCCCAAACCCTGGTTCTGCTCAAACTGAGAAGAACTTCAGCCCAGTGCTGCTCCTGCCTCGTATCTGTCTGTAGCATAGGGAAAGCCCCATCTCTACCTTCCATATTTCTTGCATCCAAATGCATAGAAATTGGGAAGGAAATACAGGAGCAAGGCTTCATTCAGGCAACAGCAGACTGTTACAAGATTGCATACAAAACTGAAGCAAAATGTAGAAGAGAAATTGATTTAATCTTTCACTAAGTCTTGGCTCACCTATTATTTACTGTTACTCACATATTTTGGTTTGTTTGATCTGTGTCACAAGTGTAGTTTAAAGTTTAGTACGTTAATGCAAAATGTTAAACCAGGACAGAAAAGTTCTTGTTTCACAATCCAAACTTTAGTAGAAAAAAAAAATAAAAATCATAAACAAAATGATTACAAAAGCATAAACAACTGCATCAAAGAAACAAAATAGCAGTCAGTACATACTGAAGTTGAATACAGGCTCCGAATCTAGGAGGCACAAAGAACATTTGATTGTTTTAACAAACTTGCTTAGACAAATATTCTATAAAGATTAGAAAGGAAATAATTTATTGTTATGCTACTCTCTTGCATGCTATTTAAAATGTCTGCACCACAGTTTCTTTCTGTCACCATTTTAATTTTTTTTAATACGGTTAAATTTGAGCTGTGCACAGCAACAGTTTTGTTTCAAATATTCTACCCTAAAAGTTTTTCTTAAAAGTACAAAATTCAAGCTGGCTTTGTTGGAGTTTCAGCTATCCAAAATCTCGACCGTATTGGGGGAAAAATGGCAAATGCGCTTGGCTGCCCCTTAGAGGAAAAGGAGTATTTCTGTACATTCCAGTATTTCTATTTTTAACAACTCCCATGGAACTCCCATGCACTCTTAACTTCAGAATTGCAGGGCAAGGGAGAACCTGCTCCACATGAGAAAAGGAGGCCATGAAACAGTCCCGGCATTGTTCCGACCCCACCTTTCTGGACACAATAGTGAATATTATCCATTAATGTACTTCTTAGCTATGGATGCAAGAAGAAAATGCCTCCACAAAGAATTTATAATGTGTTGTGCTTGAATGTCAGCCCTAAATCTGTACAAAGAGCAAGTGTTGTCTTTGCATTCCAGTGCTTGCTGGTGTGGGTAGTTGAGATGCTCCCACTGAGGCATGGGCTGGCTGAAAAAGGAAGGCTGCAAGAAAGGCAGCTGCAGAATTGCTTTGAAATGCTTCAAAATAAATACAGAAAAAAGTGCAAGCAAATAAACAGTGCAGCTCTAGGAACTTTTCAAGCCTTTGAAATTCATCCTTTAAGGTGCTTTTAGTGGTATCTTACTTAGCAAAGACCTGTTTACTTAGTGGAGTCCGGAAAACTGCCAAGGGATTTCAATCTATTTCAGCTGGTCCATGAACACCATTATATGTTGATGATGAAGCAAAAATGCAACAAGTGGCAACAACTATTTAGGGTTTAAGCACAAATGAGCCATCTAAATTTCCTCTGTCTACACTTGTATAAATAAATGACACCACAAGTCTTTCTTGATACAAGAAACCAAAAAGGCATTGTTTCAGAGGCTAAATAAATAGAAGTTGAAATGAATGACTGTGCCATTTGCTCAATACTTTCCACACTGACGCCCTCCCACAAGAGAGCTTCTAGCAATGTTTCCTAGAACGTACATCTATATTATCATTGTGTGGAAGAGTGCTAGAGATGGTTTGGCACTGGAAGTCCTAATGTGACTGACTTTTGCCAAAATAATTTAACTTCTCTGTGCTTCCAGCTCAGATCTGCAAATCAGGACTCTGTAACACTATGAGCAGTCATTCTTAAGGGAAAAAAAATCCCAAACAATTACTTCTGCTAGGTAAAAAAAAGTCAGAATTGTTCATAATTCTGTTCTGTTTTGCAGACATTTAAGTTCTTCAAAATAGCATTTTACAGCAGAGATAAAAGAGATGATCTCCTGTCCTCTCATACATAATTACATCAAAATCTATAGAGAATCACTGCAATCATGTTCACACCAAAGGATAAAATACAGAATTTGTACAGCTTGCAGACATTTTTTAGTCATTACTCCTAAAAACTGAGTTGGTTTGATTTATTGCCAAGCAGGAATACACATACCTCTGTATATTCTGTATGCAGAATCTAACTTTTTGGTATTGTCTCCTTGGTGTACAAAGAACATTTCATACACTATTTTTCATCGAGTAACACAGTACATGAACAAAACAGCAAGAGTTGAGCTGGCCAACCAGGTTCCATAAAATAGCAGCTGGGAACAGTCTCTGCTATTTGCAGTAACAGGAAGAAGAAAGGTTTTCTTCATGCTCTCAGCAACTGCTTGTTGCACTTATGAACATTATGCACAGGAACATTACACACAGAAGTGTTACTACAGAAAAAACTGCCTGGCTGCTAAATCTTTGTCAATAGCATTACATGCCCCAATTGGTAAAGGTGAGAAATAAAAAGAAGAAAACACCCAGCTTGCTTAGTACCACCCACCAAGTGTGAGAAGCTTCTGGTTTTAAGTTTCTAGAGTATTTTTCATCCAGTGGTCTCTATATTACACCAACTCTTCTGGGAAGGGCTATTATACATTGCGCTTCCAGGTGTGGAGCTGTGAAGGACACTGACAGCCACAGCTGTTGGACCACCACAGATCACTTTTACACCACAGGGCAGTTTGTGTCCTGTCCCAGTGCAGCACTGAGAGACAGCACAGATCACAAGCTGGAACACTGAATAGACCTCAAATGTTGTCAAAGGATTTTCAAAAATCAGCCAGCAACTATGAACGCTGCTTTTTGCAACACACAACTTGAGCAACTACAACAAATTCAGCTAAAAGAAAGGTTTTACAGCCCTACAGCAGTTCCATTGGAATGCTTATGTAGTGTGTGGACACACAAACACAAGACTCCACCTGTCATTTGCATGGCAAAAGGTACAGCGAAAACATCTTAAACTTTGCCAGTTGAATAATACTGAACTAATATGCCAGCTGCATAATTTATCAAAGGAGGCAGGTATCCTGGAAAAGGGAAGAATTTAATTACCAGCCTTTCATCAACGCCTTGTTTTTGAATTCATAGTGTAGAAATGGCTCGTTGTACAATTTCTAATCTGAAATGCTTGGAATAAATCTCAGCTTCTTGTCAGAATAAAGCATCTGGATTATTTCGTACACCTGGGATTCAGGACAATATCTGTCAAGCCATCTCCCCAGCAACACTGTCAACTGAGCTTAAACATACTCTTGCACAAGCAGGCTGAGAATTTGGGCACAATTCCTTTTCTAACATCTATTTCCAAGTTTGTCCCTCTGTTAATGCCAAGATCTGTAGCGACTGTCTTGCATTTAGTGCTCTCATCCAGCTCCCTTTTCCAAATACTTAAGAACAACACACAAAAGCAGACTGAAGTTTCTCTAAATGGCACAGCATAGAAATACGTACAACACACCACATTAAATGCTCAAAAAAATTCCTCCCAGTAATGTTTCTAGAGCCCCCTGGATTTCTAATACTCCTTGTTACTATCCAGAGTAGCTCCTCTTGTTTCCCAGATGTTTGCTAGTTTTGTTGTTGCTGTTTTCAGTTTAAAGCCAAGCATTATATTACAAGTACTATCCTGCTGGCTAGGTCAACTCTTGCCTTATAGCAGTGAGACCTTTCTTTCAGACCCACCCTTCCTCTTTAACTGTACTGTATTTTGCTGCAGCCTTGCAGTTCTCTATTCCTCAGAGCTCACCTTGCCCGAGCCCCGCCGGGGGACGTGTCTTTCACCTCCAAAGAATCTGCCCAGCGAGTCAAGTATACCCGAGTCTCTGTGCCGTGGGGATCCATGTCTGGCATGGTCTATAGTGCTCGCGGATGCCAGTTTTGATCCGTGCCGGAAAGAGGAGCGTTTTTGTGAAGCCATCAAATCCGAATTCTCTGAAGCTGCTGCACTGTCCTCTTGGATGGTCTGTAGCTCGTCTGACTCTGAGGGCCGATCTTTGAAGGTGTTGTCTTCTCTTCCTGGGGCATCTCGGGAAAAGAGGCGGATCAAGTGGGGGCGACCAGTCCTGTCAGCTGGGTTGGCCTCGGGCCAGGCATTCTTCGGGTCTGCTGTGCCTTTGGAGTCTGTCACCGCTGGGCTCTTCGTGGAGGTCCCATTGTTCTGGTTCACATCTGCCTCTCCTGCAAACAACAAGGATGAGATATGAATACAGGCCTGTGAAAAACAGCCCTGGAACAATGCTGCTTTCTTTCCCTTGCCTTGAGATGCTCATTTCATACAAAACCCATAATATGTGCGGTTGTAATGAAACTATGTTCTCTTCCAGCCTTAAAGAACATTAAGTTATCTTGGAACTGAAACCAGAATGATGTTCTCACACAAATTTGCAGTAGTTCTAGGTGATTTTTTTGGTGTGTTTTTTGGGGGTTTTTTGGGGGCTTTTTAACACATTTATAAACAGATCAATAGATTACTTGAAACGTAACTGAGATTGACTTTATTTACATGCAAGGCTTGTGGATGAAGAGGCTTTCAGTGAATAATCAGAATTCCTGGACTTTCCCTTGAAGACTGCAACTCTAATCATGCCATCTTTCTCCAAAACAGAGGGAAAAAAATAAATATTTACAGTGACATTGCAAATCTGTGCCTTCACAAGTGCACATTCCCTCTCCACAATGTCAGAGCTTACGGTCTCATTTGGAATCCCTTGCTGTAACTTCCCTACAGATCAAACAAGCATAGTGAGGAGAAGGTTTTTTTGACCCAAAAATTGTATTGAAATTGTCCTCACTTCAAAAAAGAGAGCACTAAACTGCAATTTCTGCTTGGCCTCTCATGACAGTTTTTGTTCATGTATGATGATCCTGGGGCTCTGGATACAATGTCCTAGCACTGATGCTGAAGGCCTAAAGCAAAACTGTCCAATTTGCATTTAGTGCTTGTAAGAAGTGACAAAAACAATTATCAGCAACTGACAAGGTGTTTTTTTTTTTTGCCAAGAAAAGTGCCAAGACAGACTCCTGTGGTAAGTGAAATGCCTGATGCCTTCTCCACAGTTGTGTTCTGATGCACCCAGTAAAGGGTATAAGAAGCATCAGCTGCAGCACACTTAGCCCTTCCTTCACTTGTAGTAGCTCCTTCTACCAGTGACAAAAAGATTTATGGAGGTTTTTATGGTCTATACCATGACTCCTACTGTTCTAAAGAAAACTGCACCTACTGAAGAATATGACTTACATTGAAGGAACACCGAAAGAGTATTAGTAGGTCACTGCTTGAGGAGCAACCTTCAGCATAGACACCTCCCACACACTCTGTGTCAGAAATGTCTTTTGGAGTTAAGGGGGTCAGAAATTCAGAAATAAGTTAGTCATGTGTTACCTTTAGGGTGTCCTAATTACCTTTTAACATTCTCATTTGATTTGGTCCTTGTTGCCATGGGAGGGGTAGGATCTGGCAAATACGGCTGTGTTTTTGAAGTACTCTGGGCTCAAGTACTTTGCTGATTCAGCAGAGCAATTTTAGATTTGACAGTCATTTCATATGGTTTCACCCACCCACAGGGCACTAAAGAAACCTTTTATCAGGCTGAGAATAATTCTGAAATAACTGTATGGGTGACAACACAAGACAGTAACGATGGCTTCTGCAAAACCTGTGTGTAGGTTACAATTGGTTGTAATCAGCCTGCTACAATTTTTCATATGAAAATATAAAGTGCAGTTTTGCTATGCAGTTGTTTTTTTTTTCTTTTGTGAAAACTAAAGAAAAATTTTTCTTTTGTGAAAACTAGCTAGAAGATGTTGGGGAACTTCAAGAAAAATATCTTTGGTTAAAACATCTGAAAGTCTCTCAGGAATACAATTATTTAACCAGTGCCTGTCACTGAAGACCTTATTAGTGGAGAAAGTATTTGCTGGCAACTTTGGAATTTGTGTTTTCCTTAAAAGATGCTCTCAAACTTACTAGAAACTACTTACATACCCAAATGATTTTCTCAATAGAACAAAAGAAAAGTAACTAACTTGGATGTGTAACACATTCTGAAACTGCAAAACATTTTAAACAGCGACTCTAAGCCTAGGTTCTATACCATAATACAAATCCATTCAAGGACAGAAAAAGAAAAACAAACAAAAGAGTTATTGTATTTAATTAAATGCATTAACAAAACACCAGAGCATCTGCATACTAATACTTTTTACAACAGTTGTTCTTTGTGCCACTGAATATGGGTATTGGTAAGCAACAAAGAAGGGTATTTGTGCCACAAAAGTAGCTTCTCCCAATGCATACGCAGTGAGCTATAAAGTATAAATCTTGCTGGAGGCTTTATTTCAGCACTGAAAGCACAGATTTAAGTTTGCCTCTAAATTTTCTTCATGCTTATGTCTTCTCTATGTATAAAAACACGTAAGAGAGATACTGTTAATATTGTTGCTAACTAATCAGAGTCTTCCAGTGCATTTGGAGAGACAGATCACTTTATAATGTCCTAAGGACATCCAGAATTAATGGACTAGATAAATGTACGCTTATTTGTTCATTTAAAAGCAAGCATTTATATTATTATTAAAACCTATTGTAAATGCTGTGTATCACTACTATTTTTGAAGTTGTTTTTCATTGGAAGATGAAGCTCTTGCTTAATATAGAGCACACAACCTGTACCAAATCACTTGTACAAGAGAAAGTTGCCAGGGAGGAAGAGATCTTAGGCACTTTTTTGCTAATCCCTGTAAAATGAAGTACAGCAGGATGCATTGCCATAGGCACTAGTTAGAAGGCTGTGGAAGTGTCTTCTATTTATATGTAAGTGAACACGGTCCTTGAGAGCTGCACTAATGAGAGCACAAGAAAAGCACCTCCTGCCATCAGCCCAAAAACAGCAGGAGGGAAACAGACTCCAAGCAGGGATGAGGCACTCCAAGTGTGGCCAAGGACCAGTCCCCAAGGCGATGCCACCTCTCCCCTTCCCCTCACCTCACGGTGCTCTGAGCCTGCTGCTGGCATAATGTTACCTGGGCACGCTGGTCAGAGTAAACAGAGCCATTTCTTCCCTGTACACACAGTGACTTCCAAAATGAGGAATATAGATGGACAAAAAAATCTTAGAAGTCTGTTAATGAAACCAAGGAGAAAGTCCAAAGGTGCTTTCAACGAGAAAATAGTAAATCCAGTCCTTGTCCTTAAAAGGAATTACATCACAGGAGTATTTTCGAAACTACTGTGGCCTTGGTGCTTGATAGTTCATCCTATTTCTTGAGATTCAAATTAACTCTTTTCCCTAAGCTGCTAACTGGCTGGGACCTCAGCCCAATGCTTCAAACAACAGCTCCTCTCAACAACTACAGAAATTTGTTCTATGTGAAGGACAATTTCCAATCAAGAGACCTCAGATACAAATATCCTTCCCATGGGTCACTTGGAAGCGCTGTTCCATGAAAGTCCCTCCTTGCATGCACAGCAGTCTGTAGTTTTCTTCCCTACAATGGACAGCCTGGAAAGACGTTGTTAAGCTAAGAGTTTTTAAAAAGATTACATGTTTTTAACTTCCTCCTACTCCTTTCCAGTCTTGCTTTCTTGCAGATACTTCTAATTCCTCTCACATTCCTACTGCTGCTCCCTCTATATTTGCTGTAAAACAAATGAGGAAGATGCAGCTGATAAAAGCTGAAGTACATTACCTTACTTTGGGTTCTCAAGAGAGGCTTAGATCAACAGTCACAGCATATTGCAAATATTGATTCTACATGACAGCAGCTAAAATATTTGTATGAAATCTTTAGAATTAGTATTATTTACTCATTGCAAGTGCCAGAAAGTACATTAATCAACTTTGTAACACTGAATATTTAATACACTTTATCATAACTACAGGCTGCTGTGATCGATTATACTTACTTCCTTTTTCTCAGCCTTCTTTTCTCAGGTTATGAAGATGGAAATTACTGAACTTTTTACATCAACTTTTCATTTTAGCTTAAGTCACCTATATATATCTATAAAGCACTGTTTTTCAGTAAATTAAATATAATCTGTATTTGCCCATTTCTACTTTCAGGTCCTCTCTTTTCTATAAATGTCAACTGGATAGTGAAATACAATGCAGGATAGTCCTCAATTCTGAGTTAAGTTTATTTCAGTATGTTTACTGAAATGCTGACAATAAAACATTGGCTAAAACATCTCACTTTTTGTATTGATTCATCTATGTTTACCCACTTGAACAACAAAACGTAACACCTCGAAATTAATCATCTTTGTCACAGCTGAGATTTCAAGAACTCTGATAAGCTACAGCAATAAGGCAAATGTATTAGTAATAGGTTGCCTTGCATTATTTAAGAGGGTGGGACCACTGTTTTGGAACATATGGCTTCTAATAACACTTGTGGTGATATCAGGCACTTGACAGACTAAAAGACCAGAGAAAATACATTCATCATCACTACATACATGCTACAGCTGAGGGCATCTGGTTTCCAACTCTGTCCTGAGACAATTTCACAACAATCCAGCTCCTGGTTTGGACTTTTACTGCAGCACAGCCCACAGCAGAATAGCGTGTCCACAACCATTAGGCTTCACCACAGAAGTATTTGGGGAGGCAGTGGAAAGAATTATGTCTGCATTGTTAAATCTGAACTGCAAAAACTTGATTCATCCTCATTATGCTAAGACACTGAAGACAAAAAATGGCTCTTAGCCTAACTTCTCTAATATGGTTAAGAAGGCAATATGCCATCAGACATTTAAATTCACAGACTGGGTTTGTCTGATGCTTGTCAAACAGTTGGGAATCAATTTTGGACAAATATTTCTGTTTGAAATGGATGGCATGCAATATAATTGTGAAACAAACACTTGGTCAAAGCTCTAAACACAACCAGAATGGATATGCTGGTGCATTTAGCCTTTACACAAACATTCTCTCCATTTTCTAGCAGAGTGAATGCAGAAAGAAGGGCCCATGTGTCTCATGATACAGATTCACATGAGTTTAACACTCCTACTGCACTTAGTCAAGAGATCACTTCCATTACAGCTTCCTCTCCTCCCTCCCTCCTTGCCAAAGCTTATCACTTTCAGGGAAAAAAAATTCCACCCAAAGGCAAATTTTATCTATAGCTTCAGCATAACTGAAGGAATGAAATTTTTCTGCACAAGAAATTTGGTTTTTTCTATGGGCTAACCAAGCTGCAGCTAAACCACCACAAAAAATGAGAAGCCACTTGCTAAGCATAACATGCACTCCTTTGACTTCCCTCCCTCACTACTTTCATTAGACATTCTACAGCATATAAAGCTCTTACCAGACTAGAATAAAAAAGTGGTGGGGGTGTTTCCATTCCACTGATGAGTTGAGCACATTTCTACACTGATCTGTTGAAGCAGTGAATAAGGGGTCTGCTGTGACATCATTTTCCTTACAATAAAACTTAGTACTAAAAATACAGTAAAAAGTGAAAAACCTCACCAGGTCCAATATTTACTTCTGAACTAAATTGAACTAAATTAAAAAAAACCCCAAGTTTACTTGTGTACTATACCTTGTGTCAATAGGGATCAGTGGCTGAGCCTGCTGAAAATTACTGCACTGTTTTTGGTAAAGGCACAACATAGGTTTAGACATTTAGACTACATTGTTGTGTCTGAGTGAATGGAACTTCCACTTAACATTTTACAAGAAGTGCCTGACAAATACTGCTTTTCCTGAATCCCTGGTACCTCATGGAATACCAGTTCTTAGCTGTTCTCTGCAGAAAGCATTATGCCCCCTAAGAGCTGATGCCAGACTGAAAATTATAAGGTCAAATAGGACATATTAATTACTAGACCTTTGCCAATACCAAAGTCTTGGCATAGTTTCTTTCAGACTCATGAAAGATCTCATTTCTCCAAGCCCTCCCTGGTCCTCTACTGCTGAAGAAGAGCTGCTGAGGTAGCAGAGTTTGGCCTTAAAGCAGAGCTCACATGAAAACACAAAAACGTTTGACGGAGAGAGGGAAAATGTAGTTCCCATACTGTTATGGAACCAACTGTCTTTGCAGTTGACACTTTAGCTATATTATTTATTCTCATATTTCAAAGAAAAATACTGCATTCACTCAGGTAGAATAGGAATATGTATTTTTTAGCATAAAATTATACTGTAGGGAAAAAACTGAAAATTGCATAGGAGAATGTGAATTCTGTCAGACACTAAGCATTACAGGATGAAAACATAAGCATGATTTCTCTCACTTTATTTCTGATACTAACCTAAACATACTCCAGATCTGCTGAAAAAAAACCCCAAAAAACCTTTAAACGTTCAACATACTTTGGCATCAATTCACAAGTATTACCTATTTTGCTAGATAAAAAACAGAGTAAAGTCTCTCCTGAAATTACTAGCAACCTTCTTCCCAAAAGGCCAGTCAATGAAAAATTTGTTGGCCGGCAAAGGTGCTTCCAACAGCAGGGCTGGTTTTTTGACACTGGGATAAATAAACCTCTCGAGTTGACTGGACAGTTTCTTCTCAGTTCCCTCAGTGCACCAGCCAGTCAGCCTTGCCACCATCCTGAGATGTACCATTTTCAGCACTTCCCTCAGCTACTTGAAAGGTAATTATCAGAGCTCAGGAAGGAGAGCTGGGAAAATAAACCTGTGGAGCGGTTCATCACAGAAGTGGCCAGCATGAGGAGGTGATCCCCCAGAAGCATTCATCATTCATTAATACAGTCACTGGTGATCTGCATAAGGATAATCAAAATCATCAACCCCCTGTTTAGGGGGACAAGAAAGGACTTTAAAATTTTAATCCTGGGTCCAGTGTACGTATAGTTTGTACAAGCAGTACCAAACCCACAGAATCTGGTTAAAATAAATACATTTCCTTCAACATGGCAGCAACTGTTGAAAGGCTGTATTTATAACTAGTTGTAAAATTATATGCAACACAACCAGTAAATTATGTCCTTTAACAGCAAATATCTTCTGCTTCCTTAAGTTTGCATCTTTCATTTCAGGGTGCCAATGCTTAAAAGCCAGATGATGAAGATAGCATAGATGTCAATACACACTTTAGTCTATAAAAGTAGTGCTGGATTATGGAGTGATAAACAGTAATTAGTATTAATTTTGCAAGTTCAGTAGGTTAATCAATAGCCTGATTTTTTTTTTCTTTCCCCTTAATTCTGCTAGACTTCATCATCCCAAATTGTTTAATATGTAACTGTGAACCGCTGTTTGTTACAAGAGTACCAGTTTCATGATAAATACATCCCTTAAGCATTGCTCTACAGTAAAGCCAACATTTGCTGTAAGGTGGTACTGGAACTGTGGGGAATTGTTGCTGCAGTATCTTTTTTGGCAGGGTAACTAAACTGACTTTTTAAACTTACCCAGTAAAACCATAATGCAATCAATCAATACTAGGTGAAAACACACAGCAATGTGACATCTAGTTGGAATGGTGACACTCCAATAAACATGCCTAAAACTTATGTTGTGAATCAGCGAACAGCACATAATTTTTAGTTCTGCTGACAACTTTGTGATTTGAGAGGGTTGGTTCTGTGAAAGGACTACAAAATAAAAATTAGAAATTAAAAATATGCTGTATATTCATTACAACTTATGTTCAGCATTATCATTCTGCTATAGGCAATTACGTTTTATGGTATCAGTGTGTAAAAAGTATTAATCCTGTCTGAGTCAGAGATTTCTGATTTATCAGGAGTCTTCTTGCTGGAAAGCTTTTCTGTGTTTTCACCAAAGCACACACAACTCCTAGCATCTGCATGTCAGAGATGTGAAAACACTTCCAAGTCTGTGCAGTAATAACCACAGTCCATGCCCAGAGTCTGGATATTAATGGGAAGCACGCGTGGTTACTGTGGGCTGAAATGAGTTAACATCCCATTGCCCACTGTGAGGGGCTGCACTCCAGGAGCCAGGTTTTGGACTTGAGGGAGGAAAAAGAACATCATACCTCCCCCAGACTTGTACACCTTGTATTATTTATACCTTTAAGAACTCTCTCTCCTCTATATTCTTACTGAAGAAATTTAGCCAGTTCATTCTGTTCATGTCAAAGAAGGAGAGGAAAGCAAACCAGTCAGCAAGGCATTTCAAACTGCAGGAATCAGAGCAACAGCTGCATACCAACTCTGTGTGTTCTCCTGTTACTGATGATGTTGAGGCTTAAAACCAGGGGTGCAACAGACCTTCTTCTTAAACCTACTGTGGAAGTCATATCAGATTCAACATGCAAGAAATTAGCTGGGAGGCCTCAGTTACACATTATCTTTCACTGCATGGTGCCTAATTTCCTCTTCATTGTCTTTTTTAATGAGCTATGTATGTATTTCAGCAATTCAGTGATACACCTTCATAAGAAATTACCAGTGATTAAACATTGAACTGGACTGCCCAGGGAAGTGATGGAATCACTATTCCTGGAAGTGTTCAAGGAATGGCTGGATGTGGCACTCAGTGCTGTGGTTTAGTTGATGTGGTGGTGCTCAAAGGCGGGACTCAATCTTTGAGGTATTTTCCAACTTTAATGATTCTATAACTAGGAAAGAGAAAGCATCTCAGGACTGTTATGAGCCTTGTGTGAAGGAATTGTTTGCTTGTGAGAACAGGTAAAGAAACCTGCAAGTAAAAAGAGGCATTCAAGAAAGCTAAAAGCACCTCCTGAGTGAGACCAATTTTTGATCTCCAGATTGCAATTAAAACCAATCTACTTGACTGCAGAAACTGCCTTGCACTCTGCGTGCTTTCACAGAGCTGGGCACTTGGTTATCCATGCCCCTGGCTCACAATGAAGAGCTGAAACAAAGCCCACACGGTGGCCTACCATTGCAGAGGAATGCAGCAGTGTAGGCCTGGCTCCAACCCTCTCGCTCTTGTTTTCCAGAACCTCTGGCATTGCCTCCCCTTGCTGAGGCTGACAAAGGCGAGTACAGAAAACAAAAGAGCCTGTGGTTGAAACCAGTGGGACTTGCTATGGCAGAAATTTGGAATCTATGAGAAGCATGTGGCAATTCTCCACACAGCCTGCAGAGAGGTTTTTAAAAACTTCAACAAAGAATTTTATCCACCCACCAGTTTCAAAGAAAAATGTTCCTTTGTATTACTAGAACATGTAAGTTTGTTTTAATCTCAAATATCTTACAAAAGATCCTCCCACAGCAAAGCGAGCTGGAGCATCATTTGTAATAAACAATTTCATGTACTTGAGGAGAAATTAAATCACCTGCTGAGCCATCAGCATTTGTATTCTTTAAAAATTGTGCAACTGACTAATATTAGACAAAGATTGTTTGATTATTCATCTTCTTGCTTGAGTTGCACTGAGTCTGAGTAATTGTTAGGTTGTAAAATTTGGATATATATATCCCCCCCCACCAAAGTATGGCAAAATGAGCAGCGCTTCCATCAGACCTCACAACTTCCACTATCTTTTGTATTTTCCACATCAGTTATGTTTCACTGGAAAATAACCTATTTGCATCAGTCCAACTGGGTACCCAATATTACAGTTAATTTTTTTTCATAATACCATAGAGGAAACAGGGCCTTCAAAGCAGCGGAATAAGAAATGTTTGTGAAATGAGTGAGGTGAGGACAGCGATAGAACCAGCTGGTTCAAAGAAGTTGCTCAGAGCATGATAAGCAGCACAAAAAAACCCCTATCTGTAGAATATTTCATGTTAAAACCCATCATGTAGCACCTCCAAAGAGGGCCTGATAACACTGCTGTGTTTTTCTTGACTAGGATTTAAGTGTCTTAATGGTATTTTATTGTTTAGAAAGTGTAAACTGCAGAATAAAACACACTCGTAATAATTTAACCAAATAAGCTACCTTTAAAAAACATGGTTTGATTGTGACCACAGCATGAGTCATGAGGTTTATAGCATGAGGCTATAAACTCCAATTCCTATAAGCTGTATTTGAGTCCTACAGAATAACAGTGTTAACTTTTCCTGAGACCAACTAACCCAACTAAACCCAAACACAGCCCAAAGTACTGTAGAGGAGTTTTTCATAGTTAAAATAAAGAGGGAATATGAATGTTTTTAACTCCCCTGAAAAAATCACACCAGTTTGCTGGTTTGAGGACACAACTTTAAAGTTTGTTTTCCTATACAGCCTTGTATAAGGCAGGTCCAGGTAAAAAGCAAATTACAGGAGTATGGCAGTCCTAGAGGGAAGAGAGTACAACGCAAGCCGTGTTTCTGGAAGCTGTGAATCACCTGCAGGATGATGTAAACAGTAAGCTTGACATTTTCATGCATCCTTCAGGTGTACATTGCCATATCTCTGGATTTCTCTATTTTGCCCTGTTAATGTATTCTGAACTGAAGCTTTTAATAGCACAAGTGATCCCAGAGAGTCACAGTTACAGAATTTGCAGTGAGGGGAATTACATTGGCAGTTTTTAGAAGACTTTTTTTTCCCCAGAAAATTCTGCAGTACACCACAATGGTATAAATGGCACATTCTGAGTATGACACACATATTTATCAGTATTTCTAAAAATATCTGAAATACCTGGGCATAAGTAAGCCTATAGACCTTTTATTGCATTGAATTCTTGTATATGTAAAACAAAATTTGAGATCTGGCTCTTCAGAAGCTGACAAAACACACCTCACAAACAAACAAACAAACAAACAATCACAAGCTGAAAAATACGAGGTAGGGTTGTTCAAGTCTGCCTAAACTGCAGTTCTTTACAATCAGAACAAGTCCACAGACATAAGTTGCTGTCTGACATTATCTTCACTTTGGAACTGATTTTCACCTTAATGCAGAAGTGAGCAGGAGTTTCTCCCAGTCACACAGAGTTTGTTCACTGAGCTTGTCACATCTCAGGAACTGATGAATTACTCTGAGTACCCCTGAGCCCTGTGGGAAGCAGAAGCCCAGGTCCCTTTCTCTCTTAGACCCTGTAGCACCCATGTGCAGCTTCAGCTCTGCCTTTGGTATGGATGGTGAGAAAGTTATTCTGCCTAAAAGATCAGTAGCTGACCATAAATTTCAAAAACACAGTAAATGCTTCACAAACGTGCCACCCTGGGGATGTTCAGCACTCCAGATCTTAGTTTTTTGTCTGCCTGGCAATGCTTACTGTAAACAGATTTTAAAATGTTTTCATGCAATAATAGAGGATTTCAGAATGTGACAAACAAGACGATAACTCTGAACTCTGAGGAGAAACCTAAAAGCCAGATTACTCAAAAGACAATTTCCCCATGCCATATCCAAAGCCAGCAGAGAAATCCCAGCTGAGCACATTTATGGCAGGGATGCTGCTGGGGCACAGACACCCGAGGCTGCGTTTGGCCGCTCTCACAGTTCAAAGACTCTCTGCAGGCCCTGGCACAGGAGCACAGCACTCGAGGATGTTGCACCCTGATCACTGCTGTGAACAGAGGGAAGGGGATTTTTGCTGCCATGCTCTGTCCTGCTTGTCAGAACAGCTTTGTCTGGAAGCTGCACAATGGAGAATGTCAGCACAGACCTAGGAGCAGAGCCACAGAATTGCTGTGGCAGAATGAGAGGAGGGTATAAAAATATTGCAATACATACAATGATAGGTAGGTGGTTTGTTAAAATACAAGCAAAAAATATATCGAGGCCTTTACAATTTTACAGTCAATACAATTAAATTCCCAAGAGTTTTAGAGGTAGTCTGGATTAAACAGCAAAAGTAAACTGTTCAGAGACTTCTGAGTGAAGCAATTTCCTCGGTGAAGAAATTTGATAACCACAGAAATATTTTTCAGAAGGGAGCTCTAACATATGCCTGAATAATTGATATGAGATTTGATCAAAATCAAATTTTCTGCCTGCCTGCCAGACAGATTGAAATAAAACATTATTCCAGAACTTATCATAGGGTTTACAGGATTACCTTTTTCATAATAGCCTCAAGTGCAGCCCTAAAATCAGAAAAGAATAATACTTGAAACCAAGCAAATAAAACAATGATTCCAATGGACTAAAGCAGACTGCACTGACTGGCACAGGTGCTAACAGCAGAGATGATATTCCATATAAATACTGGCAGAAAGCTGAGAATAAGATGTTCAGAAGAAAGAAAAAAAAAAAATAAAAAGAGTGGGTTTTTTTGATGATGAACTGAAGACATTTAAAGCTGGATTCAAATCACTTTGTCTGTCCTGCAAGCATGACTGGCATTTACCAGGGAATAAAGAAATATTACCAGCAATCACTTGGAAAAACTTTTTGCTCCAAGGTGAACCACAGAATCCACAGCCTTACATGTCTAGATATAAGAAAGGAAATCCTGAAGGATTTCCAGTCCTGAAGGAAAGGACAGTATTTGCGCTGGTCACACCATTCTCCTGCTCTCTCTCTGGCCCCCAGTAGTTTCCAGTCCTTCCTCCCACCTTCCCTTCCCAAGGCTCCTGGACCAAAGCTGCTGTCCAAACCACTCTGCTGTGCTGCCTATCCAACTCCCATGAGCTCCACCTCCACAAAGACCATGATCCCTTGCCATGCTCCTGCAGCTTTTGGCAGGCTTCTTGTGGAGCAAATTCCAAATTATCTCTGCACAGGAATTCACCTCTGGAATCTCTCCTTGTCATAAGGCCTGCCTATGCAATACCAGTCAGAGCTGTCAGATGCTAGTACAAGCACACAACAAATGCTTACTTCTAAACCAACTACAAGAGTCGCAAGATTAAAGTGCTACCTCTCTTTACTCTGTCAAATGCTTACAACCCACACATGTTCTTATGATGTTAACACAAAACATCTAAATTCAAAGGGTCCCCACTTGGAACACAAATATTGCATGGCCTTTTGCCCTTTCTCACTTGCTTCAGCTGCTCTGGAGTATTGACATTTGTCCACATTAGCTAAGAGCTTTCAAAGTCATGTCACGATACACTTCACAAACACCCTTCCAGCAGCAACCCTCTACAGCTCTACTAACAGAGCACCACTGGAACAGCACCTGACCACAGTTCTCTTAAACCAGCATTACATCTTGCCTGGTTGGTGCTACAGATGGATTTGGTCTGGGGAGTTTGTCTTTTCTGCACTGAAAGAAGAAATATTCAATGTCTCACTCTTCCCAGTGAGATTTAAATGGCTGCTGCCTCCTCTGTGTCTCAATTACAAACAGGGATCTCCCCATCTCGCTCTACAAGCTCATCTATACAGGTAGTACATGAAAGGGAAACAAAAGCTTTTTATATAGGCTGAATAAGGGAGCAAAATTACAGGATTTCAAAAGTAGCCTAGGCCGTTGGTATGATTTGTACAGCATGAAATCCCACCTTCCTAAAAGATGTATTTACATGGTGTTTGATAGACTGAGAGAAAATGTGATCTGCTCACACATCAGTTTAAAATCATCTCTTATTTCAGTGGGATTTTAGCTGAGATACTGTATGCTTAGTCAGAAAAAAACCCATGGAAATTATTAGGGAATCCCAAAGCTGTTAATGTAAAACCAGATATAAAGTCCATTTCTGCCTCTGAGCTAAGCATCTGTCAGAACAGCCTTATAGATATCTGTTCTAATATTTCTAATCTCAGCTATTCTAGGTCTTTAGAAACTCCATTCCACTCTCCATCATTATAAATGATATCCTACACTTCTAAACATATTAATAAATCTGTTCCCATCTATACTAGGCCACATCAGACATATTTGCTATACACCAACAAATCAATGATATCAGTTTATAAAATAAGAGGTTTTTCAATTAAAATAACCCAAGACTTTTTTTCCCCATGCTGAACACTTGTGAGCTGTACCATAGTTCTAAATGTGACTCAATGCTATATGAAGAACAATGGTGACAAACTGTATAAAACCGTGGCAGTGATCGATGGTACTTTACACAATATCTGCTTTTCAGTAGCAGCTTTCTAAGAGTGAAAAACTGCTTGCACAGTACCAAGCCTTGTACCAGTTTGTGGGAGTTACTGCTATTAAAAAAGGAAAGAAAGAAAATAAAAGAATTCACAAACTTTATTTTGCTATTTGAGTACGTATAAAGTCACTTTTCATGTGATGAAGAAAGCACGCTCAGCATAAAGAGCTGTTAATTCTGAAGACTAAAATGGCAGTATGAGTGAGCTACACAATATTTTAACAAGCAAGAAAAGCTATAAACATGTTTTTTCCCAAGTGTACTTCGGGCGTGTTTCTTTCAATCCACCCTGCAAGCATGAGAATGAGTAAAACCACCACTTCTAGAAAAGTTTATGAAGAGCCTGAGAGCAACTCAATGGGTCACACCAGAAGGACTATCACAGGGCAGCAATTGTATACAGAAGATGCACACAGCATGCAGTCCTGGTTACCCTAACTTAGGATGCAGCCCTGGGGAGGCAGGTGATACCATGCCTGCTTTTTGCAGGCAGAGATTGCTCCACTGTGCCCAAGGCTGGCAGAAGTCACGTTGGAGCCTACAGCACCACGCTCATCCCAGGAAACCTGATTGATGCCTGGCAGGGGCTTGGTGCTGCACTGAGCTGGGACTGGCAGCCTCCAGCTGGCACTTTCCTGGGTGCAGCAGCTTTGTGTCTGCTGGCAAAAGGCTCAACAATTCGTGGGCCCGTGTTTGCAGGAGCACTATCCACAAGCCATTTCAGAAATAAACAAAACAACTCCACCTTGGTTTTCTCAGCAGGAAGTTTTCATTTTTTCTGCCTCCTAGGAAGTTGTGCAGACAACTCACAGAAGGTAGGAAGTGCTCCACAGACAGAAAAATAGCTGTGTTCATCTTATCTCTGAAAATAAAAAATCGTTTATTTCCCAGGTAAGTGCTGTAAGAGCATTTCTGCAGCCATAGATTGTGACTGGCAAAATGAGAAGTCTTTCATATTCACAGTCTGTGGTTTCCCAAAAAGTTACCTACCTAGCATCCCTTTGAAATAAGTAAATAATGCAATCTGTTTATAAAGCCTCTCAATCTTGGTTCAGTTCCCAATTTAGGATGTAGTCCATTGTAGAGAATTATGGGCTTTGCTTATCCTGAGAAAACAGGGTAATCAGGACAGTCTGACAAAGGGGTACCACAGACTGTAGAAGTCAAATGTGCTTAAAGTAGCAGAAAAATTGCCATGTACTTCCAGATTTGTGTTTATGGCCTGCTACAAATTTTTTTTCTCCCCACTGAAAGCCTGAAGTACTGGAATCAAGGATAAAAAAAAAATACAAAGGAAAAAAAATATCTAATGCCATCTCTAGTAATTGTGAAGAATAGTTGGAAAAACACGACTCGAGGATACATTTCCAGGTCCCACGTGCACCAGCAGGCTCTGCAGCCTCTTCCCACTCACTCATCTGGGAGTTCCCTGTCCCTGCTCAGTGTCAGCTCCAGCCCAGGTTCAGCCTGCCAGGACACAGTTTGGATGAGACAAAGGCCTGTGAGGAAGCTCCCAGGGAGCCGCCACGCTGACACTGCCCGTGCCCAGCCCTGTGTCTGCCCATGGTGGGACCTGCCTGGGCTCTGGCAGCCCTCTGCTCCTGCTCCCCTGGCCAGGTGCCCCAAGTGCCTGACACTGCCTGTCTCGCTGCCACCCTGGTCCCAGCTCATCCCCACGGTGGGCAGGCCACTCCTGCTGCTCCCCAGCAGCATGACATCAGCAAGCCATGAAAAGTAAATGCCTTTAATTCTGAGCTCTCACTTATTACCTTTGGCCTATTACAGGAAGGACTGAACCTCAAGGGTATCCCTTCCAGCAGCAAAATGCTCACTGTGGACAGTATTGCCTGAGAAACAGAAGTGAAAAAAAAACAACAACCTGCAAATACATGCAGATTAACAGACCAAGACACATTTCATAAAAGTAAGAAAATAAGTAGTTCATAATCAGGACAAAAACTTGCACTTGCAAAGTCTCCAGCCCTGACTGCTTGCCTTTCAGAAAGTATCATAAAGAGGCAATTACTGAAACAAATCCTCTTCTTCCCACCCACATCACCTGACAATTCTTTCTGTGACAATAAATAAGACAGGTCTATCACTCACCGCATTTTCGATTTCCTAATTTCCTATTCTGGCAAGGAAAATATTTCTCACATACCTGAAAGGAATAAAATTAAGGCCCATATTCTTTGCAGGTGGCTGACACAACTCAGTTGAAATCAGTAATTGTCAAATTATCCTACACTTCTACTGATGCAGCATGTTGCAATCCATGTTAAAAAAAAAAAAAAGAGAGAAAAAAGATAGAGAATAACTTGATGTGGAGCTATACCATGACATTATTGGACATTATTCTTTTTCATACAAGTCTAATTCATCATTTGATACAGTTTGACTAGATGATTGCAAGCTGAAGTCATGCTGCTTACATCTTTCTCTCCTTGCCAGGTCTGTCACACATAATAAAAGGTGTCAAGCTTTGCAAATACAGTAAAAGTTAACTTACAGCGTAGTTCACATTTAATTACTGCACACTTTCTATGGTCCTTAGAAGCTGCATGGAGCTAGCTAAATGATAACTACCATCGTAATCATCACAACTAACCAGCAGATAAAACTGCATCATCTTCAGCCATTATTCTGCCACTTGCATTGCAATATAGATTTTCTACTTTTTAAAGATTGCTTTAACTATTATTCAAGTCAGTAGGAGCCACTTGGACCTATGTGAGTGGCAGGACACCAAGACCAGTTCATAGAAATTTTAGCACAATTGGGGGGATGTACAACCTGTATATCAAAGATGTATATTCAAGATTATCCAAAAAAAAATGCATCTGTATTCCTCTGAGTCAGCATGGATTCACAGACAACTGAGACCTACTTAATGGAACAAACTACTAAGTTTTGTAAGCAGAATCCTTTTGTTAGCATTATCCTGCATATACATGTACACAAATGTGATGTAATTAGCAAAAGCCAGCTTACCTGGTGGCAGAACAAAGGCAATTCCCTTAATAAATATAAACCCTTAACAAATTAATAAATGCCAGCAAAAGGCAAGGGTGGATGTACTGCAACACAGAGGCAGCACATCCCTGGGGAGTGCACCAGGTTGCCTTTTGACAGTGAAGTTTCTCACGTGGTCATGCACAGTTTCCCCAGCAACACCTACACAAACATGAGCATTAATAACTTGGAGGGACCAGCAGCATTCAGCCTGCAGAAGGGCTTGCTAACTAAATCAAATATGCTCTAAAGGGCAGCCAGAAAAGGAATGAACATGAAAATGGAATATATTTTAAAGAGTCAGTGATTCTATGAAAATAAATTTATTCAGAGATTGTCTTTTCATGTTTTGCAACACGAAATAGATCAAACAAGGCTCTGCTTCTGAGAAACACAACATGCAATGAATTCCATGGCACTTGAAGGCTGACTGGAGAGACGCCAGTGATAGCAGAGAAGCAATATCTTTTCCTCCTCTACCAAAACACTGTTTGCACTAAACAATAGCTAAAACGTATTTTAAAAATGGCTGAGTGGAACTCTTTTACCTCTGACTAAGTATATGTGTCAGGGACTATGTGCTTCATTTCCCCCTTACAGGAATTATATCATGATTCAGAACTAAGCTGATCAATTCCTGGGAAACATCCATTGTCAAACATCCAATGTCAAAGCATTCCTTAGTCCTTCCTGCATCTATTTTACACAAATTGAAAATTTATGTAACACAAAATCTCCAAGGAACTGAGAGGCAGCCTTAGCCATACTCCAAATGGCCTGAAAAAGTCTGTTCTTTTTGTTTGTTCATGCCAGATGCATTCTAGTGGTATAGCTGTGCCCATGCTATGTGTCAGGATGTGAATTCTGACATCCTCAGTCACCCTGCTCCTTAAGGTTTTTGGTTTTTTTTACATGGGAATATAGATACAAAGGTGTGGAAGGGGAAAGTAAAGGGACTGTAAGCACGTGAATACAGGAAAAAACCAGAAAGTAGCCCTAGGAGAGATGGAAAATGTTGCAGGGGTCCTGCAATTCAGGGGGCTCCTTTGTATCTTGTTATTCCTCAACTTTAAAAGAAAGGAGAAACAATCGTTTCTTTTAAAAGATGCACATATAAAATAAATCACTCACTGAGAAAGAATTCAAAAGTAAAGAAATAAATCTTTAGATTCCAGGATCAGTTATGTGCCTGATCAGCCAAATTTTCAATCCCACTTAGTATGTGAACACTCTAGCACTGTATGTGTGCAAAAGAGATCAACAAGCCAAATAATAAAAGCTTTCAACCCATGACCATGGCCAGTGTGAGACACATGCCATGACCTTCAGATCAAGATCTAGGTGCAGAAGAAGGAAACATCCTGTTCCCCTACCAGCAGAAGTGTATTCTCCATACTGCACATTTCTCTTGCTTCCCTTGTCTTTCTGCCCCATGAAGATGTAACAAATCAATTGTTAGTGTCTCTTCTTTCAGCGTATAATGGAAGGTTTTCACCCAGAGCAATTTAAAAATGAAGGGTATCCAAAAGTGAAGTGTTTTCATTGTGTAGTTACTGCGCCAAAATGCTTCCCTTTTTGAAGAAAGCTTTTGCATAAAATTGTTTTTTAATGCAAACATTGACAAGTTTCTAGGAAGACAAATACAGCCTTGTCACTGCTATGACCAGGTTATTTTGGCAGTAAAGTCTAATGGAAATCAAAAGCAAACAAGCCAAATGTGTAGCCACTCTACCTTGGAATTAGACTTTGTTTCAAATGGGGTGGAGAGAGGAGGTGGCAATAAAGCAGTGGCTGTCAAATTCTGCTTTTGGACTATTTACTTCAAATCTAACAAACCTATCCAAACAGATTACAATGAGCTCAAAAGAAATTAAAAAGTAGAAGCAAAAATCAAACTAGTGCTTAGCAAAGTGGAACTGAATGTTACAGATGGCTGCTGTTTAATAATATGTGTCAATTTATCCATCTTGCTTGGCTGCCCCCAGTGTGTTCTTACAGAACACACACAGCTAGGGGCACTACTGCCAGCCAGACTGGAAAGGTTTGGTGGTGTCAGCGTTTTGCCTGCCAGGTTAAAGCTCATATGCAGTCTGGCATCAGGTATGTTGACCTTCAACTCTTCCAAAAAAACCCCCAAACCCTGTCCAAACTTCCAAATGCCAACAGTTGTTTTACATCTCAGAGCTCTCAGAACATGGTATATTGACAGTGGTCATTACTAATGCTTGCATGGGCCAGATTTTTCTAGTCCTTGCCTTCCATTTACAATTTTTCCTTTGAGACTGAGCTGTGAATGTGAAAATGCTTAGGGATATTCTGCAGAGCTCACCACTGTGCTTAACTTTCTTCACTACTTACAAAACACTCGGATTATGATCTTTTTGATAATTTTTCCAGAATATTTAAAATTCCCTTCAGGTATTTCAGAAATTCCACCCACAACGTGCAAATTGCCAGCTTAAGAATTTTATGTCGCTTTTTGTTTTCTAACAGTTTCATCCTCTTAACAAAGAGGGTAACATGCTGTCAATATATCGTGCACATTCATCTGGCTTTTGTTTTGGTAGGTTGTTTTTTAAATCTGAACCAAGACACTAATCCACAGCACTTAAAATAATTAAGAGAAAGGAAAAAGTTCAGCAGGAGATTTAGACATTCAAAATACTTGTCTCCATAAACAAAATCTCAGTGGGAGGGACCCTGAGGAAACTGGCTGTACTAAATACCCTCTGCAAGACAAAATAAAACCAGCACAGCTTCCTCACCTTCCCGTTCTTCCTTGGGACCACAGTTATGCAGCAATTTGTTGCCATCTAAATAACCACTTGCTTTTGGACTTATCACCATATGTTTTCTGCTCCACCAGGGGAAAATAAGAGTGTGAAGGGAGAAATGGGTGTGTCTTTTACTCAACGGGAATACCAAATCAAGTGTCAAATTTATACATTCCCATTTCCAGCCTCTGGCCCTCCAACAATGCAAAACCTAACAAACTGTGTGTGCTTCCTGACTATAAGCAGCTCAAAGCCAACCTTCACAGCCTGTTCTACAGAGATCAGCTGAAAGCAGTAGGAAGAGCTAGTGAGATTCTAGATACAGTAATTGGTCATAGCTGAGATCAAGGCTGAAATTCATTCCCCTTCCTAAAAAGTACAGACAGACCTGAAGTTATAGATAAATATTACAAATACAAAAGTAAAAATATGTTTCTTATGCTGGCAGCATTAAACTAATTAGCAGGGAGAAAAGGGGGAAAAAAAGAAACCCAGCAACAAACCAGTAGAACTCTATAATGAGAATATAAATATTGCATTGAGGCCCAGTTCAGTAGCTGAGAACTAGCAATTTTTCTAAACAGCATATGTTTTTTCCCCTGAGATTTTAATAAAGCACGGGCACTGCACCAGCAAAAAATGCAAGCACCAGATCTTAATTTTAAACTAATGCAATTTACAACCTTCAACTTTTATTCTTCTTCATCTTGACTGAAAATATTAGGTAATAGGAACATCCCAGAGAACACAGAATATATGTATTTATTCTAAATAAATAAACAGTTGCACTGCTAACTGTGCAACACTTGTGCATCATACAAATACTTGTTTGCGCACACACATGCACAACATAAGAAAATCTCAGTTTTGTTACAACTTTTCAAATTCAAATTCAAAGAAAATACAAGACATCCAGTTGTGGAATACGTCTCGGTCTTGACTAAAATTTGTTATTACAGCAGAATGGTCTCAACAGCCCCGAGCAATGCTATTATCCTAGCTCATCTCATCAGTGTTCATTTGTGCAAGGCTGGAATATTCACTGGTATGTGGCTTGCAGTGTCCCACATTCAACATTTAAAAATCAAAAAGGGAAACATCTGAATTACTTCAAATTTTCCCTGAGCATATGGACCTTTTTTCACCCCTTTTTTTTCTTTTTCTGATGATCAGGGATGAAAGAAAAGAGATAGATTGGCTGATATTGTTTAGAATGTTTTTGGGAACAACCAGGTTAATCATCAAAATGTTCACCAGAAAAACTCTGTGTGTTTGTTGGTAGAGAAGATGCTAGAAAGCAGATGAAGTAGTGACCCCTGGCAGTAAAGGAAGACCATGAAGAGGAGAAGAAGATAAGGAAGAAAAAGAAGGAACCAGCCAGATGGAAGGATGCAAATGCAGCTAAAGAAGGTCTGGCAGAAAGAAATGGATCAGCAGGTGCAAAGAAAATGTGGTGAGAAAAACAAAGGGAAAAAAGACTGGTGGTAAGCAAAAGCAGACAACAGCAGCAAAATAGTGTACTCACACAGAAGGAAACAGTCACAGTAAAAAAAAGACCACTGGGCTGGAGAAATGAAACGGTGCATAAGAAAAGCACAGTCTGTGGTGCGGGTTCTATTTACAGGAGGAGGATCTTTAAACTGCTTTAAGGAAAAGCAGGAACACCAGACAAGAGACTGGAGAGAAGGCAGGGGGAAGGTATTAAAAAAAACAAAAAACAAAAAACAAAAAAACCAAAAAACAAAACCACCAGGCAGGTTAAAACACAAAAAATCTCAAATATTTATTTCTGCAGCACCCTATTCCACTAAAACCAGGGATCTGTAACAGAACAGGCTGCATTTCTCCACTGCCAAACTGGTTTAGTTTGAGATAGTAACAACAAGGTAACATAAACTCTGACTTTCCTCCTCAGAAAGAAATCATGGCAAGCAGTGACCCTATTGTGCTTTGTTACTGCATAATTGTTAAAGAAATGCTTTCCGATGCCCTGTGAGAGGGGGTACTATCTCGAAAGCTCAAAGGGATTGTTCATTTGATCACTAAGCACAGTGTTATTCCAACCACTCATGCATGCAGAGAATGCCTCTATTCTTATGTTCCCCTGAGAGTTGAGGTCATCTGAGATATGTTGGCTATCACATATAAAGGCCGAGGTAGAACTGCTGGCAGGATGTTTTAGGTTAAGTATTTTCACAGACCTGGAACTTCTCTTCTGCCTCTTCGGACAACTCGCCAACCACTAGGCTGATTTAAAAGGTGTTAGGATACCAAAGCAATCCTTTAGTTAAGAGTTCCAGGCTTGAGAGCCTGTGTGCTGAATGGTGAAGCAGTTTTAAGAATGACAAAAGAGATACAGATGTGCTTCTAATCCCGGATCCATTTGTCTCTCCCCAAAGCCTTAGGCAGAAACCTAAAAATGCATTTGATCTAACGTTCCTAGCACAAGTAGATACTAACACATGAGGAAAAAAAACAAAACAAAAAAAAAAAAAAAAAAACCCACCAAAATCCCCAAACAAATCTCCCAAGAAACTACACACCAAAACACAAGGAAAATCCCTACACTCAAACTCCAAACACTAGGCTAAGAAGCTGCACACAAAGATAATGTAAGTAGGAAAGAATAAGGTTATTTCATTCTGCCCTGTTCTGCAATCTCCCATACAAGATTTATTTCTTACCTCTTAAATTTTGTTTTATAATATTTCATTCAAGTCACATCCTTGTGATGCACTTTAATGGTTCTTGAATTGTTTTGTTGAGAACATTAAGTTGTTTACCAGTAATCTTGAAAATGAAATGCTCAGCCTCTTACCCACAGATGTGTTAATTAAAAAAAAAACCCCAAACAACAAATCAAACCACCTCTGATTCACGCCACTTTAGCACAAGCAGCATACAGGCAAGAACTCCAATTGGTACTATGTGCTAAAATCTACAGAAAATTATACACTTTCCAACTTACACTTCAGAGAGACAAGGAAATTGCCTATGCATCTCCACTGTGTGCACATTACTGTTCTCTGAATTAACACACAAACCAGCCTAGAAATTAAACAGATGAATGTACAGAGCATGAAACAACACAAATATGCCTTATCAAATTCCTCCTCCTAATCAAGTTGTAATTTTATCTTCCCCCCTGTGGAAGACACAGCTTACTAGCACGGTTCCTTATTTTTGTGTATAAATAATATCCTTAAAATACATGCACTATTGCAACCACAACGTTTTAAGGAGATCTGAAATGTTATAAAACCCTACACTTAATGCAAATTAACTGCAATTTTCAGGAAGACGTGACCTCATTAGCAATTCTACAAAGAAGGAATGTTAGGATATTTCACTCAGATGAAAATGTCATTATTTGCACAGTGACAACTTTCCAATAATCTGAGAACCTCCAGATCCCTTTTCATTCTCTAATTAAAATAGCAAATAAAACAACTAAATAAAAATAGCAGAAGTATCAAATATTTATAGACTTCCTCAATGAAAACTAATCAGCTAAATTAGAGGGGTTATATTTTTATTTAAATCAGGATATTTGAACTATGACTCTTGCCTTTAAAAAATACATGTCTTTATGTTTCAGTGTTGCACCACAGTTATGTCAACACAAGCAGACTAATAGAGATGGAGGAGAAAATGCTCTAAATTCTAAATAGCTCCCTGTGTCAAGCTATCTTATATTCTGACTTTTCCCACAATTCATTCCTGAAAAAGAATATGATTATAATACTCTGAAAATACACAGGGAGTTGACCAGAAAAGCCAGACATTTGAACATGCCAGTAGTGGTTGGGTGTCACAGTGACTAGCCCAAGTAGGGTGTGCTTTTAAATAACAGGCTGATTTCAAGACATTCACTTCTGTTTTCTCAAGGGGCAGCTCCACAGCTTTCTTTTTCTTATTTTCTTTTTTAATGGAATATTGAAATTAATTCGCAAGAACATTTCAGTCCCAGAAATCCTCTAATAGGTACCTTTGGGTAGAGCTAAAATGGGTCTTTTTATATGAGAACTAAGAAAATACAGTAGAAAAGGCCTCACATTTTCACTACAGGAGACATTTTTTTAATCAGCCCATACATTAAACAAAAATAACCCATGGGTGGCAAACAAGTAACTCAGAAACCAGAAGGACATTTGTCCCTCCTCATAATTATTCAAAATTGAACAACAAATTACAAGTCAATATGAAAAGATTGTTGGGCTGAAGAGAGGAATAATTTAAATGCCTTCAGGGAGCAGCCACTAGCAGAGCTGTGTTGCCACAGGTGTGACATTGCAGCTGTAACCCTGCTCAAGAGCAGCAACAGCATCTAGAGAGGCTGCTAATGAAGTACACATCCACAGAGAATAATTGTGCTGTTGAGATTCTGCTACTGAGTTTACCCAAAGAGAACAGGTTTTATCATGAAACTGCAGTTAGTCTGCAAAATCTAGAGCAATTTGGTTCTTGTCTTACAGTTAAGACCAAAACACTGCTTAGTGTAAAAGCAGTCTGACTGGCAGGGAAACACCTACCCTCAGAAATGGGAACCAGCAGTAACAGCTGTAGAGCAACCTTGTTATGGTCTAATATTTATAGATCTACAGGCTCAGTGAGGTCCAGTCCTCAACTGGGTGCTCTTCAAGGATCAATAGTGACTGAAATAATGCTGGGAGTGAGTCTGCATTTGGATTATGGTACTTTAGTAACAGAGGAAAAAAAACCCCTGTGTACCACAAAAATAATGGGGGCAGCTGAAAAGGAAAAAGAAGCATGAATGCATTTAGAAGTCTTAACTCCCAGGCTTCTCACTTTTAGAAAATTCCTCAATATAATCTCACTGATCACTCCAATCCACATCCTGAAAACAGGCCACTAAATATAAATTACTACTAAATATAAATCAGGTGAGCACTGATTTTAAAACAGATGCCCAATTCATTGTTGCTGGCAAATGGAAGCAGAAGTGACATCTCTCTGCTGGAGCCTGGGGGAATTTATCACAGAGCAGTGACAAACACGTTCTGCCCAATCTTCTGATTCTCACAGTAAGTCCAGATCCACCAAAACACCTTGGTCAAAATCTGGACAGTATTTCCAAGTGTTAAAACATGTTCATAATTCTGCTGAAATCTAGTGAAGTTCCTCTATTGGTTCTCACTTATTATTCTCCCTTGGTAGGCTGTGCAGCTCATGATGATGTTGGGCAGCCACTGCTCCCTCAAAGCAAGGGTGGAAAAGGGAAGTTCTCCTTTTTCAGGCGTCTTAACAGGTTGTGGGTTTGGGTTTTATTTCAAGCATGAATCTTGAAACAAATTTGCCTTCAGATCTTCATATCAGAATTATATATTCTGATACAGAGCAGTAAAATTATTTCAAGAAATTTTTGCAAATGAATCGAATTAAATACATTTTCAGAATTTGTACTTTAATGCTGACTAGGGCACTCAGGCTTGTTGTATAATTGGAATCCACACATCTATTGCCTAGTTTGTAATAGATTTCCTATGCTGACAAATGCAGAAGGAATGTGATATTACAGCAATAAAATCTGGAGACCAAACAAGAGGGTCTTGTGGTCATTTTAAGGATGGCCAGTTTATACGCAAGGTTGAACATGATACACAAAACAAAGGACAGCCTGAAAGTAAGTAAAAGGGAACAGAATAACACTACTGCCTGTTCCTGCCATAGCCTTACCTTAAAAAAATGACACTTAAACATCTTAGACCTGATGAATAGCTAAAGCAAAAGGTGGCAAAAACTTATCATGTCTATACCTAATCCTGCCCAAAAAGGCTTTCCAAAAAAATCCAGTTCACTCATGGCAATAAATGTCAAAACTGCAACTAAAACTTGGCCCATCTGTTTAGGAATAAAATTATCTACTACTCCTGTTTGATTTTGGGCTGCAAGACAACGGTAGACCAGAAAACGGAAACAGCTGCCTGCCTGAAGCTGCCCCATGGCACACTCAATGCCTGTCGTGAAAGGTGAAGGACAGCTACCTCAAGCCTGCTGGCTGAGCTGATGACTTCAGGTACCACAAATCAGCATCTTCCTCAGTAGAAAGTCGGGCATAACCATAACTGTGGTAGGAACTCAGGCATAGCCACTGCATGGTCTGCTCAAATCAGCAGACTTGCTGTGCTGAAGAAGCAGGAGGTCCCATCAAGGTAAACAGAGTCACCACATCCTGATAAACATTCAGGGAAGCAGGCTTATTTCAAAGAAGGAATCATTTGTCAAATGCCAAGTGTTTATTTTAGAAGCATCAATATTTTCATTTCGTCTCCACTGAGTCCAATGAAATTAAGTCTATTTATTGTAGCATAACATGGTGGCTTAGTTAAGTGTCCAAAACCTACCATCACTTTTGTTTCAGGAGCTCATTCATTCACTTTTCCACAAGCAAAGGTTAAAAGAAAATCCTATTATAGATATTTCAGAACAGAAAGGAGAACCATGAATTTATCTGTAGACTGCTTCTATTGAAGTCACTTGAGATAAAGATATTTAGAACTATTTTTTCACAGTCCATGCATGTGTTTAAACAACTGAGTTTAGTCTTTAGAATGCTGATTTTTACTGCAGTCTTTGTGCAGCAGATTAATACGATGCACAGCAGAAATCTTAAGATGCTACAGCAAGAACCACCAAAAAGGAAAAAAAGAAAATCAAAATGACAGCTACTAGAAATCACTCAAACTAATTTAAAGTTGCTGTTTTGATGGAAATGTTTATATCCAGTATAAAAATGGTTCCTTATAATGAAGTAGGACTCTTAAAAGGACTAGAGAAGGCCAAGCTTTTCACTGGCAACAGGGAAGGGAAGCATAGGGAAGGCTCTAGAGAGCGAGCCTGCTCTGAACCACACTGGAAATAAAGAGCAGCATTATCATGGCTGTTCTCTGCTCCTTGCAAGGCTTGTGAGCGACTGCAGTCTTGTCGCCACCAGGATGTTTCTGTACAAGTACCAGTGTGTGCACACCAGTAAATACTAGTCCTTTTCACTTCTATTTTCCTCATCAAAAATGGATTATCTCAGATGTGAATTTCTGCTCTGTTCCTCCTCGTCAGCACTTAAAGGGCCACTGTCCCACCCCTAAAGCTGAACTATTGCACAAGTGCTGCCAAGCTATGTATTTGAAGGAGTTAAGCCAAATCACAGTCAGCCTTCTCCAACAAATGCGTAACAGAAAGCCACAGCTTCAAGTATGGATTGGATCTCCTGCCTGACACGGTGCTGGAGCCCTGGAGTTTCACAGAGCTCCAGGGTATGGGAGTGCCAAGGGGAAACTGACAGATGGCAAGTCCTGCAAATTTTCATTCACTCATTCAAATGCCTTGTATTCCTTCTTGCTTTCACTCTCCACTTCCATCAGGTTCATTTTCATTCTTGTGGACACACTTGCCCATGCCATACATGAGGCTGAAGCACAATTTAGATTTATCCAGCATAGGGATAAAAATATTTTGTCAGGGTCACCACCAAAACAGCTTGTATGGGATGTTTACAATTGCTGTCATTTTCTACTTTCATAATCATTTCACAGTGGGCTTTCTGCTGCTTGGCTCTCCTTCCAGAGCTACACCCATCACACACCCAGGCTGGTATTTTTGCAGAACTGCTGCTGGACAAGAGGATGCAGCTACAGTGTCTCTCTCCCTGCCCTTCCATACTCTTTGGGCATCAACCTGAACATGAGAAAATCCACAGGTTTTTCCACACTTCAGCCCAACCCTTTAATGTTGGAAGGACAAGTCAATGGATTTTTGATTTTTCAAGCTCAATTCACTATATTTATAGTTTTGGTAAAGTCAGTAGAGCTAATTACAGTATTGTGAGTGAATATTACTTAAGGGTGGGTGTGAGTGAGAAGTATCATTAAAAAAAGCAACCCAGAATTTGTTAAGCCCACCAGATCCTGGCAAAGAATTGGAATTTCGCCCACTCAACAGTACACTGGATGGGAAGCATCAACTAAGCACTGACATACTGTATTTATGAGGGGAAGATGTTTACCTTTTTTTCCCCTTGGTTTTTTGTCTTCTGCATTCAGATAAGAAAAAAATCTGGGTCTGGGAATGTCTTCCATGATGCATGCTACGGGCAGCCTAATGGAGGCCAGACACATAACCAGAGGTAATTAAGGGGTCCAGACCATCAGCAAAGTGTTTCTAACCAGGGTAACTGACTGCTTAAAGTCTGAGGAGAGTCCACTGTTTTAGTACAATTTCTACAATAGGACATTATTCTGGCTCAAATCAGCTATCATGGATTTTATCTAGAAATTACATAATGAAATTCTGTAGTCTGCATTATGCAGGAAGCCCAAGTCGATGGCTTTTGTATTATTTTTTTTTTTTAAGACAGAGAAGTATTATCAATCTTAGCGGCTGTTTTCATATTCTCCCAACGTATGGTACAAAAACTCCTTCTAGTTCTCTTCTAGCCACCACATTAAAAAGTGAGCCATGTTGTAATTAAAGTTTAATGACAACATCTGTTTTAGCTAACCCGACAGAAGAGTGGTTGGCCCACAGAGAAGTATTCTGCTTCTTCTTTCACTCAAACCAGAACTGAGTGATTATTCAGCCTCAACAAAATTGGAAATGGGACAACAGCAACATTTCAACTCCTTTCCCCAAAATAAGGATCTTTCAGAAGCACTTTTAATTCATTTACAGATAAAATCCTGCCTTAACCCAGCAGGATGGTACATAAGAATCAGTGACAGAGAACACTAAGGACTTCTGTGCACACAGAACACTCTCTTGGGCTGCAGCCTGCTAACAGGACAAAGATGACAAAATACACTGGGAAAGGAGTAATTTGCTTCATGGCTAGCTAATTAGCCAAAAGCCTTGTATCACCACCCAGCAACATGTGACATTAGACTACCCTTGGCCATCCTCGTTTTTACATTTGGATACAATGCTTGTTCTAGGTAACAATAGGATGGTAAATGCCTATTGTGCTTCCCCCCATCTTGCATACAGACTCATTCTTATTGAATAAATAAGGGGGGAAAAATTACCAGCTCCTGTACACTGTATAGCAAGCATTAAAATAACGAATAAGTCATTCATTGTTTATGTGCTGATTAATTATAGCGAGAACAGCCCACCACTACTAAAAACACAGCAGGCATCACTGTCTCAGCTCCACGCCTATGCTGACAACCCAAGTAACAAATCCAGCCCCTATGATATTAGAAAAACCCAGACCTCTGTTATGTATGTTGTTTGCATGTGGTACACACACACAAAAAAAATTGTACCAAATTAGAGTTGCTAAAATGCTCTTAAGTGCTTGTGCACTAATTTTGCAGCAAACATCAACAGCATGCCAAAAGTAATATTAAAGATTTAGATGATGCTACTGTAAAACACTACATTAATTAATTAATGGCCTATTAACTGATTAGAGGTCCAAGAGCTACCGTTACTGTTTAAAGCATCAGATTGCTGCCAGGAAATAAATAATGTTTGAATGCTACTTTTAAGTAAAGAAAAACCATAAAAATGAATCATAACCAAACTAACCACGGAACTAATACAGAAGTTGCAAATATCTATACTTAATAAAAACCTTCAAACTTTAAAATAACAAAAAAATCCTACCAGCTGGCCAGCTGCTGCCTCTGGACCCTACAGGTCTCTTTCCACCACAGCATTTCTCCAGTATTCAGCTTCACTTGTCCACATGTAAAAACTAAACACAGTTTGCAAAAACCACTTTATGATATGTAAGATACATAAGATTCAGCCCTTCCCTAAAAAAAAAGATCTGCAGGTAGGCATAAAATACCACACCACAAAGGGAAAGCTGTGAGCTGTACCTCTGAGACCCAACAACTTGCACAAAAAATAGCAAGCAGGTTTTTTTATTAAAATGTAAATCTATTCTTTCCACCTCAAAAAGCTAATCCAGGGTTGCTGTTGTAATTTTGATAAACCAATGCTCTCTGATGAAAGCAAACAGGCCAAGTCTTGCAAGAAACTAGGAAAAGGAAAGAAGGTTAAGGAAAGTGGAACTACATGGATAGCTGGAAAACCAGAATCATTACTCAGCTTATAACGAAAACTGACAGGAAACTGAATTCTCCCATTTGCCTCTCAGGCAAGAGGAAATAACTGCACCACGGTAATAACACCTATTTTAGGACCATTTGCTGTCTCACCAGATTGATTTTTTTTGTGTAAGCTTGCCATTATTTTGCATTAAAGTCATAGTTTGTGTTCCACAATTGATTGTGTTTACAATGAAAGAAGCTTCCCAGTAAGGTCACTGAACTGCAGTAACCCTCAGCTTTTACCCAGCTCCTGACAGGACTGCATCACCTCCTGATAAAGGCCTTGTGCCTTCCAGCTCCTCCCTTCACATTCTGCCCCCTCCCTTTTTTAAGCAAGAATCAAAAAGCAAAAATGGGTACAAGAAAAGAGTGACTTCCATACAGATGTAACATATAATCATTTACATTCCCAACTTTTTAAGTATATTCTGTAAGACCAGAATACAAATTCTCTCATTTTCTACGACAAATTTTATAAACCATCAATAAATCCTCAGCTAAGAAAAAGAAACCAACCAAAAAACCCAAATTGTGCTGTGCATTCAATACACAGCATCCAAAAATTCCTGTGTTAAGGAGGACCCACAGTGAGGGTGACTGTGTCTATCAAACCACTACAGAAGGAAGTCTGATGGAGAGAGAAGTGCTTCATCCTGCGTGGGTTTGCACAACTCCCCACAGGACATTCTGCGTGGGACACAGCAGCAGGCATCAGCACAAGCAAGAATGGGGGTGAGTCAGGGTCACCATGGAATTGTGCTGAATGTACATTTTCTTGCTGTCTCTCTGAGTTCTGCACTCAAAAAGATACCTCAGGATGTACCCAGTATTCCAATTCGAAACAGCAGAATGGCAGATGGTGCTGAAAAAGGCCTACAATAGGATCTCTCCTTTTAGAGGGGAAAAAAAAGCATTCATTTCACCTCTTTTTAGTAAAAAAACCCAAAAAGCAAACAAACCAAAACCCAAAACCAACCAAACAACCTCCACTAACAACAAATAACCAAAGCACAAAACCCCACCACCAAACCCAAACAACAAACACCCAACCCCTCACAGTACAACTCCAGGCACGCAGCATGAATCCCTGGAAAGCTCTAAGCCAGAAGAAAAATAGCCACATCCAGATACAATTTTAGACCTGATCTACCAGATAAAATAGGAAACCTTCCAGTTTGAAAAGGTAAAGTCTTACTCTGTCTTCCAAGAAAGATGTTTTTTACCAGGAGGGGGGTAAAACACTGGAGCAGGTAAAACACTGCATCACAGAGGTGGTGGATGCCCCATCCCTAGAAACAGTCAAGGTGATGTTGAATGGGGTTCTGAGCAACTTGATTTAGTTGAAGGCATCTCTGCCCATGGCAGGGGGTAAGGACTAGATGGCCTTCAAAAGGTCCCTTCCAAACTCAAAATATTCTATCATGAAAAGTTAGCACACTTTGACTTTCACTGCTGTCAAAAAGGGGAATACACAATACAACAGTTTCCCCTACAAATAGATCTTGTGTGTAATTTTATGCTAATTTAACCCTATGGAAAAAAATACAAAGTATGATTAAAAATCTGCGTTTGTCATTATTACAGGTTAATGCAAGATGGGTTGCACCAAAGAAAGGAAGGTCCAATCCTTCCAGTGGGTCAGAATGACAGGCAGTTTTCCCCCCTGCTTCTGCCTGACGGCTGTAGAGTAGTATTGGATCAAATAAACTTCTGAAAATATTCTCTGGAAGTAAGAGTCCCCTCCTGATCCATTTCTTTAAATGCATAGCACCATAGCCAGCAATGTTCTCCTCTTCCTTGGACTGAGATATAATTCACAATCCTTTTCTGACTACATCCTGGTTGCAAGAGACCATGTTGACTACGTGCAAGTTCAACAGAAGTTTGTAGCGAGCAAGACATTCTAGCTCCACATCACAGATGCATATTCAGTATATATCAGACAACAGAACTCTGTTGGCTGCCACAAGAAAATCCTTTCAAAGGGCAAACAAAACTAACTCTTGTCAATTCAGAATTTCATAGTTGCAAATGCCATCACTGTGATGTCTTTTCTCTCCCAATACCCTTAAACCTTCTGCTCCATTTCTCCACTACATCCTCCTGTATAAAAAGTTCATTGCCTTTGAGAATTAGCTCTCTGAAACATAAGACACACCTGACTGGTTTGTTCCATAAAAAAGCAGTTGGTAGGACGTGGGTTCATCATTGGCAACATCATTTTATCTATCCTCCAGTCTAAAAATAAATATTAAAGAGAAATGCAGAAAAGGCTTCTGGAATGGTAATTTCCAAATCTAACCCATAGAGAGAAGAACATTAGGAAAATAAAGACACTGATGTATGTTCACAAGTGTCCCTTGACAGTAGTGGATCAAACCTTGCTTGAATCTCTAAAGAATGCTACCAGGTCTAGCAGACTTGAAAGAGAACCTCACACTTGGCTCCTTACCATTGTGGTATTTTCAATCAATAATAATGTGTTTGCCTCCAAAACTGGACCCAGCTGATAGGGACTGCAGAAATCACATTTACTCTGAAAGGAAGTATTTTCAAAAAAACCCTGCCAAATTCAAATGGTACAGTTCATCAGGTATCTTCTGTACAACAATCCTGAGCAACCACATCTATTCCATGCTGTCCGCAGCAGAGAAAGTTCTCTTATCCTGAAAAGTCATTATTGTCATCTGGTCCACGCCAACGCTAACCCTGGAGAGTGAGGAGACAAGCACAAATGGAGATATTTCTGTCTCCTTTGCTGAAGAGCCTCGGACCTGGCAGTCCCAGGCGCCCTGGTGGCTGCCAGGGGCTGGAGGCTGCTGCCACCGGGTGGCTCAGCGACGAGGGACAGCGACAGCAGTGTCGGGGACACGGCCACTGCCAGCGCCTGCACCGGGACAGGGAAGGCAGGCGGCTCTCAAGGGCTGCTGCCCCGCTTCCAAGGGCACTCAGAGGCTGCGTCAGGTTCCTCTGCTGCCCGTGCCAACCTTTCTGTAGGGGGTGGCATTGCCCAGAGAAAGCTGGGGGAAGGAATTTCTGGGGAAAATAATTAAGTCACAGGAGACAGTGATCTCCCTGAAAAGGGAAGGCTGAGCTGCACCTGCTCAAAGAGACTGGAGGATGTTAAAAATTCTTCAGAAGAGGGATTCTAGTCGAAGCTGGAGCTATAAATTAACCAACTATTGGTGCATACTTGATGCTTGGTATAATTAGCATCACCGGGGAAAAAGAAAGAAGAAAGAAATGAGGGATAGCTTGGAATAAATCAAGCCAGAGGGAGAATAGCTGAGCAGGGTCTGTAATCATTTAAGTCGCAGAACAACAAATAACACACCTAGGGGAAACTTCAAGCTTATCCTTTATCCCTTTAAGATGTAAGAGTATTTTAAGAAATTGTCCAGAACCACGGGGAAAGGCATATACAGCATTCTCAAGACAACATGAAACTTCTATCTGTCAAAATATTCTCCCTAATTCTTACTGCAGTGGTTTCATTTGCACCTTCAGTCCACTTTGATTCCCTCACTTGACCAGGGTAAAAGAAGATCACAGACTCCATTTGCACCATACTTCCTCTTTTTTTAACCCCCATTTTGACCTAACCTTAAAATCCAAAAAAAAACCCCAAAACCCCAGACTGTCATTTGCAAAGCAGTAGGAGGGTTGATATAAGATACTGTTGTCTGACTGGTTTTGGAGTCGGAAAGAAATTTTCCTCCATGTTGTGTCGAGTTATCAAAGGCTGATCAGTGTCTTATGTTAGATAACCAGCTCAGTTCACAGATTTGGAACATAGAAAAACTTAGCAGTTTGTTAGTAAATCATTAGCTTTAAAGACCACATAGCACACTGCATGTTGATTTTCCTCAATTATTTAAAGAATTTGTTGATCCAGGGTATGGATCACTGGATGGTGAGTTTAAATCTATCAACAGTGAATTTCATGCTTAATTCCCATCTTTAAACTCACAGTTCCCACATGAACCACAGACTTGACTAACAACTAGGTTAGCTCACTGCTACATGGGAGTAGTGATCAAAATATACAGAAGGTTTATAAATGCCTGAGATTTTGCTGGTAGAAAGAGGCAGCTGGAGATGTCCTTGCTTTGCTGTCTCCGCCCTTCTCACAGAAAGAAAACAAGAGATCTGCACTGAGAAAGGACACAGTTTGAGATGCACATTACAACGTGCCATGGGTCTTTATAACCAGTAATACTGGATCTACTGCAAATAACTGGCAGAGAAAATGGCAAGGAAATGAGGTAATAGCCTCAGCAGCCACTTGATAAAGTTGCAAGCTAGTTCTAAAGTCCACTTGTGGATTCGTCAGACAGTATATGATCAGTGTTGGAAATATTCATACCAGGAATTCAGGTTCATGTGCCAATCACACTATATTATCTCACTGAGAAAATATGATTTTAAACAAAACCAGTTTAAATGGTTTCCATATATAGTAGAAAGACTAATTATTAATTATTCATGCTCCATTCCTTTCGTACCTTGAAAGAAAAAAAATCCTTACTGTATCCAAAAATATTTCACTCATCCAAAAGTTTTCAAGCTAGTCAGCCTTAGTAACATCCACATGATCAGCCTTACCCTAACCTCTCCTGCATTAAAGTTAAACTACTGCCTCTTTATTGGAGTTCTATCAGCATAAAATCAACCTAAAGTTGTAATAATAAGGTTTCCCTTATCAGGAAAGGGTTCTTCAGCCAGCAGGTGGTGGGGCACTGGAACAGGCTCTGTAGGGAAGTGCTCACAGCACCAAGCCTGACAGAGTTCAGGAAATATCTGCACAATAGTCTTAGGCACATGCTGTGATTTTTGGGGTGCTCTGTGCAGGCCCAGGAATTGGACTCAATGATCCTGATGGGCTCCTTCCAACTCAGCATATTCCATGATTCTATGATTTCCTGTCTGTTTTCCAAAACTCAGTGCAGAAGTAAAGGTCAAATGCAACTTCCAGATCAAATAATAAAAATATCAGCAAGACCTATATGGAAAGCAGGGAAGGGATTCACAGAAAAATATGAAGAGAAGCTCATTTAAAATCAAGGCCTCCGAGAATTCTCAAAGGTCATCCAGTCTATCCTTCTGGCACAAGATGATTACATCAGTTTAGACAGTTACTTGTCTAACCTGTTTTTCAAGGCCTGCAATGATGAATCTGCACACTGTCCAGATGATGTATCACAATGCTTTAGTATTTGTTTCTGTATTGCCCTTCCTGACATTTGACAACATCTTTCTTTTTGCAGTTATAAGAATTCACTGCTTATCCTCTCCATTATGGATGGAGAAAAGTTTATTTTCCCTTACTGAATAAACCTTTAATTTTGCTGAACACTTGGATTCAATCCTTCTTCTCCTCAGAGATGATTTGTTTCAGACTGCTGATCCCTCTTTGTTTTCTTCTTTGTCCTTTCCTCCATCTTTCCAGGTGTCTGTGGGACTGTACAGCCTGCACACAAATGCTGTGCATCAACATTAAGTAGATCACTACGTCTTTGTGGGAATTCCCTTTTTGCTAACACATCAAATAACATTTTCCATTTCTCGTAGTAACTCACCAAATACTTCATTATCCTCTGATGACTGCTGTGTTAGTCTGGCTGCTTTCGGACTCTCCTTAGCTGCTTCCTCCACCTTGGTTTCAGCATTCTGTAAAACAAACATTTACTGAGATTAGTCCTTCTTTTACAGCTCTCAAATAGAAACACTCTTCAAACTTCTTTATTAAATTCTTAATGAATACAGGTGGTTTTGTTATCTTTGCTACACATATGTGGTTTTGCAAAATATTAAGGAAAAAAACTCTCAGAAAGCCCTGATTTTTTTTTTTTTGAGTCTGTTTTAATCTGACCAGACTACATAAATTTGAGTTAGAAAAGACATTTCAACAAGAGAGAGATCTTAAAGTACAACAGACTGGTAAGTTTCCACATTTCCTCCTCATATTTAATTTTATTTCTATTGACATACTCCATGTTGACTTAGTGACCCAAGAGATCGGAAGATAGTACACAAGTTTTTCTCCTTATACAGCAAAGGCAAGTGAGATAGAGCTTCAAATCTTTAACCACTTCATGTACTTGACTGTTTAAAGCACAAGGACTTACCTATTTCTGAAAGAAGTCTGTCAATTAGCTACCTGGTGTTAGACTGGGCCCAGAGATAAATCAACAGCTTCAGCACTTAACTTGCCAGAAGTTAAAACATTTCATTCCCTAGCTAGGAAGTCTGAGAAAAACATAAGCTGTGAAACATTGAGTTTTAAATATTTATATTGCTACTAAAGAAAAAATTACTCATGTTTTAAAAGTGTTTTACTTTAGTACTCAAGAGAAACATATACACAAGCTTACAGCAATGCAGACAGTAAACTGCATAAGCAGTCAGCTGTTGAATGATGGATATGAAATGACTGATACAGTATTAAATATTACTGGAAAGAGTTGACTAAAAGTTGAGGAAGGAATAAAAGAGAAATGCTGTATGCCTATGCTTTTTAAAGGATATATATTGCTCTATTCAAGTACGTGCTCATTTGGGAGACATTGTGTGATGTTTTGAGAAATACAATTTTTAAACTGACATATATTTGAAAAGGCTGCTATACAATCTGTTCATGAAAAATTACCATCTCTGCTCTCAGAAACATAGCACACTTCCAAATTTGTCTTATTTTCCTCTATTAATAACAATAAGGAAGGTGTCAGAAAATAGGTAGATTAAGTCTGTTAACCTCCCTATAGAACAGAGGAGTGCAAACTTAAGGCACATAAACTCAGGAGACTTTGAAGCAAGACAGAAAGAATTTTCATAAAGAAATGAAAAATAGACCTAGCAACCCTACTGGTGTCACACGGCAGCTGACAAGAATTGGGAAAAGCAGAGACAGAGAAACTGCCTCAGAGGAACAGTGCAGGTCCTTCCTGAAGCAGGAAGGACATGCAAAAGTGAAAGGATTCTGCACTCCCTCAAGGCACCAACCTGAGTGTGCCCCATGCAGAAAACCCATCAGTTCGGTACCTCTCAGAGCTGAGGAGGGAAGGCAATTTTCACAGATGCTCACCTCATCCTGGCTTAATTAGTGTCCCTTGGGACAGATGGAGGGACCCAGTAGTGGTTATACTGGGAGACAACTTGCTTTGGGTAAACAACTTCATGATCAGCACAATTAAGTTAAGTCCTGTCCCCAGAGATATAATCTGTCAGTTGTGCAGCCACACAGTTTGCAATGCTGTCCACTTGGACAAGGGACATATGCTAAGGTCTGCACTGGCTGACAGGATCACCTGCATTTAGAGGCCACTGATTCTGTAAGCTGCATGTTGGACTCAGGTTCTGCCATCCTATTTGAGTTTCTCTACAGTGAGCAGCAAATCAACTGCATCTTTGTTGTACAGAGAGATGGAGAATAGCAGTCAACTCTGAAAAAAAGCAGAAGAGGACATCTGCTACAGCAGGGTAAGTCAATCCCAGAGGCAAAGAAAAACACTAAAAATTGTGTCATCATGGATGAGACAAAATCAATACATTGAGATGATCAAAAGTTCAGGGCTTTCCCAAATGAAGGGGACAGCTGAACTGATCAGAGCTATTGCTCTAGGCTTGGTAAAGACGGTGCTAGTTAGCTCCATCTTTAAATGTATTTCATCATATTTGGTGTATGGTAAAGCTGGTGGTACAGGAGGAGAGGGATTTCTGCTTTTTATGCTCTTGTTCCTCTTGTGAAACAGCTGAAAGTCTGCAACCTGCTGCAAGGTATCAAGAGCACCAGCAACAAAACACTATCCAGCAGACACTCAGCTGTGTCTGTGAAATGTGTTGTCACTCCAAGCTCCTACCGGGGAGATATTTGCATCCCTTACTTTGCAAACAGGGTTTTGGCAGTCTCAGGGAAGTTAGAAAGACTGAGCCCTGAGACATTTTGGTTTGACTTAAATCACTGGAAAGAACTACGCAGCAGCTGTGCTGTCTGCTCCCTGCATAAGGCACAATGTTGGTGTTGACAGATGCCAGCTCCAAGATGTTGACAGCAAAGTTATGTGATGTATCAGCCTAAAACATGACAGTGTACAGTTGGATATAATTCTGCTTGGCATGTCTTCTTAACCAAAATGCAAACTTTCAAAAGACTTCTTTTGCTTTATTTTTTGCATAGAAGAATCTACTCAACACATTATTGCTGGCATATATAACACTTGTGTTACCAAAATCAGTACAAGACATGTCACTGCAAAAGAACAATGAATGATCCAGATTCTTCAAACCAAGCTGTATTGAAAAAAAGTCAAGACTTGGTCAACTTGGTTGATTCTTTATTCTAGGGTCCTAAAAAATTTTAACTGTCTCCGTCCTTGCAATCAATGAAGAAAAAAGTGAAAACACATTCCCTTACACTGCCTGAGCTGTGCCAGAAGAAATTCTTTACCTACAGTTATAGTGTGGTTTAGACTCGTTATAAAATAAAGGCCCTTTGTACATAACAGAGTACAAATTCTACCTAGCTTTTTCAGATTGAGTACTCAATACAATTTCAGAAGTGATGGGGAAAATAGATTTATTTTACAGTATCAGTACCCAGGAGAGTAGATATTATCTGATTTTAGCATGAAATAAATATTATATAGGCCTAAAATCACAAAAAACTGTCTGCCCAGAAAAGCATCTCTTCGACTACTCATGTTCCAAAATACCATAAAATAGCTAAGGAGCAAGCCAGCAGCTACTGCATCATAACAGCTGGTGACAGAGTAGAACTACTATTATTTCATAGAGCAATTTCAAAATGAGATCTGCATATACACTGCAGCTCTATATATGTGAATATGTACATATACAGTTGCTCTTGATTCAGACCTGACAAAAATTAGAACTGCATTATAATATGCCTCAGTTTTGTAATGTATTTTTGGCCCAACTTTCCACAGTAGCTGTCCCCTGGTGCCTTATGACTCACTTTGCCTTCCCATTTTCCCATTATCCACCATGTGCACACCACAGCATCCATATTACACAACATTTTAAAACTTTGATAGGTAAATATACAAATAACCAGCAGCTATCAAAATATCTGCAACAAATGAACAGCAATATCAAAAATGTTATATATACACCCATTAGTGCAAGAAGAGGATACTTTTTTGTTGCTGTTGGTGCCGACTTAGATGATCTTTACTTACATGGGAAATATTAAGAAATCCTGAGTTACAGTGAGCTGTATTCTGCAGGTACTACAGTATCAGGCCAGGTTAAAAAGTGCAGTGAGGCATATTACATTCAGAGAAGCAGCTAAGTCCTTGAGGAATTATAGGCCTTGGAAATGGAAAGTTGTACTCCAGAGTATTCAAGCCAGCTTTTTAACTATGTTGCCATATTTGCACACTAGTTAGGAAGGGGCTTGTTTCTTTTCCTTTAACAGAAAAGCTGTTACACAATGACTTCATTTTCTAAGTGATAAAACCACACAGAAAAGTTAAAACTTCTCATCAGAGATAAAACGGTTATTCAAGAAGTGTTATGTCTCAATGAGAATTAAGAAATCCAGCATGAAGCACAGATTCGTATTGTTTGTGCTTTCATTCCTACCTTTTACAATGTACTGCTTTTTCTTATTATATATATTTAGCTAGTATGTTTAGCTCCATTCCAATGGCACAAGCTAAAATTTCTTTTCTTTTCAGTAAAGTGCCACAGGGGCATCAAAAACTGCAGTAGGACAAACACAGACTGAGTGCATTAGCAGCTGCTTTGGCAGCACAGACATTTCTCCTGTTCCTTGTCTCATTCATTCCTGTCCACAGCACGTTACCTTCCCTTCACAAAACCCAGCAGCCTTGGTGACATGGTTAAGCACTTGATTCTTTCCCTATGCTACATCTACAAAACTAAGATAAACAATAGGCACCACCTCAAAAGGCAGACAAGAGTTTCTAGTGGATAAAACCAGATTTGACTGGCAATAAATCTTTGTTTTGAAATAACAGAAAAAGAGTAAGTTGTTAAAGGAAAAAACAACCTGTATAATCTAAATCATATCCATAGCAATAGATCATACTGCTCCAGACTCAGCTGAAGAACTCTGCAAAACATTCTTGATTTTCCACTTCTGCAATGATATTCCCCTGAACTCTACCATACAAGGCTACCTTTCATTTAATATTCATAAAATGTATGTATGATGTTCAGGCTACAGTATACCTTCAGGACAATCTATACATTCTCTCTTCTCAGAGATAACTGATTTTTTCCACAGAGTTCCACAGGGAAACAGTAAGAAAATTCTTTATAACATGGATATCTGCTCCTTCAAAATTGTGATAGTAACAGGATTGAGAGACAAGTATCAGTAAATCTGTCAAATGCATGGATGTTTCTCTAAATACCAAATACTTCTGCAATGAGCAGGGCACGATGTAAGTCAATCTTAAGAGTCATAATTTTCTGGTAATTTTTGTATTCTGCATCCCCATATTAAGTTTTAACAACGTTGCTTTCATAAAAGCCGGACAAATTCTTTTTTAGTTCGTATCAAGAGACCTCAACCGGTATTCCAATTTTTAGCTCCTGCACAATGAGAGGAATTTCTACACATACAGCTTAACACAGTCAAACAGATGAGACGCTGTGGACAACACTTTACAGCAGCAGGAATTCACGGAATGGCAGCTGGCCCTCTTCAGGTGAGCAGAGATCTCCTGGACCTGCATTAACAAGTGTGTTCAAACATACTCTCAACTCAACCATTAAATCTCCTTAGATGTGTAGATTTCCCAAACGCCTTTCCATTGACACAGAAACTCATACACACACTGGCACGCACCAGGCCTCTTGCACTGAGGGTGAATACCCAATTTTAACAGCCTCATACTGGCAGATTTGTACTCCTCAAACAAGATTACTGCCATCATTCAGAACAAGGTTATACCAGACTGATGCTGGGCTCGTGCTATCTATACAGCTCCAAGCTCTTGAAAACATTCCAGGAACTCCTACACCAGTTTGTTCTTTAGTCCCCACAAACCAAAAAAAGGATGAAAATTTTATCATTAATTTTCAGTTAAATAAAATAGCTCCTTTAAACATCAAGCAAATCACAATCACTATCTCCAGCTTTCTATTACACCTTGTTTTCTCAGTTTAATTTTAATTTCTACAGATTTTTTACATGCAGTTTCTAAAATGCAAGACACACAATACCCTCTACTTCACTTTGCTATAAAATTCTGTATGTAATTATTTTTACATTCTTGTGCATGTGTCAAAATCTTATTTAAGGTATAACAAAGAAAAAAAAACCTGACAGGGTGATGGAAAAAGAGAGGGCTAGAATTTCCAAGGACAGTTTTCTGTTCCTCTCAGCTTCAACAACACAGTGCTACTACTGCTGTCACAAAAGGAGACCTTCAAAAGAAGTTGCAAACAAAAAGATTCTCATCACTAACCCCCAAGGCAGACCAAGGCACTTTGAAAAAGGTCTGAGATGCCTCAAACACATTATCCAGGTCTTTCAAGAAACTAATTCAGTCTGTTTTGAGACTTTTAAATACCAAGGGTTTGAAGTAAAAAAACACTGAATTCCAACTCAAAACTTTGCTACATTCTGCATTACACTATTTTGCTATGTGCTCCCCTTCTTTTATGAAAGGTGTTTTAAAACTACTTCTGTTTGTGGAGAAGTTTCACAGATTTCACAGAATATTCTGAGTTGAAAGGGACCCACAAGGACCACTGAGTCCAACTCAAGGCAATGGCCTGTACTGGGATTGAACCCATGACTTTGGTGTTATCAGCACTCTCCTCTGTGTTCTTACAAACTGGGTTAATACAGACAATATCTCACCTTTAAATGTTCCTGACCACACTGGGGTTCTCATATTTTATATCTGAGATCTCTTCAGCTCAGAATGTAACAGATAAAGACAATTAATGGACCTAGAGTATGATAGTTGTCAGCTTTTACTAGTCCATTCAGTATTCCTCTATTCTGAGGATGGAATTTCAAGCATGCAAGAGGAAGAAAATGAGGGATTACATTACTGTGTCCATACAACTCACACAGGCAAAAGGCATTTGGGAGCAAGCTGTTAAAATGACAGCATTCATCTGGGAAACAAAACGAAACAAAAAATAGGTCAGACAACCCCATACAAGATTCAAGAGTTTTTGCATTAATACTGTGAACTGAAAAAAAATTATCTCAGGTGCCCTGTGCACAGGGGCAGAGGGAGAGGAAAAGCTTTGTGAGTGATCTTTTACTTTGTAGGTAAAGTAAGATACTTTAAGATCCTAAGTATCTAAGATACTGCCAGGATCTTAGATACTGCCAGGATCAGGAATCCTCCTAGAGCCACAAGGAATTTGCAGAAAAACTAAAGACAAAACACAAAAATAATCTCTGGGTCAATATTTTCAATTTCACGCAACTGTCTCTCACCCTGTGCACATTAACCCTGAAACCATACATAGGAAATCCAGATGTGAATCACATCAAAATCAGACAAGTGCTGGCAGGACTATGACTTGTTTCTTCCTCTGCCAATCCCACCCTGGTCCTGCAGAGCAGAGCAACCATCAGGTTACAAGCAGTGCAGTGGCAACATAAGATGAAGCTGTGAAGACCACTCAAGGACCTACACCCACACTTGGGAACACTGTGAAGTTCAACAGCCTCCAGAACACCTGACCTGGAACTAATGCTATTAAAGAACATGTGATAGCTGCTTTGAGCCCAGGCAGGTTTTCTACAGCTCCACTGGAAACAGCATCTGGCACATTGATGGATGCAGCTCTTGACCTCATGAATCAAAGAGGAACCGAAACAATGCTCAAGGGACAAAATCAAAACCAGGTACTTTGGACACCAAGCACACGAGCACGTCTCTCTTACAAAAGGTGTTCAAGCTGATTTCCAGAATAGTCTGGAAATTGACAGCTGTCAATATCAATGCCTTCACAGCCCACTCATCATCTTTATCTCATCTAAACTGCGTGCAAATTTACTTTCCTTTAAGCACTTATTTTAGCCACATGCTGAAAGAGTGTAAATATTTCACTCTGTTTTTAAAGAAAAGGATGTGGTTTAAGTCCTTAACACAGTGTTGATGCTGCAGCCTCAACCCCCTGTGTACCTCCCTAAAAGCTTCATAAATCCATTGAACAATGTCAGTGTCTGGCTCCAGCAGACTGGTAATTTTCAAATGCCACCACATTAGGTCTTTCTGAAGGGTTGTAACAAAAGGGTACAACAGCAAACCTGTTTTCTTCACAGCTAATGAGAGCACTTCTATATTCTAGCATTTTGATAAAATCTGAATTCATAGATATATATCCAATATACCAGAAAAAGATACTAAGCATCTGACTACTCTGTTTATTGTAAAAGCACAACAGCAAAAACTAGCCGCTACGTACAGAATGATGCCCAGTTGTTAACATGTGGAAAAAGAGCAAACCAAAGCCATTTTAAAAAAGTGCAAAATAACAATCCACTAGCCGGAGACAGAAGATTACAAATATTTTGGCCTTTTTTCAGCTAAAAAAATGCCTTTCAGCCTCATACATTGAAGTTCTCATATCAGAGGTCTCAGTTCGGCAGTTTGCAATGAATAAAGATCAAAATGATTGCTGCATAATTAGAAATCCTCAGTCTAGAATCCTCCTCAGGGGCCTGTAGAGGACAGAACGTGGCAGTAAACCTGGTGATTTGCACCTTTTATCCACAGGAAGAGATTCAGAAGGGGTGGCAGTTGTCTGTGGGGAGCACAAGGCAGTGGCCTAGCAGGGCACTGAGCAGCACTACAATCCTGGCTGGGAGCAGCACAGGGAGGGCTCCTGCAGGGCTCCTGTGCTGTGCTGCACCTGTACAACCAGCACTGAGCAGCAAAGAAAGCAAAGGTACCCACAACTCTTCTACACTTCCCTGCAGGCAATATAGAAACAGCTGGCCACAAAGGAGAACATCTGGGAGACTGCATGGTTCCAAACCGTGATTCAGTGGAGAAGTTACCTGACGTCATGATACACAGAGGAAAGGCTCCAGTCCTTTTGCAGAGTCCCACCAACCATGACTATGTGAGGCTGCATTGCTGCATTTTGGTGATGCTTATGGTTGTTTAAAAAAAAAATAAAAATAAGAAAATAGGCCTGAAGCAGTGTCCAGATCTGGTTCATCAAACACAAGGATGGATGTCTGCAGTAATATAGGAACAAGAACATACTCAGAGTGTCTTAGATAAGTAAAAAAATAAATTACAAAAAAATCAGTTAAATCCTATTTACCTTCTTCCATTATCTCAAATGTATTTTGAGTGAAATATATTACAAATTGAAAGCTATTACAGAGCATCTCAGAAATATTCACTGAAAAAGCATCAAAACTAAGAACAGTAAACAACCATTAGAGATGAACCTTTCTGCTGCATTACCAGCAAAACATCTTTTCTCAGCCCCTAGGTATGAGTATGTTCTGGCTTTTGCAGTACTCCAATTGACAGTGGACAGGTATTTTTGACAAAAACCCAACACGGCCTATATCCAGGCTCTGCAGCTGGTGTTAACGCTGTCAAGAGAAAACACACGAGGTTCCTCTTGTCAACATAAATTGTTGACTCCAGCAGCCTACAGGAGCCAAGTGGAACATGTGACTGTGGGGGCTACAGAGAGCTGAGGCACAACTGAGCCAAATAAATATGCCCAGCAGGAACTCAGCACCCAACACAAGAGGTTTGCTCTGCCCAGTTCCCCAGCAGCAAACGAAGCTTGCAGGGAAGCCAGAATTTCACTTCTGGTATTTTATTCCTAATTCCACTACATGCATGAACCAGTCCTTCAGTATGCAAATAATTACACAGAATATGTGTCTGGGACATTTCCTCAACACAGATGCAGACTGGTTTTCTTGAATAATGAAAGTATCTTTTGAGTGCTTTATCTGAGGTTACAGAAAGAAGACAAAGACACTAGACAACTTTAGAACACTTTCTCACTGTTCTACTCGCCGTGGGCAAGAGATACAACAGAATAATTCAAATCCCCTTTGAGATTAATGAGTATCAAACACACTCTGAAACAACTGCCACTGCCCACCAAACATGAACTTTCAACTTTTTGAATTTAATTTTCACTTCCAAGTCTCTAGGTCATGAGGAAAGAAAGCTCAAAAGCGGCTATGTAAAAAGCATTCAAAAACATTCAAAATTACATTCCTTTAACTCCCTAAAAACTACCAAGACATTTTCAGCATTTATAAAGCAAAATTTACTTTTATTTCCAAGAATTAAAAGAAGAATTAAATTTAACATCAAGCAGTTAATTTTAGAAGGGAGATTTTTCAGCACATTGGAAGTGCTTTAGGTCACTTGGCAGTCTCTAGCCTCATGAAGCAAATTTCTAGGCCAAAGCTAAGAAAAATTGCACATACGATTTGCCTGATGCTAAAATACATTACATTTTCCTGCAAGATTTGTAGGTTCAAAGAACATTCTAACCACAGTCCTCATCAATGTTTCTGAACTGTCATAAAAGAAAATGAACAGACGTTTCTTAAATTTTGTACAAAAAGGTTTTTTTGGGGTGGGTTGTTAGGAAAAAAACTCTTTTGCCTTTCCACAGTGGCAAGGTATTTTGACACAGACATTTCAGCTCATCATTAGTATGCACACCTGCACACCTTGTCCCATCTCCAAGGAATGTGTTCTTCCCTCCTAACCATACCTACAAGCTGGGCTGCTCCCAAAACTTTTTGGGCCCTCATGGAAATGGACAAGGGGCAAAAGAGGGGCTAAAAATAATCCATCTTAGCAACATGAGGGAGGAGAAAGGGAGAAAATGGAACCAAACCAGCTCTTGGGTTTCCAAAGAGCCCCTCCCTCACTCCAGTCTGTATGGGAAAAGAAGGTTTGCTATGTAACACTTGGTTAAGGGGGAAGCTTCCATGACCCTGCCAACATAAAAAACAAGGCCTTGGTGTGCACCTATCTGTCCATCCACCCAAGACGGAAAATTACTTTTCTATTTCCCGGTTTGATTTAAATAGGCCAGCATTAAATGCACGATCTTGAAAGAAAATGAGTTTTACTTCTCCATGCTCCCAGATTGTGCATAGGTCCTCTGTGTAGTGTAAATAAATGCACAAACACCACTTAGAAGAAAATGCTTTCAAACGTCAAGACTTACAGGGTCAATATTTACAAGATAATCAACACAGCTGCCTTTTTCAAAATGTAAATAAAGATTTCTTTTCTGATAAGAGTTTTGAAATGCAGTTGGCGTGGAAGCAAGGGTTTTTTTTAGTTAAGGGGAACTGATAAAGGCACGGAACAACTATGTAATTGCAAAACAGTGGTATGACAACTTTTAACTCCCATGTAAGTAAATTAAAAAAAAAATCAAGCATACAATATGTGAAGATAAGGAAAGACATTGATCATGTTATCAAGGATCACTTTATCAATATACTACTGTGTCAAAAATAGCTCCCCACTATAAGACTATATTGAAAACAAAGGAAAAAAAGAAAGATTCTATTAAAAAATTGTTACAAACATTAAGATACCAAGTTTTATCAAAATTTTGAGTCTAATGCAGACTCACCAGGAAAGCTGAGACACGAGGCAAAACCAAGTATCTGCTTGATAGTTCATGGAACCAACCTCTGCCTTCGGCCCTGTTACATTTTTTCCAAGGTTCTTCTTGTCTGCATCACCCTGTGCCCTTTGTTTGTCAACCCATTCCATCAATTCCTCACTTGTCTGTGGGTTGTCATCTCTCTCTCCTTTATTTTTCTTCACTTAAAGCTCTCCTCACCATCTTGGCCAGCCTGTTGGCAAAGATGCTTTTGCCTGATTTGGTCAATTCAGGTAGATTCAATCTCTTCTGAGCAGTCCTTGACCCTCAGAAAGGGTCTCCATGGTTGTAAAAGCCAAATGCCTGTTGTCAACATCAGCTGTACAACCAGTTGTTGACCTCCAGGATTCATTCACTTCTTCCCGAGCCCTGGGCCCTGCCTGGGAGCACCAGGGAGAAGACCTTGGCTCCTATACCCTTGTTGCTCAGACCCAGAGCCATATAACCAGTGTATGGATCCCCCTACCAGTATCAAGGCTGCTCACATATAAAGGAAGAGAAGCAGTAGAGGGTAATAGCCCAAGGATTTCACAAGCCCCACCAGCCTCACCACAACACCATGGACCCAAATGTCTCTCTAGAAGAGAAAGTATGTGAGAGGGAAAGACGGTCTGCACAGAAATATAGTTGCACCTGACATAACGACCTTGGATATAAGAAGACAGGAAATAGGCACCACTGTGAAGTGTATGTTAGTTTTTGTACATCTGATGTCCAACTATAGGCTCAAATCAGACTGACCTTTCTTCCAGCAGCTACTATAAGTCTTCCAAGTGTAAATCAACTGCTAACTAATAGATAGCTGCCAATGGTACATAAATAAAACTACTTACTAGAAGACAGAGAAATAACCTAAGGTATTTTCTAAGAGACAAAGAATATACACTGAAATGTATGCAATACTTACTTGAATATTTTTTAAAGAGCAACCTCAGAACACCTATTAAAATTAATTTACAGTTTTGCTTAAGACCCTTGAAGAAAGCACAATGAGGATCCCTTCCTCATTTTTCCTAGTTACCTTAACAACCACAAAATGTAAAGAGGAGATTAACTGATTTCAGAAATATTCTAGCTGTCAGTCATTTTTCAAGAAACTGTCTAAACTGAACCAGAAAAAGTGTCATAAAGTAAATAACTGAAAACAATGCACCTAATTAACACTTAAAGCAATAGAACCCAAGTCAGGAGAATGTAAAAAAATCTAACCTAAACCAATCCACTCCAACAACAAGGAAGAAATTCCACAGCAATACAACACAAATCCCCCAAATTCTCACAACACAAATAGAAACTGCTCCCATTCACTGCTTGCTTTGACTTCTGCATCCTTTATCAGGAACAGAGGAGCAGAACCCTTACGGGCATGATCATTTCCCCTCTCACAATGTTCACATGCACTAAACATGTGATAGAGCAGCTTTGGTGGGCACCGGGAGTCCAGCCAGGGTCAACCCACCACATTTTCTGAAAACAAACAAGAGAACAATGCCTCCCTCCATGCTTTAAGCCAACACAGAGGCACTCTCACAAAAACTACTGTGCAGACTTACAACTGCACCAATATTAAGAAGAAAAATCGATCATTGTAATACATGTATGAAGCTGCGCACTGAAATACTAACCTACATATTCAACAGGTGAACTTTCCCATTTCAGAAGAGAATAATGAAGTCTAAGAGGCAAAAAAATTCAGAAAAAATACAACAAACCTGATTGTTTACCCAAACATGCCCAGAGAGACAACATTTTAATTGTTAATTTTCAGCCTGCTTAAAATGTCCAAATCAGCATACAAATTCTATTGACCTCTGCGAGGAGGAAAACAACAACAACAAATCCTGAAGATCTGGATGTTAATGAAAAGCAGAAGCCAATTTCATTAGTTGCCCCACAGCTGGTATACTGAAAACTTAGAGCATCTGATCACACTGGGGCTTCCACGCATTTTAAGGGCTGTCACTCAGAGCCTGACCTCATCAGGTTCTGGCTACCAGGCCACCAACTGGTTTGTTATGCCAGTTGCATTAACAGCTCCAGATTTTAGTGCCCTCCTCTGAAGCACACTTACAATCTAATGCAGCCCAGACGGCAACATGCAGATGTGGGTATGTCAGATATGCAATCTGATCAATGTTCTTCCAAAATTCTGTAAAATGATGTGGTGAGTTTCTAGCAGGTACTGGTAATTTCATATGGGAGGAGTACAGCTAAAATGTTGTATTTTCCCCCATGTAATAGTAACTTAACACATTCCTGACTTTAGAAATAGTCATCTCAAGTTAACTATTTCTGCCTACCACACTGAACTAGTGGTGAGACAAACCTTGAGAGCCCAAGGAAATGACTCACTCCAATCACACACTCAGTGCTTCTTCAGTCCCAGGTGACACCTGATTCATCACCAAATATCTGCTATTACTCACCTGGAACTAGGGAAGGTTTTCCTGTGGAGTTAATTGCTGCCATTTCTGTACACCACAAAAGAAAAAAAGACTGTGGTCAGTAAGCATTTATCCAAAGTGTCTTCAGATGGCCAATATGATATGTGCTCCATAATATAAATGATTCATAATCCTGTTCTCATACCTTTTGCAAAGCAGGAGCAGCTAATCTAATAACTGAATAAAAAAGACCCCATCTACACAATACAAAATCCTGTTCTTCAAGAACATTTCTTGTTTTCTTGCAGGGACAGTATTGTTTAAAACAGCTGTAGCTACCATTTTCCAAATATATAAAGCCAAACAAAGGAACTAAACCTGAGAAAGATCAGACAATATAAACCTCATACTGACTGTGAGAGAAATACCCATTTTCTCTAATACCAATGTAAATAAGTATCAGAAGTGATGACATTGAAACACTCATCTGCATGTACAGACAGGAGAAATGGTTAAGACCAGAAAGACAATTTGTGAGCAGCCGGCTTATCACTCAGTGAGCCGAAAACCAAATAGAAACTGTCATTTAAAAAGACCACAGAATCATTCAGTATGCTGAGTTGGAAGGGACCCACAAAGATCATCATATCCAGAGTCATGGCCCAGAGTCACGCCATGTGCCTGAGAGCATTGTCCAAACACTCAAACTCTCAGGCTTGGTGCCGTGGCCTCTTCCCCGGGGAGCTGTTCCAGTGCCCAAACACTGGGTGAGGAATCTTTTTCTCAAATCCAACCTAAACTTCCCCTGACACAACTTCAGACCATTACCTTGGGTCCTGTCACTGGTCACAACAAAGATGATTCAATTTACCACAGTTTGATTTATCAGTGTGTTTCTAGTAAAAACTCTACATCTTCAGGAGAAATATTGCATTGAAATTCAAGAGCTATGTGTTAAAAAGAAAAAGAAAAGAAGGTGATTTAAATAAGTGCTACTTTGCACTATTTATAGCCATCATCTCTGCAAGCCCCAGGCTCTGGAGGGGAGCATGAAGCTCTACCAGCAATCATACCTATTCACTGCCTGGGAATGTCTCCAACTCCAGGCAGGAACACTTGTTCTTTTCTTCAATTTCCACCTCTTCCTCCAGCGCCTAATTTTTCAATCTTTCCTCTTTCATAGCTATTTAACAAAAAAAAAAAAAAAAAACAAACACAGAAAAACAAAACAAACCCTCCCCAAAAAACCCAACCCAGCAACAACCACCAAAAAAAAAACACAACTGAGAGCTCAGACAGACAGCACTGCCTTTTCTTCTGTGACCACTCAACATTAACTTTGTACTGTTAATGTTATACAGGCTGCTATCAATCTGTCAAGGCTTGGTAACTATGACAACTGTCCATTTTTCTAGAAGGGTTTCAAGAAATCAAGGATCATCATACAACTAGAAAGTGCACTTCACCTCTCTTTTCTCTTACATGGATTTGTCCTGAAAGAAGGCCTCAGTACTTTTTTTTGTCAATAATTTGAAAGTGCAATACTTTACTGAAGGATAAAAAACTGTCAAAGGTAGGTACATTCTGTACTCAAGAGAAACCTCTGCATTAATACTGAAGGAGTGATAATGCATTGGTAAAATGAGACATGCTTTCTACACAGCATTTCAAATGCTTAACTGTTTTTCTTTTTTTAGATGACATAACAGTTTGAGCAGTAATTTTTCCCCATGGATATAAGGTGTGTAGGAGTAGCCTGCTTGGATTTATCAAGGGCAAATGGTGTCTGACTAACCCCCGATGGCCTCCCGTGATGAAATGACTGCTTTTATGGAGGAGGGGAAAAGCATGACATCATATCCCCTGACTTTGTCATGGCCTATGACACAGCCTCCCACAGTCTGCCACTCTACCCTTCTAGTCAAACCAAGAAGATAAAGTCTGGGTAGGTGGAATACAAGGGGTGGGAAACTGGTTGGACCACCAAGCTCAGAGGATGGCAACCAACAGGAGAGTCCACCTGTCAGTCAGCCTGCAGCAGGATCCCTCAGGGATCAACACTAAGGCCAGTATCACTTACTGTCTTTGTTAAAAACCCAGGTAATAAACTGGGGGATTGGCCAGTACACAGAGGCAGAGGTGCTCTTCAGACAGGGACCTTGACAGGCTACAGAAGTAAACAGACAAGAGTCTCATGAAGTCCAATAAAGGCACATGCAAAACTCTGCAGCTGAAATGGGTCAACTCCATTCACAACGATTGGCAGGGGCCAAAAGTCCTGAAAGCAGTTTTGCAGAAAGGTTCCATTTATTTTTTTCATCCATTTCAGTTAAGTAACTATAAATGGTTGCATTACAGGTGTTTGGAACTGATGAGCAGCTCCTGAAGTGCATGGCAAAGGCAGATGCTACTGGCAAATAGGTTTAACTCCAGTTCTCATGAACTTGGTCATTTGAGAGAAAAGAAATCCATGAGCCCTTATGGAGCAACAAGAAAAGGCTTTGGAAGAATAGATGTGTCAGTTGTGTGACAATTTCTCTCCCCTTGTTCTGTTTTTCTTCTATAGACTCTAAAGATGCTTTGCCCAGAGTCAGTATTCCCACCAGTGATGACAGCTTCCTGAGGGAAAACCTGTGGCCAACACACCAGTTTTAAACCACTAGAGCAGTCACAGCTGATCACAAAGAGTTACAGAAAAACAGGAGCTTGACTGAACAATGAAGAATTCAGGATCAATTTCTCTCTAGAGGGAAGAGTTTCTGGCCTCAAAACTAAAATGAGTGAACTGCATGAAAGACTACAAAAACCCTCAGATACTACACTCTCTCAAACACAGGCAAAAAATGAAGTCAGACAGTACTTGAGAATTATACCCATCAAAAATGTGAAGAGATTTTACAATGCCAGGAATAGAAAACACACACACACTTTTACAGAGATGGTATCACTAGGTTTGGTTTTTGCTTAGTTTGCTGGGGTTTAAAATTTGCATAGAAAGAACAAGAAAATAAACAAAAACCACAACTGTCGTAAGTAAATAAGCAAAGTAAATTTTGCACAGTTGACAAATTACAATACTATTTCCAGGACAGTGACAATGCTGGTCACTGAAGAGCCCAGGTAAATAACCTAAGACCAACTCCTGCCCATAATGCATTTCTCAGTGACCAACAATTAACATCCTTGGATTCAGCTGAAACAACATCATTAACATCCAATAAAATAATGACTAGATATGATAGATATTTATGACACTTTTATAAAAGGACTGTGATAGTACTTCATTATAAAAATTTATTTTTGCCCATCTTTTATGTACTCTGACATAATGGCATCATTAACATAAGAACCTCACTGAAATGAAGATCTCCTTTAGTCACAGTGAGCAAACCACACAGCCTGAGAAGCTCATGCTACCTTCCCACTGCAATAATCATCTACATACATGCAGACTTCTCCCTATCCTCCATGTATTTTCAGACAAAAAGGAGCCTGGTAATACAGAAATTAGTTAAAAGCTGTAAGACTTCATGAAAGTTCAACAAATCATCTTTATCAGCATATAAAGGTCTTCAGTTCAAAGCCCTATTGTATATCATATTAGGTGTGATTTAACAGAAAGGTTGATCATTTAAGTAGATTCTTTTCCAATACAAAAGCTCATTTTCAAGGCTAGACACATGACCTTTCCCAAGTAACATTTATTGAAAAAAAAAATTCTTTAGAAAAAGAAATCCTCTGATAGACCATGAAAAACTAGAGGCTGAGTTAATAGAAGAGACAGACTTGAGACACAGTTCAAGGGAAATTTCTCCTTGTATTATCAACACCCAATCTACCCCTAACTCTTTCTGGTTTTTTGTCACTCAACTTTCCTCCCCCTGAAGGAAGGTACACATGCAAAATAAACTGATTACATGTGGAATCCTTTTTATCTATAGATAGATATGGATATAAATACAAATACACACACAAGTATCAAACAAATATTAAAGTACACAAAAATGCACAAAAATATTTGAAATAGAACCTCCATATCTGTGAACTGGAGGACCACAAATGTGAGAATTATAAACTCCCAGCCAACCTAAACCTGTGGGGGACCTGCTTCTTCAGCAGGATCCCTTCAAGTTTATGATGCCTGATGGGATTCATCCCAGGATACTCAAGGACCTGTCCAACATCATCATGAGAACTCCCTCAATGATTTTTCAACTGTCTTGGGAATCTAGAAAGGTCTCAGTGGACTGGAAGCTGGCAAATGAAGCAGACACTGATCTCTTCTCTCCGGTGATCAGTGACAGGACTGAAGGAAATTACCTGATGTTGTGTCAGGGCAGGTTTAGGCTGGGTATTAGGAGGAGGTTCTTCACTTAGGCAGGTGGCTAGGCACTGGACAGAAACAAGCCTGAGAAAGCTCAAGAAATGTCTGGACAACCTTTCAGGCACATGATGTGATATTCTTGGGGATGCCTTGTGCAGGGCCAGGAGTTGGACTCAGTGAACCCCTTCCAACTCAGGATATTCTATGATCCTATGAAATTAATTATGGTGTGATATGGAGAGGATTAAGTAGAAGGGCAAAATCTGGGTTTCATCTCCTGTCCACAGGGTCAGGCTGCAGAGACCACAGTTCCTTAAACTACACTGTTGTTGTTTTCCCAAGGTTTTGCTCACGCTGCCCACAGCAAATCCCATTATATTAATGTGCAGAATCTATGCTAATGCACTACTCGGCTGGGAATTTTAAGTGCACAGACGTCACACAGTTAAAGATTGCATTTCCCTCAGCAACTGTTACTTAGTAACCCTCTGCACAAAAATAGAATTTTACATCACTGCATATGTGTTGTGAAGGCTAAAATCCATGCCCCAATTCTATAGGCTGGCAGGAAGGAAAGGAATCATGTGGGCAACTGTAAAACAAAGTTGCACCAACTATTTTCAACTCCTTCTCTAGGCAGAGAATTTAAGTGGAGAGAAACCCATGGGTAATCAAGAAGTTATTTCCACTGCCCTTCTTTCGGTGGTATTTCATCATAAAAAAGGAGCAGGTACACCTTGGAGAGACTTTCTGGTATTATTCATGTGCTGGGCAATGGAGACTGCAGACATAAGCACAGCAGATCATGCAAAGCTCTTCACCTTCTCCCCTAGAGGTAGTATAATCCACAGGCTAGGTAATTTCTGGGTAGGATTGGTACTGCCAGAGCCACAGTCAAAACAATCCTAAAAAAAGCTGTGTGAATCAGATCCAGGACTGAACAAAGCAGGTGGAGCATGATGGATATTACAAAAAAAAAAAAAATCTTAAAATAAATGCAGATTAGAATCCATCGATTCTAAATACAGAAGCTTAAATAGCTGTATTTTATTAACATATATATATATTCCATCCTATCCATATACAGGCTACTTGTGACTGACAGTCTAACACAAGCAGCTTGAATCAACATGGTACTCCATAATCACTTTAGACCCAGAGACTGTCTTTTTAGCACTGAACAAAGGAGGTGGCCTGCTGGAAATACCTAGGCATCTTTTTAATTCAATTCCCCAGCACTGCAAATAACATTATCATTACTCTGCTTAATCCCATCCTTTGCCTCTAACAACAATCCCCAGTTGTAGCTTCTTAAATAATTTGCTATAATAAAAGTGGATTATCTTGACAAAAAAACAACTGATTGAGTTACATATAAGCAACAAATATATTCATTTGAAGAGGTTACAGGTAAACAATATTTGCAGTTATTAAACGAAATGAGTAAGTGTAAGCATACAGATAAGGAAACACACTTAATTTGCAATTCTATTTAGCAAGTTTACAAGCCCTAAAGTCTAGCACTTCCCCTTAAGTGCAGCATTCAAATAATCATTTCTTACTTCTTCTGAACAATGAAAAATTGTTATTCCAAAACAGGATCTTGAAAACTTTAGCAAACCAAAATTTTCTTAATCCTCGAAATTCTTCCCCTCAGCTCTTGTCCTGGTAAGAGGTAACTCAACAGATACAAAGGTTCTCCTTGCAAAATCCCAAGGAATTAACCCTTTGAAATAAGGGTTCCTACTTTTTTCCTGTCACCCTGATAGTAATAACATTGTAACAAGCAAGATATGCCAGCTCAGATCAGAAATCTTTACTCCAGAAAAGCATCAAGCAATGTTTTCAAGAAAACAAAGTTAGGCTATGAACCATTCTGAGGTTTGAAACTAACCACATTTTATAATGCCTAAGTGAAGTCCAGATGCTCAGAGTTGTCTCAGAAGTCCTCATTTTCTTAAGGCCACAAGACCCAACTTGGCAGTGCAGCAGCAGAATTGAGAACTGAGCAGGAGACTTGGCCAAGTCTTACCCAGCAATTGGGACAATTAAATGGCCATCTGGCTCCAGCACAAAGACAGCAGCCCTGCACCTGCTCCACCAGCCCACGGTTTGCAGCCTAATTGGTTAAAGCAGGCCCATGGGGCAAAACCCAGAACAACTTGTCATCTGCTGAGACCAGAGCTCAAAGCTGGGATCCAAGCCAAGGGCTTCTGCTCCTGGTGGAGCCATCTCCCTCAGGGTCTACATGCAAGATATGTTCAGAGGGTCCCTCCTGCTCCTTATATACAAGAGACATCATCAGAAATTATCAAAGACATGCAATTTAGTTGATACAAAGTCTCTGTGTCAAGCCCTACAGGCTTCCAAAACCCCATAAACCCTTTATTCTTCCATAACCAGGTGACTCAACAGCTGCAACAGAGTATTACATTATTATAGTATTAACTGCATTATGCACTCTGCAAAATCCCAGAGCAGAATCTGATGCCTGGAAGATCTCAGTATCCCTTGCCAAAGGCAGACATTTTCCTTGCTCCACTGGTGGCTCTTGTACTTGGAGTTAAAGCCACCAGCCAGGACACCTGTGCAATCTGTTGAGAGGGTGTTAGAACCCAGAGCTCCCCATCTCAACTGAACACATCCAACGACAGGGATCTTGTGGCCTCCTTTCCCCCAGGCTCCACGAAACTTTCATTTCTATAAGTTTTTATCAAGCCTTATAAGGACTGTATAGCACAGCACAATATAATAATAAAAAAAAATAAAAAAGAAGACAAAATGCCAGTGGAAAGGAAAAGAAGGCAACAAACAGAAAAGGTATATAGAAGAGACTCCTGAATGTAGTTCTGTTCCTTCCTTTCCTGAGAACACTGCAGGAAAGTAAAACACATAACACTGAGGTCAAAACAATTAGAAAAAGCGTCAAAGCTTAATTTTTATTAGGCATTTCACCTGGTTTTTTTCTTCTTGCCATTACCTTTACTTATATGGCAAGAAATTAGTTGAAGCACATATAAAGAAAAATCTTTTATTTTGAATATTTCAATATTGTATTGTAGAAACAAAATACCAACATTAAAATTAATTTGTCAAGTAAAAGACTCCTAAAGCTGAATGTTCAGGACACATTGTCAGCACCTACAAACAAACACGCTTCACTTAAGCCAATCTGAATGTAATGGATTACAGTGGTTCAGGTCCATCTCAAATAAAATATATAACACAGGTTTTCTCCAAACACAGATTTGATTCTGAAGGAAACTGAAGATTAGCATCCCACCACAGGACAAGACCTCCTCTCAGCAAGTTTCTATCAGCAAGTATCCTGCAGCATATGACAACTTATTTATTTCAGCATAAAAATACAACATTGTGCACAGCCTTGACCTAGAATCTCATCTCATGTGACCAACCTCCAGAAATAATGTCAATTGTCCCAAACAAACTGAATTTTCTGTGCAGTAGTGCACCAGAGACAAAACAGTTGTTACTTTATGCAGTGGGTTTCACCTACTGTGAGCTCCAAAGCCTCTCTTAGAACATGAAGATATATTTATTTATACTAGTACTGTAGATTTGTTAATTATATTAACGATATCTAATTTTAAATCAATACATATTAAGTATTGAAATATATTCAATACATTTTATGATATATAAATATTTCTCAACTGTTACACGCACTGACTTGAGATTCTGAGTCTCACATGCACCAGTCTTTCATCTTCCAAGTCTCAAAACCCCAGGATTGTCTGGAATTTCAGACAGGAGTCTAAAAGAAAAAATGTTCTGATTATTCAGACTTTATCGCTGTGCACCATAAGGCAAGTTTCATCTGCAGTAGAAAGCTCTGGCTTAACATTAAGAAAACATTTAGTCTGTAGTTCATGGGGAAGATCAGAATGAATAGTCAGGCTCCCCAGGGTGAAAGGCTGTTGGTCTTGCCTTTTGAAACTAATGCAGGGAGCACATCTGCAGCCAAACAGGGATAGAAGCACATTATCAACACTTCAATATACATTTGCATTTACTTACAAATATTTTTTAAATATACACTTGTACTTTTTTCAATACGGACATGTGCATACTAATGTATATGTGCACAAAAGAAACAGAAGTGGGATTTAAAGTTTTTGCACAGTTCCACTTCACACTGACAAATTTTAGCCACATTTCCCCCAAAGGACAACACAGAAGTTCTTGAATTTGCTGCATATAACACATCCTTTAACAGGTACAAGGTACCAATGCAAAAATCCAGAACAACTTCTTGACAAGACAGTATATAAGTGACAATGATTGCTGGTCATAAAAATAAGAGAACATCGCTTTGATTTTCAGCTTTCAAATACTGACAATGGCATTACTGGATTGCTTTGTAAAGCAATGTAGTGTGGTAGGCTTGGAAGGCTGCAGGAAGTCATAACATGAAGAGAGAGAACAGGATTGAAGAGAAAGTAATTATTTCAGTGGATTCGTGTTGTCAGAAAGTGCAAATTTTCTCTGTTTTCTTCTATGGTGTTCACACCTTCTTGATCAGACTGCCTGTTAGCTGGCCATCTCTCCACTGTTTCTGAGCACTGTTAACAACTAAATATTATTTCTAATACCTCAGAAAAATCAAAGCAATGCATTTTGACTGCATCAGAGGTGCTGGCAGAAAACAGCATGCAGGAAGAAACTGGGTGAAAGTAGGAGGAAGATAAAGGAAGGAGCTAGACGGATAAGTTAGCTATGACCACAATGCCAAAACAAGAAAAACCCCAAATGACTCAGACTTCAACATCACAGTCTCAATTTTATTTTAATCAAAATGTCTCCAGTAGGTTGGTATTTCCATAATTCATCTGAAAATGTCTGCACCACCAAACAGTGAATCCATGCCTGAAGCTCTTACACTGAACAGGAAAATCTGACGACCCAAAAATGGTGACTATTGTTTTAATAAGTGCCTGTTTAAAGATTTATCTCACTGGTGACAGACTTGCTATGATTTCTGGGTCTCTTGGGTCTTTTCAATGTTTTTTGAGCTGCCTAGAGTTCCGAGCAAGCTGAATGCCCTCGGGCCTCCCTAAATTCACCTTTCAATTCTGAGTCCAACCACACCAGCCTGAGTATCACTTTGTGGCATTGTGACAAAAAAATGCAAGATTTCCATTATTGACTTTTCTTAAATGCAACTGATGCCCAGAAGTCCCTCTAATCATCCAAGGTAACTGGCATGTAACTTGTGGCTTTCAGGTCTATGCCAATTTTGATATCTTTATGGCTATATCCACTGGATGCTGCACTGAAAGATCAGATTGTTTTTAAGAGTGAATCTTATCTCAGCAATCAAGAGTAACATCATATTATTCTGCTTAAAAGTTTTTCAGTTTCCTTTTACAAAAACCTTTTTTTTCTCTCCCCCAGCAAATGCTACCAAAGTATTTCCATCAACTTTAAGCAGACGGCCTGAAAAAGTTAAATAAAAAGGAAAAGCATTTCATAGCATTTCTGCTCAAAGTGGAAAAATCAATTTCTGAACTGTAGCTGCAGACAAGCTAAATTTATTCATTGTACAAATGGTTCCAATTACTCAAGAAATTCAACTTCTGAAGTGCAAAAACAAGTTACTTGTCAGCAATACTTTGCATGGAAAAGCCCTAAAACTTTTTCCTTCCAATGTCCATTACACACTTGCTGAATTTACAAGTGAGAGCAAAAGTAAACTCAGCTTAATGTGGAACCCCTCTTTTCTCATGGCAGAATATTTAGCATCAGATCTGAGAGTGTTTTGACTTTGTACTGATGCATAGTATAAAACTATGTCTAACAGCTACCCTATCTACACAGTCAGTTGCATTATCAGAAATACAATTATGAGAAACTAAGAATTAAAATAAAACATGGCTCCAGAACTCTTCCTCACAGCTGCTGCCCAGGAGCATCAAACACTACTGAATTAGCACCAGGAGAAAAAAGATGAGAACAAACTTTAAAATTTACTTTTAACAGGTTTTAATACTTTAGTAAGTGCTACAGGGCAGGTTTGCCAGTCACTGTCTTAGACACTGGAGATCCTGCTGTGATTTGAGACCGGATACCCAGAGGTAAACCATGGCCATTTCTCTAAAAGGGAAAATACATTTCATCGCAACTTGAGAGATATAACTGCATCTTAAGGTAACACATTAGTGCAGAAGATTTTTTAAACTCTTCTCAAATATAACCAAGGCCAAAGTAACAAACTAGAATTTTCAACTGTCTCAATTTCAGACCAGGTGATACAACATTACTGCCACATGCTGATCCACAACGGTAAAAGCACAAAAGGTTACGTGGGAGAGGAAGATATTGCTCTCTTTCATGTCACTTAACTGCTTCCTCAAGATTAAAAATATCAACAACTTTCCCTTCATTTTTCATGGCATGAAGGTGCCAAAACACTGAACAGCATGTTCTCAGGCTGAAGTACGGGCTGATTTACTAGAAAAGTCATCTCAGCAGCTAGAACAGTTCACAGAGAGTTCACAAAGAGTGCCTACTGCATTACACCCCTGTTCTTCCAGCTCCTTGCTAATTTAAGTGGCACTGGCATTAAACTCACTTGACAGGACATTTATCTAGTCCTGCATCAAAGCTAACAAGGAGGGAACTGTAGAAAACTACCACAAAAACATGGCATCTGAAGCACAAGACCTTAAAAAAGCAAAGTGCACTTCCCTCTTTTAGTCAGTTCTGCAGGCTGAGGGTGGGAGAACAAAGCCTAAGACCCTACCTCCTCCTCAAACAAAACCACAGTGACTGCACCTCTTCCTTTTACACCCGTGCAGGCTCAACCAGCTCAAGACCCAAACCAAGAAGCACTAGGACATAGCCGTTGCATGCAACACAGAAAAACATACTTGCAACTTATTTTATGCAACCATTGCCCACACATTTACTCACTTTTTCACTGAAACACAGACCTAGTGATATACTGCTAGGGTTATACAATTCAAACAACTCCTTAAACATTAGCAGTGGGCACTGGGGCAGGGCCAGAACTTGCACCTGCCTTGCTTCTCACCTTTTAACTTTTCCACCCATTCCTTGCACAGCAGAACACTGTACCTTTAGTAGCCTTCACATGCAACAAAGGGAAACATGGAAGTGTTGGGAGTATCAGCTTCACTTCAGGGACAATTTATCTTCCTTATGAAATTTCTATGAGCTTCCCATATTTTAGACATGAGAAAGATTAATTACTGCAGCTACAATTGACTGTACTGAATTCAGCACCCAAAGAGTTTAATGAACAGTCAAATATTGAAACACATCACCTGGATACAGACACAAGTTGCTCCTTTAAAATTCACAGTAGAACTATTTGCCCACTGAAACATTAACAGAGACTTCTGATAGCAGACTGAGTGCTGGTGTTAAGGTTAATTTTTGAGGACAGATGTCACAGCTACTTCATGCCTGGCATTCTCACAGGTTTCAAACAGTACAGTCATTTCTGTATCCCTATGATATCATCTCACCAGCAAAAGCACATTAGTGCCTGAAGGCTCCACTCAAGGTCTCCAAGCACTACTATTAACACAGAATGACATTGCATCTGTCCCAACAAACCATCCAGTTAGACAGCAAGAAGGTCAAGAAATGAAATAGGAAGACAGAGCGAGCAACATGAGGATTTGCTCAAGGACAAAGCTAGGTTGATGGTAGAAAATGAGGAAAACAGACATCTATCAAATTCAACTGGTATTGCTGAACCTGACTGCCCAGAATTTCCCTTCACACCCTTGAAGATCTGCCTCTTTCAAAAGCACCAGTTCCTTGTGCCAGGCACCAGCATAAGCAGACACCAGTTGGTCATCAGGACTCTACAGAGCAAGTCTAACTTGTAAAACCAACTGGTGAAAATGCTCACCAAATCTCTCACAGAAAACACTGGAGCTCTCAACATTTTAAAGTTTTTCTCCTTTTCACTTGCCTTCAGAAAACATACTGGCTCAAGAGGGAGTGTTTTCATCAATCCATCAAATTGCAAAGAATATACCATAATAGTTCCTTTGCTCTTTATTGCTTTACAGGAAAGAGTAAAACTCTGAGAAAACACACAATTACACTGGAAAATAAAAATAGTGCTATACAACTTCGCTAGGGGGGAAAAAGTGAAAAGGCTTCATGATTTTTTTTTTATGGCAATAAGACTATTTTTTTTGTTTACTTTTTATAGAAAAGTATACCCAAACTTCAAAATCCATATAATCTGTATGTCACATATCTCTCAAACTGGAGGTTCTAAAAAATTATAAACTTTTATATTATGAAAATAACACTTCAGAGCAATTAACTAAGGAAGTAAAAAGTATTTTATCTCTTGGTTTTTTCCTTTTTTTGATAATTTATGATGCATACCAAGAGGAAGCACCTGGCAAAAACCACACGTACAGCTCAGGTCTGTAAGCAGCCTAAGCCATGAGAGGTAGTGAAAGCTTTTATGTTTGCAGATCAATGAGCATATATGAGATGAACAGTTCAACTACCATCGTGTGCCAGTCATCTCAAGAATTTCAACTCCCTTTCACCATGAAGAGACAGAAAATTTTCTGTCAGTGTTATCAGACTGCAGCCTTAGACAGACAAATTTCAGAACATTAGCCAAGCAACGGGGGGAAAAAAGAGAAGATAAAATAGAATCTCCTCTAAAGCAGCACAGAAGCCATCTGATTTACTGGCACATGCTCACTAAAGCAACTTAGTCTGAACTAGTTACATTAAGCTCTCCTTAAACCTCCTTAAATAAACTGACTGAGAACCAGTCAGTTTATTAAAGATAAATCAAATCAACCACTGCAAAACTCATTACAGAATCTAAGTATATAACACAAGACAATTACAGGCAAGATTTTTCACATGTTCATTACCCAGGAAGACTTGGTCATTATTAAAAGATTATTTTAGTTCAAAGAAAACATTAAATTGCAAACTGAATGCCTATTCACCACTATGTCTGTTTTCAGTTTTGGCCTGCAATTACATTTCCCAAGGCTTTTCAGAGCTGGGTATCAGAAGTGGAAATTGGTTCCTTGCTAGATTTTTACAGCACACCCCAGAAAGGACATGAATTAGGTAGATAATCCAGCATTTCCCATAATCTAACAAGTCCCGGGCCTGTATAAATTTCTTGAGCAATCTCTTGACATGGCAGTGCAGTGGGTTTTGACCTTTCATTATAGGTCAAAGGCTTGGTTTCCAGCTCCCCACAGCACTGTGTGACCATGGAAACCAGGCAGCTTGGACCAGGTGTGTTTGGAAGTTGTTGTGGAGTAACTGGGACAATGCCAGAAACCCTCCTTCAAAACCCCTCTTCCTGAACCATCAATGACATTAAGGGCCAGTTTTGACAGACAGCAAGAAAGTTCAAAGATTTTGGGATGGCAGTAATGTGCTGTGCAGAATTCTATAATGAGGAGAAGCAGAGAACTCTGCCTGTAGGAACACAGGCAGCTTTAGTCATTGCAAAAGAGATTGTTGCACTTTGTAGCATAATCATGACAAATTAGCACACTCCAACTAGAATGCTGAACCAGTAAAACTCCAGTGCCTATTCTTTTTACTCCTCTGCATTTAGCTCTGTGAGAAGTTAAAGAAACTCAGCGCAAGAAGCTCAGGACAGCTCATTCTTTTTGTTATTGTTGTTCTTAGATATATTTATGTTAAGTTCAACTCAAGTATTAACACTAAGGAGAAAGTAAACAAAATAAATACTTAAACATTTACTAGCACATTCAGCAGATGCAGTCTAGTATCACTCAAAGTAAAAAAAAAAAAGATAAAATGCTGAGTTCCTTGAGGAATTTTTTTGTATCTTACAAAACTCTAAAAAATGCAGACCCATTAAACATAGAAGAAAGAAATCCCACAGAAATTAGGTGGTGTATGCTATTGCTGTGAGTAACACAGAAGGGTTTTGTAAATACTCCTCCACATTATTTAGGTCAAATATTTTTCAAAGCATTCACTTAATTTCATGGTATCTCATTATTTATTCAATAATCACTGTAGCTTGCCATATTTATATATCAAGAGGAGAACAATATTTTGAAGGAAGTGCCATAACATGGGAAGCCATCTTAATGTCTTCAGTAAATTTCCTAATTTGAAAGCATGTTAGTGTCACCTTAGACATTTCATGAAGTAATTGCTTTCCAGAAGTCCACTTATAATTTTGTAATTCAAATACACAAATTTACTAAAAGTAAAGTGAAGCTAGACGACAACTCAAAAAACCACCAAACCAATCTCATAGTAATTGCTGGATTAAAGGGTTTTTACTGGACAACCAAGAACTGTGATTGTTGCAGTTTGCAACAGTGTCAACTATGACCACTACACATAATGTCACTCCACATAAAATAGCTCTGTGGAGAAATGGTCTACCAGTCCAGGAGCAGTACAGTGGCTGTAAATCTGACCTCAAAGGTTCAAAGAAGCTGCCTAAAATAATTTTTTTCCTTTGGACCTGCAGTTTTGCGAAAGCACTTAAAGTAAATTGCCTGGAGAATGAAAGTAATGAAATTTAGAAAGACCCTTAGTAAGATGTTCACCTCTTTCATTGCAGTTCTATTACTGCGAGTGAGGAGAGACAGTTCTGCATTTCCACTGTAGTCTCTACAGGCCTTCAGCAGGTCTAGAAGATTAGTGGGAAAACAGCTCTAATCTACAGCAATATTGAACAACAACAAAAAAAATCCTACTTCAACTTTGAAAAAAAGGAGAAAAAAAACAAAACAAACTTTTTTGGTTAATGCAACCACTAAGAAATTTAATGCTGCCTGAAAGAACTGAATCAAGAATGACTAACTATAGGGAGTCCATAGTAGTGCCTTAATCATATATTTTCTTGTTTTAAATCTATGGCCTTGTAATTTCTTGTGCCATGATTACTGTTTTAGATAAAGGGAGATCATGCACATTTCTGTGCATAAATGGAGATTTTGATCAAGCACTGCCAATTTGAAAGTTTAGGGGTTTGGTGTTTTGGTTTTTGACCCTCTAGAAGGATGAGTGAAGGACAGAAGACACTACTACAGTAGTTAAGTTCCTGCTTCGCAAAACAATTTTAGAAAACTAATTTTATTTTGATTGCAGAATCAAGTATTCTCCATGAACTGATTAGGAAAAAGAAGGAATTTTAGAGAATTGCAGCAACCCATTTCCTTGTAGTTCTGTCCTATATACCAAGTGCAGACTCATGGTGACCTGACTGTGGCTCACCACCACAGAATTTGCACCTCTTGCATAGGCTGTTACAATTTGAAGAATTTTTAGCTTTTTGAAGCCAGATGTGCTCCACAACTCACCCACCTGCCATCCAGATGCATCAAACACATGTGATCCCACAGCAGGAGAGAAGATACAATGTGTTTTTTTGAACCAAATATTATCCTCAAAGACCAAAGCAGGGGGTATTTGGTGCACTGCAGCCCATCGAGCTCTGTAAACTAATGTATCACACCTGCAGGATCTCACATGCTTACTCAGAAAGCATCAAAATATTTGGATAAATGCACCTGTTTGGTGCATTTGACTGCTGCACAACCGAGTATTCTGAAGAGCAGGTCTGCAAGACCAGCCACCACAAGACAGCAACTTGGGATTCATACTATCGTTTGTACTCAAACCGAAACTTTGGGCCACAAAAGCATTTTGCAAAACACCGCATCGACACAAAACAAAACCATATGTAGCCATCTGTCCTCTGCTTCTGCTGCTTTCTCCCTATTCCTTCCAGTGTGACTTTGCATTTTCCTAAAGGAGATGGCAAGGAACTAATAACTGTATGAGTTCTAGTTTGCATACCATACCTTCTGGGGATAGCTGCTTATCTGCCACAGCAAAGCAAATTACCCACATTGCTCCAGATAAAGCCCCAAACGATCTGTTTACATCTTATGTCCAATGCAAAGGGCAATAGCTTTATACAGTGTGGGCTTAGACTGTAAACTATTATTTTTGGATGAGGATCTGTGGAGGGAAGGTAGCAACAGCTAGCAACAAGCAGTGAGGGGGTTTTTTTACATATAAGTATATATAGAAAGATGTTCTGTTTTAAGATGTGTGAAATCTCTTCCGGTACAACACAGAAAACAAATAAACAAGATATTATCACAAGGCAAACAGAATACCACATTATGGGCAGAATACACAACAGTGTCAGCAGATGCTTAGGAATCAAATACTGACTTTCAATGAACATTTTGACAGTTCTCTTTTTTTTTCCTAGGGAGGAGATTTTTAAAGCTGTATCTCCTTGGATTGACAATCTTGTCCTTTAAAATCCTCTTATTTTACCTATTTCTTCATAGTGTCTTTCTTATGGATGAAGCCAATTTTATTGCCCAAATGAAAAACTGTCAACACACAGAAAATAACTCTGTTCACTGACTCTTAAAAAATTCTACAGTGTCACGATTCTAAGTCTCTTTCATTCATTTCCACCAGGACTGAGATGATTATTATCAGCTATGGATTGAACATCCCATCTCTCACTAAACCCAGCAGAACAAACTCTTCATTTAGCCATATCCCATAGGACACTCCTTCAAAAACGTAGTCATTTTACTGTGTAAACTACAAAATAGTAATGATAACAATGATCTGGTAAACAACTACTGTCCTAAAAATCCCCTGTATTTTCACAGAATACGTATTTCCCAAGTGGTGTTCTCTCTTCAATTTTCTATACTCACCTTGGCTGACTTCTCAGTGCTATGCTCTCGTTTTCCTGCATGGTTCCCCATGATGGATCACCAAACTTTAAATTCTGAAAAGATAAAAATAAAACAACATTTTTGAAACCAATACATTTGTAAAGAAATACAAATTAATTTTTAATCTGACACATAACAAAGAAATTTTTCACACATTATGAGATTTTTTACAATTCAAGGTAAGATCTGTGAAAGATCCTAAGCAAAAAAACTCCCATGCTTATCTGGTCTATTTTGCATGTTTAAGCAGTATCAGAAAGCTTTCCTACTTCTATTAAAAAAAATACATAAAAGAGAAGGAAAAAAATAAAATGTTCTTTTTGAAATTTGCACATAAAACAAAACTAGATTAGAAATTAGGTGGAGGCCCTGTTTTTCAATATTATGTTTTTAATAACAGTGTAGTACACATCAAATAACTTGTAACTATAAGCTTCCATAAAAGTTAAGTAAGTTCTTTTGAATTCACATTTACCATTATATAAACAGTAATTAGTGAAAAAAGCACCACACTAAGTGCTAACAATTTGCTGTGGAGGTTAGAACATGTGAGTTGTTTACAGTTCCCTCTTTCATGACAAGCACATAGGAAAGCAATGCCAACTCTGTCTTTGTACTTTCTGGCTCATCTGGTCCTATCTCAGCTCTAACAGAGCTTATGTAGGTTAAACCACAACATTCAAATTTCAGTTTTTAGAGTACACTTGTGGTTGTGCCACATACTTCTTGTCACAGAAGCAGGTATCTGTATAGGATCTTACAGCTGCTGCCTTGACATTATTTGAATACAGTACATCACAGCATTTGAAGTCATGAAACTTAAAATTACATGCATTGCTTAAAATTACATGCATGAAGTAAAGTAATAGGCTATATATAAACTCATATATTGTTATAACCCCAGCTACACACCCTGATTTGTTTACAAAAGGATTCTAAAGACACAAACTTTGCTTTTGACAAAGTACAGATCTGTGATGGACAGTCATAAGTAATCAATCTTATTTCGTATCTCTACTTCAGAGACTGATATATTTATTTACACACACACTTCACGAGCCCACCCAACCCCCAGAGATAAATTTCAAATTTTGAGGGTCTACAGTGCTCATCTGGCAATTCACTGAATTCAATCTGCTCTAAGTTTCATGTTGTCACTGTATCCAATTAAGCAATTCCTCACAAAAATCCCTTTCCAAGGTCTCCCAAAATAAAAATTAAAAAAATCCCCCAAACTCAGTAAATGCACTCAAGATAGAATTTATTGCTAAATGGGAAGCAGATTTTTTTTAAATCAGCACTATCTATTGCATACAAGATTCAAAACAAAAAAAAAAAACAAAAAACCCTGCACTTTCCAACTGTGAGATCAGCACAACCAATTCCCACACTTTTGATGCTCTAAAATTTTTCAAGGAGAAGTACAAATAAATTCATATACACTAGGTTTCAGACCTGAACTTCCTCAAACTGGCCTTTGCTCTACAAATTATGAGCAGCAGTTCATTTCTCATCACCTACTTCCCAACATAAGGAAAGCAGAGTGGAACACAAAACTGTAAGGGATTTCTACAGCAGAATATAAAGGCAAAAGTGTTATTCTTCCACTCATTTATCAAAAAAATAACTATCCAGTTTGGTCTATAAAACACATATGTCTAAGTACACAGATGATGAAGCCAACATAACACTTGCACAGCAAACCTGTGATCCTGTCCTCCGGCCTCCCCTTAGCCTCCCTCCTGTCTTTGGAGTAACATTCCAAGAACAACCACCCTGTACCCATAAAACACTCAGAACTAGATTTTATTTTATCTTTTTTTTTAATGCATAAATGCGGATGCCTGAACTGAAGAGAAGTTAGCAGGTAACTGCTATTAATACCTCATGTAGCAATAAAACTACTTTTCAGCCAAAGGGACAAAAGCAACCTGCCACTAGCAAGGGTATCCTAAATGTTCCAGATTTCTTCATGCTACCTATTAAACAGGGAAATCTAAGTAATCATTTGGCAAAGAAAGGCTTCCAAGAATCTGACATAAGTTATGAAAGAAATTGTATAGTGCCAACTGTTCTGTAGATACTTGAGTAGGAAGCAAAACCATACATACATCCAAGCCTGTAAATATTAAAAACATTTATAGCAACAAAGACTTGATTTTTCACTTCAGCCTCAAGCAGAAACACACCTTACTAGACTAAAAACTGAGCACACAGGTCGTTTCCACTTCAGGATGAAAATACACCCTGCAACACTGACTTAAACACCGACTTTGGTTCTTACTGTCTGGAGGGAGACCATACTGCACAGTTTCTACCTGTGCCAATCTTTATGCAATGAGTTGAGTCACTGACTTCAGTTGAGTCACTGAGTTCAACTCACTTTACAATCTTTGTAGGGACTTGCAGCCAACTATTCCAAACATCTCAGCTGGAGAAAGATTAGTATTTTCTTTTTAGTCACCTTCATAATGTACAGGTTGCCAGACTAAGCAGCTCTGTATGAAGTGAAGAAACAGCTTCTCACGCTTCCTAACAATGTGCATCAACTGACCAACACCCTTCTTTGCAGAGGAGTCCATGAATGATTCAGCACTGAAGAACAGCCACGGTGCTCCAAGCAATGAACAAACAGAAGTACTGTGGAAATGCAATACCTTCTTTAAATCTCACATGAATCACACCTAACAATAAGCTGCCAAAACAGGCCTGCACATGAGATCAAGCTTATGACCTCAGCAGCATTTGCCAGAAACCCTCCTTGTGAAACCCTGCAAGTTTTGTAAATCCTATGAGATGACAAATTTTGCACACGAGCTTGTGTCACAAATGAGAGGGGGCACCCTGCATGCCTGTAGTGAATGGAGTTACATCACCAGCTCCCCCATGTAACTCCCCATCAAGTGTTGCTGGTTCCATATTGAAACCATCTGAGAGACTTAGAAAACGAAAGGCCACACAAATAAACTGATTTAACAGGACTAAAAGTTGAAAACACTTCTGGTACCTAAAAACTCTTTAGGATGAAGTGAGTGAATTGGGGCAGCAAGTTGTGAATCACTGCTACAGGTGCCACCAGCAGAGCCATCCGGCTGCCTCAGCACTATGCTACAACCACCTTCTGAGCTGAATCAGCTCTGCTGCCATGACCTGGCAATTCCCAATCCATGACTGATACAGCAGTAACAGCTATGCCAGCTGCCTTGAGTAATTCCAAAAACAGCCGAAGGATTTTGCCTGGGGAAATGAAATAAAGTGTCTCCTCCCATCAATTCACTTTCTTATGGAGTTAAGTCTAACAGATAACCTGATGGAAGCCTAGACCAAGCAGCCTTCCCATTTTCTTCACAACATGAACCTATACTCCAAGGAGCAACAGCTACAGAAATACTAGTGCCTTACCCAAGGAGAAAAACTTCCATTTGCAACACTCGAAATAAAAAAAGAGACGAAAAAACTCTGTTCTACACAACACGTACCTATAAAAATACACTTATGTTGGAATCATGTAATAGATCTTCATCTGAGCAGTTTATTAAAAATAGAGGTTTAGAAACACATACATTGTAGCATTTTTTTAGCCCATTCTAGTCTGCCTGTCGATAACTGTGGCTAAACAAGTGGTTCTAATCATCTTCCCATACACACCCACTGTCCCATAAAGAAGTTTATGATTTAGAATCTTCACTGAAAGGCAGAAAAACACTTCTCCAAACCTCCTGAATATAACAAGAAATGCAATGGCATTACTTCCTGCAGGTGATGCAGTTTTAACTGCAAAATAGCATTTTCTTACTCACAGGAGCCTGAAAAAAGTTCACCCATGTAGTCATCAGACTTTAAGTGATATTGTAATTCAGGAGTCAAAACAGTCTGTAAGCCAATCCACATGGAGCACTTTTATTGAACATTAATGGTTACTTCAAATTAAAAAGCATAAACTACTGAATATGTATCACATGATGCTGAAAATGGATTATTAAATATGATCTTACCTCTTCCCACAAGTTAATTATGACTCAACAGAACTACACGTAATAATAAAGGTATGCAAGGACTTACATATTTACAAGTATCAGAACATAATTACTACCTTGTCTAGGAATATGTATTCATCACAGACTGATGTTGAGTAATAGTGCAGAGCTACAAGTTCTCCTAGCCTTACTCACATATGGGAAGGGCAACCACAGAATATAAAAATATTTGAGGTATTTACTTAGAACTTCCTGCTAAATTGATATCTATTCTTATCGAAACAAATATGACATTTTACTGCTATATACAGATCTTATTAGGAAAAAATAAAGTGACATTTATTTTAAAAAACGTGCAGGTCCTCTAACTCTGGTATCCCCCTAATATAAACTCTTAATTACAAACTTACCCAAGTTTTGTGGTTTTTTTTCAGATGTGTTTTTTGGTTTTGGGCTTTTTCTTTTTTTGTTGTTTTTTCGGGGTTTTTTTTGGGGGTTGTTTTGTGGTTTTTTGGGGTTTTTTTTTGGGTTTTTTTTTTGTTGTTGTTGTTGTTGGGGTTTTTTGGTTTTTTTGGTTTTTTTTGGTTTTTTGTTTTTTTTTTTGGTGTTTGGTCTTTTGTTTTTGGTAGTGTCAGGTTCTGGTTACATTGCCTCCTGGGAAGCAAGCTGACATATTGCACAGCAGTGGCTGCCAGCTAGATGGAAATCTTTGAGTGGATTTTTAAGGCTCTCAGTGTGATAGACATCTTTGCAAGGAAGCCTTTCACTTCATCTTCTTTCAAAACACGACTGAGACACTGGGCATGCCTCATCTGTTTCTTCAGAATTCCCTTATTGTGGTAACCTTCCATGTGGCAATATTTCAGCTCACCAAGAAAGGAAACCTCCAGCAGGCATGAATGAGTGACCTGCAGCTAAATCCATCAGCAGCCACAGTCAGATGCATCATAGACAGATGTGAGCAACCACATAACAAAACTAACCTGCCTCATGGACAAACTGCTCCCCAAGAATCCTGCCTCTCAATTCAACTGTCAAATTATTTTATAAAATATAATGCCTTAAATTCCTTACAAGTTTCACTGTTATTTAATGCAGATTTGATTTTTCATTATTGTGAAAGAGTGCAATACTTCCTAAATCAAACTTTATTTCACTTCTGACTTCCACAACTATAATTCTCTGAAAGAAAAACACATTATTCCAGACATATTTCCATCATGAATTATCAAAATCAAGATTTCAGCGGCAACCATAGCCTATAAATCAGAGAAGTCAATGGGAGTTTAATACTTACAGATGTATTTAGTCATGCTTGTACAGTACCTTGCATATCACAGTCCTGACTTATAATATACATATACAGTCCTGACTTGTAATATCTAGATATTACAGCAATTTCCATGTTTGCAGATAACTGCATGTATCTTAGCAAGGACACTAGCCCCAGAAAACCACCCCTCTGAGGGATTGGCCAAGATGTGAAACACCATTTACCTGAGAAAGTACTCCCCAGTGCTAGCACAGTTGCTCAGTAATTTGCACACACTTCATAGATGGTTGCAAAGGACACCTAATGTATTTAATTTTCTCTAAAATTTCCTGCAACATTATTGCACATGAGAAAGGCGAGAGAGAATATATTCTGTGAAAAAATGTTGCAAATGATTTCCCAAAATTGCCATATGGTAAGCAGGACCCAAGATTTAAGACGTTTCCTGACTGCTTTGATTACCATTTTCCTCTATTGCCAACAAGAAGGAAATTGCACATTATTTTTTATAAAAGCATGTGATTTCCAGGAATCTCACCTCAGCACACTGAGCATAGTCCAAACTTGATTCTAGACAACAGAATCTAGACAACATGAAATTACAATGAAATTGCGAAGCCACATATATTTATTTTCTGTAACTTAGGCTTCCCTTGTTTTTCTTCCTTCAACCCACTCCACTCTCCTTGCTAGAACACCATCAGCCCTGTCCCACCCACTAAGAAAAAAATAGATGCAATTTTAAAACAAATTTCTCAACAGGGCTTTTCACCTTCTCAAATGGAAAAATGTACCCCTAAGGTCATGTAGCACATGCTGGTACCTACACTCCTTTACACAAACAAAAATCATCGATGACCACAGCCATTAGGCATTAGCCACATGTTTACTGTTTGTCTTCAAAACACTAAGATTAGCAAAGCCCTGTGAACTCTGTGCCAATCCACCTGCAGGGTCATAAGGAAACTTCCTTTTTCACCTCCACTGCTTCTGAGGAGGGAGCCAGGTACGACCCCAAAGGCCCGGGGCAAGGTACAGATGCACCCAGCATGTTTGAGCTTCATCCCTTCTGCTTGCTGTATTTCTACCACTGTATCTACAACTGAGTCTTGACTAAACATGGATTTCCTTGTAAGTACTCTATGACTTTACTGAGATACTTGTGCTTCTCTATTCCCAGTCTAGGAAACAGAGAGGGCCACACATACACCACTCCCCGCCCAAATGTAAATATCAAAAGGAAAATGGTGCCCTCCTACAAAACTAAGACTGATTTGTCTATTTTTATCTCAGCCACTAAGAACAGGTTCACTAAATTTGCAACATGCTGTCTTTTATGCACAACACCACAACAAAATAGGCTGGGTGGTATTATTTTCTTTTTCATATAGGTTTAGGTCTGCATGGCATATAACACCTTGGAGCTAGGACCAATTTTTCCCAGCTTTCTGAAAAGGATCAGACACATGTTCATCCGTTATTTTTTTCAGCACCTATGTGCTCCAGAGACAAAATAATTTGATACTACAGTAAAATAAATCATCTCATGAGAGAAAAATAAAGGAAAAAAAAAGACAGAGAAAGGTATAAAGTTTAAGAACAGAGACATATCATAGCCTCATTCTATGTATTTGTAAGATAAGCAATAGACTCCTAAGACCAGTCTACCACCATCATGGTTTCTAAGGTAGCATATTTCCTTTATGAATATACCTCCACAGCTGTGAAACTCAACATTCGGCATCAGTGAGTCAACAACTAAAAGTTAGACATTTGTCCTATATTCCTAAGCAGTCTTGAAAAATAGGCAACACTGCACAAGAATATATAACCCAAGTGCAGTATTAACCAGGAGAATGAAAAAAAGAACAAATTCATATTCAAATCATGGAGAATTTCAGGCCAAAGTAATAATTTTACCAGTACCAGAGGGCAAAAAAAAAAAAGCAACTGAGAAATGATACAAAAAATTATAACTGTTTGTTACTTGAACATTTTCAGTTTCTGATATTAAGGTACTCTGAAAACAGACAAGACCTAGCATCTCTTTTCAAATAAAAATTTAAAAATGCCAGGAGAATAAAGCCATGATATATTTGATAACTCACTTTTCCCCCCCCTTCTCCGCTTAGAAAAACCAGCCCTCTCCAAATGTTGAGTGGTATATTCTCCCTTTCAAAGTGAGGTAGGTTACCTAAGCTTCCCAGAGAACACAGGCACTTTGATGATCAGTATTTCATTAACACTTTGTAGAGACTGATGAAAAAAGTGCACACCTGCAGTTCTAAAGGCACGTGAATTAAAGGCACTGTATGCCTGCTCTTCTCATATTCAACAGACTGACAGATGGGACAAGGAGATGATTCACCCCCTTCAGACAGCATTAACTGTGCTGTGAGATAACACTGAATCACTATATCCTTCTCAATTAAAAAAAAAAAAAGTGTCCTTCTCTCTCTCTCTCCCCTGACTTCATAGATGTTATTTATACTGCAAAGACACCAACCCAGAGATGGATTTCCTGTAGATTCTCCTCTGTAACATTTGGCATAAATATTGATATTGCGAAAGGGTCTGACTTTCACCATACTCCAAGTTGACTCCCTTTGGCCCAATCTACTTCCCTACAGTCATGTCCCTCCCTTCCTTCCCATAAATACACTGGAAAAGAGGCACAAAACCCAATGTTTCTTCTCCGACACAGAAAAAATGCATCCTTAACTCTATGCTTTTTTCTGTCTTTTTGTGCATTGTGTTTCTCACTTCTTTTTGCCTTCTCTTGCCTGGCCTTATTGTCTGAGTGTTCATACAAGAAATTGTGCTCCTAAAGTACTTTTGAAAGTAATTTGATGCAGACTCAATCCTCAGTATTTTAATTTGTAAGTATGCTGAAGACATGCAAGAATGTTCAAAGGACATGTGGCAGCCTCCTAAAATTTATTATCCAGAGCCCATTAACACAGACATTTCTCCATTCAGAAATGGTTTGCTATGCAAGTTGCAAGTGCTACCTCATGAAGCTCAAGTAAAGATTTATAAACTCCTCTTATCAGAAATCAATAAATAAATTTAAGAACAAATTAATTCAGAAAGCTATGGAGAAGCAATTTTTCTGGACTCATAAATGATTATCTGGAAACACAGATGCTATGACCCCAGTTTAGGATTTTCTCTGGTGATGACACACTGATTTGCTTTCCCTTCTGAGGAGAGAAAGCAAAATTATTTTTTTGCTAAGGATAATTGCATAGCTGTGAAATAAATCAATTTATCTTCTTTTCAAATGGAATTTTAATCCAGATGTTTTGGCTTTAATTGTTTAGGTCAGAAGCTCAGCAGGTTACAGTCACTAAGCTGTGAGTTGTTGCATTTGGAATTTTAAATAATTAATGAGTAACAGCAGCTGAAATCTGCATGAGAAACATCACCCTGACATAATTATTGTACTTGTGTGCTTCTTTAAATATGCTTTCAAGAACTCGTGGCTCATACTTGAACATTGTCTCATTTTATCTAAATCTTAAATGTCATGCACTAATGTTGTTTTCCCAATCTTTATCAGGGGTACATTCAAAGCCAATATAGAAACAGTCATTACTGAATAACAACTGAAGAGAAAAATGACAGACACAGGGGAAAATTTCCATTTGAACATGAGAATGTTCTAAACGTACACAAGACCATTATCTCCCCTTCTTTCATTAAAAAGAAAACCAGATTGTTTATTCCACATTAAAACGAAGACAAAAGCATGTGACAGGCCATACACTCATTTTTTCAGCATGGTTTTCAAATGCAGCTCACCATTTATCAGTGTACAAAAGAAAAAGATAATAAAATCCAGCAACATATCAAAATAATGGAGAGAGAAAACACGTTTCAATAAGGAGACCAGCAGTGTCTTCACTTTCAATCATGATTACCAAAAATACATCTCAAATCCACTCTGATTACAAGTAAGCTTGTATATAATATTTGCAGCACCCATCACGAGACTATCGTGTTCTTTAACAAGTTGCACTTGTGAACTATTTTATTGTTAACGAAATATTTTTTTGAAAAAAGAAAATGTTGCAAATGCCATCATCTGTGACAAGGTCCACAGTCTCAAGCCAAGAGGGGTTTTCCAGACAGCATGTGAAGATAGCCAAGAAGTTCCTTCCCTAAACGTCTTGCAACATAAGTAGACAAAACACATGACCAGAAGTTAAACCTTTCTCCCATATTACAGATATAGAGCACAGGCAGAGATAAGTTAAGGACAATACATAAAACTTACAGCCCACTTGAGAAGCTTTGGCAGACATTAGAAAATTAAATCCAGAGTTGTGATTCTGAAAACTCATTCTCAGCTGCTATATAATGCCAGGGTTTGTGATCACAACACACACCTCCTTTCTTATTCTACAAGTGCTTCATGGCTTTCAAGTTCTGCCATCGGTCACACAAAATAACACTCCAGCTACAATGACACAGCCAAGCAGCTTCACATGATTTTACACCAGAACCCCATCAATATACAATGAGGTTATTTCTCTGACATCCTAGGTCTTCATTCAGCCAACTTTGTCTCAAACACAGAAAATGTGAATTATCAGGCTCAAGATTATCACAAGACAGAGCAAAAAACACTGCAACAACCCGCTCCCCACCCTTTTTTTTTTTTTCTAAGCAGCTATAGCAGAAGGTCACCCATACCATGAGATAATAAGCTTGTGATTAGCACACTCACACAGGATGTGGGAAACCAGGGATCGTTTTAGACGATACTGAAGGGAAAGATCAGTCTGGCTTGATCACAGGATAACTGTGAGTCACCAGTGTGATCTGGCGAGGGGAAAATAGATTAAAAAAAAGACAGACAAACAGACCTACATTGTATAGTGAGGGAGTATTTCCAGCTAAGACAGGGAAGAATTAAAGTTATCACATGAGCCACTAGCACAACATCAGCTGTATATAAGCTACACTTCCAGTCAGCCATACCTAACAACATGAATTTTTTACTAGAACAGATGCGAAGATGAGGCGAGCAATAGGAACCCATTAGACAGAGATAAGACTAAAAGCTCATGACATGTCAAGCCTAAGAAAAGCAAACCTAAATGAATGTTGGAGGAGGAGAAAATACACACTGCCCACATATAAGTCTAAACTGAAAGTCAGAATATTTCTAAACGTCAGGAGAGCAGGGCTCTGGGAGAACCAGAGGAGAGTAGAAAGCATAGCTGTGCTGAAGATAGAAAGCAAGAGTCTGACCACTGTATTTCAGGGATTTCATGAATGGTGTGGTACCATTCTTACCATGGCAGAACAGCCCCAAATGACACAGGCCAGTCCTTTGGCCTGGGAATATTTCAATCCATATTTCTGAACAGTGTAACTGGGGCACTGGGGTGGGAAGCAAGGGAGGGGCAGAGAGGGGCTGCCTTTTTCTGAGTCTGTTCATACACTGACAACTGACTGCAAAAAAGGATAAAATAATCAAAGCCCCAAACAAAACCACAAAACCAGCAATACCCTGGAAAGGGGGAACAGAAATGAAATAGGACAGCTTTTAGCCAGCTGCATTTCACTGGCATGTAGGATACTAGACAAACAGACTTTATTCCCCATTCTGAGCTCATCCACTTTATCCTGTAAGGGATCAGTGTAAGTATGGGAGAGCTGTAAATCTCTCTGCACCAAGACACACATTTACTGAAGATAGGGAACATTACTCCTGCTCAACAGCCTCTACCTTGGCAGCCTGCTCCTTGCAGCAGGAAACACAGGTCTGAACCCTTTGGGAAAGAGCTGGAGCTGATCTCCATCCCAACCACAGCATGGCAGGGTCTTGGCTAACCAGCTCTTTTGCAAGTTTGTGAGCAGTGGCCCTCAGGAAACAGCTGTGAGACACACACAAAGTTCACCTCTGCCCCTTGCAGCTCCAGGAACCAGAACAGCAATGAAACACACTTTGGATGGATACTGACTTCCAGGAGCCTTTGCTCATTGGCTACATACCAGATAGACAAGGGCCTTCATACAAAGCCCTTCAAGTCTCCTTCACCCCTATTTCCCAAACCATTTACAAACTGACTGCTCTTTTCATAACAGTCCTCTAAGACTATATTCCAAAAGAGTCTTAAAAATCCCCTCCTCAAACACACTCCTCAATGGAAACACAATAATGAGTAATATTTCCACAGTCTGTGACTGAAACTTCATATCACACATTCATTGAACACACTATACAACAAACTTCCAGTAATTTGTTTGTGCATCTTGTAATTGACTCAATCCATGAAAGTCCTTCTCATTCCACTCCTTAAGAGAGTTAAAACCTTTCAGACAAGAGATACTTAGCTGTTGGTTTGGCCAAATTCTTTATTCTTACCTCAAAAAATATCACCACCCAGTTACTTCCATCTAACTCTTAATTCACCTACACCACTTCCAAACAACTATTTGCAGCATAAATATTGTCATTAATACAGGCTACTATACCTGAATCAAAACCTGCCATTTAACATTAACATGAGTTAGCCGAGAATGAAAGCAATGGGTTTTTCATTTATTCATACTTAAACCAGTTTTTATTGAATTGAAAGCAATTAAGTTATACCAATAGGTTTTAGCTGATTTATAATACATTTTTAAGTGGAAATTCAGCTACTTAAGTTAACAGTTATGATAAGTTTGAGATGTTACAGCTAGAGTCTTTCACTCCCAAATGAATAATCTCTTCTTTATTTCAACATTGTCCCACTGCGGTCTCTAACATTTAGTCTGTGGCATTTTAAGACCTTGAAATAATTCTTAAAGATCAAACCTGCCTTTACTATCTAATGTTACTGTTTTCATCACTACCTTCTTTCAGTTCATCCAGTAACACTAATGCATTACTGTTTATAGGTAAGTATCTATTAGTAAATCCATTCCCAATTTGGTATTTGAGCATCTGCCAAAATTAATGCCAATTTCCAAAACAAATATACAGCAATGCTAGGGGTAAAAAAAAAAAAAAAAAAAAAAAAAAAAAAAAACAACCAACAAAAAACCACAAACAAAAAGCATTTTCCCCATTCACTATCTTGAAGCACACAATATTCACTCAGAAAAAAACACAGCTCCACCCCCAAAACCACAGGCTTCACAGCATCTCACAAAGATGTTTAAAAACACAAGCTAAAAGCACTCCAGACTCTATGTTTGAAGCTAAGCGAAATGGAAAGCAATTATCACCAGAACTGTTTTGGGGCTTTTTTTAACATAGTTGCATGTAAACATTTCATCAGTTTAGATACATCAGAGTGCACTTTTTTCACTCCTATATACAATTAGTCATACACAGAAGTTTCCCTTATCTTGCCAATTACATAGTATACCCAATCCTAAAGCACTTAAAATGTCACCAGATATTGCTGGTCTGCTAAAATGGAGGAGGCTTGCAGATCATAACACAAATGCTCTCTCAAATCCCACACGGGGAAAAGGTGCAAGCAGACAATGAGAGAATCAGATGCACAGTGATGCCAGGTCCAGTGGGACTGGAACGTGCACAAGTTGATGAACAAGAGGTTGTCACAACATCACAGAAACAATAAGACCTCACCATTTCGGTACTGATTACTGTTCACTTCCCATCATAACACTCTGGCAATACATTTCTCTTGCCCATCACTTGCTTACCATCTGCCCATTCAAAATTGTCCATACTCAAACATAATCCAGAATATATAATTTTTCAGAAAAGAGTTCTCTTCATGCTCCACCCCCACAAGCCACCTGACTTTATACTCTAAATACAGAACTTGCAAGCAGAAGGACATCTCTTCTCTTGGCCAGAAACTCGCTATGTATGCCCCACCACAATGCTACTCAGCATTCTCTTCAGTCTGAACTATAATTTCTTGCCTCCAAACAAAATACAAATAGGAATAACTTCAAACGTTTCTGAATTGCAGCAATCTTTAAATTGAGAAAACTTAAAATGCTTAAGAAGTTATAGGACAGGCAACTTATTTCACTGACACTACAGGAGGTTGTATACAGACAAAATAAGCTGGAATTGAGTCCAGACACTCTAAGTCAATGCCTCCCTCAATCAGTTAAAAAAAAAAATCACAAAATGACTCAATACTATGAAAGGACAGAATACACACAACAACGTTTTTTATCTGCTTATTATTTATTTCAAATCAGTGTGCCAACAAAACTTAATGTCTTAAAATCTTGCTTTCATATGACCTTACTTATTTAGGTGGTCTTTTATACAAGAAAGCCTGCTGAAGATTGTTCTATTCGTTTATATCAGGAAGACACTGCAAAACCAGTTTTTATGCTTGTGTGTGCCAGTATAATTGCTGTAATGCATGAATGATTATGAAATTAATTAACAGCCTTCTTTCCAAAGCCTTGGTTATTCCTCTCAGGTTAAAGTACAGAGCTAGCTGATTGTGAAACACATTTAATCATGTGTCCATTTCCAAATGTAATATTCCACAAAGACTGTATTTGCAAGTTAATCTTTTATTTGCAAAGATAAAATATTTACTAAACTGAACAAGAGGAAAATGTGACTTTACACTTCATAAGTAAAGCATAAAACCAGAGAGACAGGCATTATTGATAAAAGAACTTAGATATCTAAAATTTACTAGAGGTACCATTTACTATTTATCATTTGACTTTTTCTCCTACACGCATTTTGCAGTCTCAGTTTAGAAAATGCCAGTATGATTTTGGAATACATAGAAGATTGAGTTAAAATACTGACAATGATTTGCCAACTGTTATGATCTTTTTCCTAAAGTATTAAAGTCTTACTGCAATTAAACACTATCGGAAGCATTAAAATAATGAACTAATTATACCTGCCATTCAAAACACTTTATGAATACTGTATTCCTGATTAATTCACTGCTGATTAGATGGTTACTAGAACATTTCTAAATTGTAGAATGCAATTCTTACAATCAGTGCAGCTACTGTTCCTTTAGAAATGTTTTATTAAATATATTTGTAACCTTACTCTGAAGGGGGTTTTCAGGTCCTAAAAAATAATGCAGTTAATAAAAATGAATATCTAAATGTATAGTTCTACACAGGACAAAACTAAGGACAACTATCATCACGTGACAAAATTATTTTGATATCTGATGAACTATGCAGAGTAATAACTGTTCATCAGTAACAGAAGTTGGAAAATTAAGCATCTGAACCTGTAAGGCAAAAAGTGCTAATGATAAGATCTGAGAAAACACTGAATACCCAAAAAGTCACTGTGAACTCACTATTCAGCATCATACAACCAAGTTATATTTCTTTGCTTCTTACTATGTCCAAATCAAGCAAGTCTCAGATTCACTGGGGATCCTACTGCATTTGACAGGTGCTGGTCTTTCCTAAAGACCACCTAAAATTATGAGTAATAAGGGAATATCAAAATCATGATTAGCAGAAAAAAGCCATGAGATAATTAGAGAAGTTGTAAAAGCAGATTAACAGTAGCAACAAAACAAAACAAAGCAAACGACTACCAAAAAAGCTAAAAATGCATATCAGAAGGCAAATACAGATTTTTCACACGCTCTGACACCTGCATATGCATCACTTTTACTGTCAAGCTAATGACAATGTAATGGAACTAAATCAATACAAAAGAGAACCCAGGGCAAAGCCCTCTGGCTTTAAGCAGATCACCAATATAATCATTTACATGCATTAGATCAAGCCAAAATAATTATTAAACTTACTGTCACTGTTGCTGTCACCTTCTTATCTTATAAATTCCTCACACACACACACAGAGGGAGCAAGAATCACTCTAGAAGCGACATCCTGTTCCTAACAAACTCGTTACCCCAGGTCACATGAAGTCCCAGCTTATTCATCACCACATTCCCAAAGATGCAGGTGCTCCATCCTGTGACCAGCATGCACTCATCACCCACAGATGGACAGCAACTGGGTATCCAGAAAAGAAGAGCAGGAGAGGGATTATGCACAGGTTACCAGTTACCAAACATGAGGGATCACTAGGAAAGAAAATATCACAGTCCAGCCTACTTTGATTGTTTGTCAATCCAGTTCCACAGTATGTTCAGACATATACCTGCCTGAATGTCATTTCTGGGCATATTAAGGAGAAGCTGCTTACTGGGAATCACCAGGATGCATTTACAGAGGTTAAATCATGCCTGACCAATATGATTGCCTTCTGTCACAAAATGACAGGATTTGTGGATGAGAGATCATTGGTGTCACCCACCTCGATTTTAGGAATACTCAAAAATCTCTCCTGCAGCATCTTTGCACTTAACCTGATCCAAGTTACAGCATGGATGGGTAAACTACTAGCTGATAAAAAAGCCCAAACATCTCTATCATTAGGCTCAAACAGCAGCTCTTAATGGTTCACAATATGCCCAAAGTGAATATGTTAGGGAACCAACCCTGTTTAATTTCTTCTACAGTGACCTGGCAGAGCACACAGTAAATCTGCAAACACTACATTTACAGGTGCAGAAGACACACTGGAAGGTAGGGTTGCCATTCAGAATAACTTAGATAACAACAAAAATGTCATGAAAGCATAACCTGAAGAGCAACTTATTGGGGAGCAGGTTCCTGAAAACAAGCTGGTGGTCCTGGCAAGACATTAATCAGCCCTCCACCTGGCAGCAAGGAGAGCTAACAGCTTCCCAAGCTTTGGAAATTGAAGCACAGCTGGTGGACTGAGGGAAGCAATTGTTCTGCTTCCTGCACAATCCACTTCTCTGGTATCTGCACTACCAGGTCTGCTTCTGCATCCACATCATGAAATGTCAACAGGAGCAATTCAGTGGAAGGCCACAAAGACAGCTGTCAGCTGGAACACACATCCTGTGAGGAGAGGCTGAAGACACTGGCATTGCTCAGCCTGGAGAAAGCTTTGGAGCACCTAGTATCAAATTTTCAATACCTAAAACTAAATCATAAAAATGATGAGGCCAGGCTTTTCACCAAGGTGCATGGGGGCAGAACAACATCAACTGTGATCTGGGAAGTTGTAAATGTGTATTAGGTAAGGGGAAAAGAAACAGTCCCTAATGGCAGAATATAAATTACAGTTAAGAATTCTGAATACGATGCTAGTCAGTGCTTTACCATGTAACTCCATTAAGACAAGGAGCATACTTTTGTTGTTGCTGTATGCTGTTTGTGGCCTTACTAAGGCCTAATGGACAAAATATTACTCACAGGGATGAAACATGCAAGCCATTTATAATAAAAGGCCAATTACGTTGCAAAGTAGTTTTCATTACTTCTTTCTCATTCTTTACAGGGGCACAAAAAGTCATTACTTGTGGCTATAATTTCAGCCTTCAGTTGGAACCAAATATCTTCCTACAGTGCTTTCATTAATAAAGAAGGTTGAGGCATTCAGGAGTTAGAATTAAGAGTGGGAAACAAAACAACCAACTAAAAAAAAAAAAACCAAACCCAATAACCAAAGTACATACAAACTATTTTACCACAGGAGGAGGAGAAGACTGGAGTATTTCACAACCCACACTTAATCTTAAATCAAATTTTAAGACTGGCTTTTCAACACCAACAGCCAGCTGAAAAGCACATATTACAATTTCCATTAAAGCAATAATTTTTCCATGTGAGCCTATTATGGGTTATTTCCCATCTGACAAGAGTATCTTTCTGAAGAACAAAACCAAAGCCAAATTACTGCCTATCTTACAAGTGAACAGCGCTGACTCAGACTATGCCGATGAAAGCTGTGCAGAAACTTATGTGCATCTCTTCTCCAGGAACAAGTCAGGGCAAAGCAATAGTACAGATAAAAGATAACACAAAATACGAGTCAGGGAGCTTCTATTTGTAGAAGCTCCACACTCCAGTGAGAAGTCCTCAGTAACTTCCAACATTTGAGGAAAGAATCTGATAGTAAAAGACTCAACAAGAGCCAAAGCATAAGATAATTGCAATTGTTCTCCTTTAAGTCAGTCCCAACTATGTGAGTATGTATATTAAGCTAATAAACAGCTATGGAAAAAAATCATTCTTTCTACTTTCAGAAAAATAAAATGAGAATTAACACCAAGGCTGACTTAAGAAATGTGGAAAGGTTCTACCCATATCACCAATTTTGTTAATACATGAAGCACAACAGGCAGTCACTTTCAAAACAGTTTGCCGCTGCTCTTTAGTCAGCCTTCCAGGCATTGTGTTTTTTCCTTTTATGCTAAGCAATATAGAAATGAAAACATCTGGAATCAAATTGCTATTATTCAGCGACCATTTCACTGAAGAGACAAATTAAAATGGGATCACTGTGTAACTTGACAGTGGATTTTAGTAATTCGTGGGATTATGAGTTTTACTCCTATTTTAGCTATCTAGAATGGTGTGAGCTATCAAAACATTACAAAAGCAACACAATAGGGGTCCAAAAGTTTCCTAATACAATGATTACATCATTCTTTACGGATAGATCTCCGAGGCACACACCAATCCCCAAAGTTACTGCTCTGTATTGTTTCATCAGTATTTTATCCCATACCACAGAACTACTGGAAACATGGGCCAGCTATATTCCTTCATCTGGTTTCAGACTCTGCTATCATAATTTTTAGTATAACAGGTCCCTTCTGGACATAAACCTGTACAGCTGTCCTCCACAAAAAAAAAAAAGAAAAAAACCCAACCCATCATATGCCCAAATCTGCCCCAATTTCTTCTGTACCTTCTAAACGCTCTAAGGGACAAGTATAGTATTTTATTTTAATCACTGTAAGTTCTGTCAGATAATATTCCAACAATACTTTTCATCCAGAAAATTAAAAAGATCTGACAAGAGAGTTTAACTAAGGACTAATGTTTTTAAAATTAGAAGAGAAGAGCAATGCTGACATCCAGGAAACAACAATGTTGGAAAAGAATAACTGAAAAGCATTACAATACATTAGACAATATCACAAAGCAATGTTTTGCTATTAACTGTGAAGTATTGTGGGTGATATGGAACTGCCACCCCCAGAAGCTGATGAGTCTGAGATGAACTAAAAGTCTAGGTAATTGGAGAATTTGTCACAAACTGCAGGAACACTTCCTGGGAGTGGGTACTGTAGGAAGCCAATACAAGTTCTAAATATATATATATATATAAAATTACATATATTAATCAGGAGAAAATGGAAACAAGCTAGGGGATATGTTGATGAGACACAGGTGTAGGTACAGAGGAGAGTTACAGCTGTCCCTGGGATCTGCAGAATTACTGCATTAAAACAAAAACAAACAACAAACAAACAAACAAACAAACAAGTCTAGGCTTTATCTTCAAAGTACTAACCCAACCTGAGGAATGAGAGATTTGACCAGCTCTGTGGACAGGGTGAAAGTAATACAAAGTGATATTGTTAGGTTGGTGAGGAAGATCTGAGGAGACAGCAAAGAGCACCTCTACCACTTAATCCAACCAACCAGCATTACCAACCTGAAGCTACCCCACCTCACCTCAGTTTATCTATCTGAACTCTATCAAGGAAATCTAGGGAAGTGAATGATAGACAAAAATTACAGGACAACTGTCCTTAGGGCTCCAAGGCTCTTGCTTTACTGGAAATTGTGATTTCACTATGGCAGTTTGAACACTTTAAGTCCAAAGACGAACAAACCTCATGACTGGCCTTTGACCAACATACCACACTTGAGCAAGATCATGCCCAGAACAGATGAAGCAGCTGTACATTGTCCCCCAGAAGACCCTTGAATAACCAGAATACAGCTGCCTTCTAATCTGGAAACTATCACAGCCCAATTTATAACTGAAAAGAAACAAAAACCAAAAAAACTGGCAAGCCACTGACAACAATACAACAGCTGTATTTCAGGACATTTCAAATCATCAGAGAAAAAAATATATGCCATTGAGATGACAGGTTGTTATTGCACTATAGGAGTCCTTGTTCTAACTTAATCCACTATATACAACCATTATTTTTCATGTTCTTTCATGTATCCACAAGATCAATCAGAGAAACTGGTTCAAAAATGCAGCCAGAATGGTTTTGTATGTGTCTGGTAGTACTGATCTCTCACACTGACGAGCCTCTCTTATATGTATCTGAATTCCAAGGATAGCTATGAATTATCCAACTGAATCATTTTATCTGCATTTTGTGACTTCCAAGTAAGAAGTAAGCTAAGAACAAACAGATTTTCACTTGTGATCCAGTGATTTCAACTCTTTAGCAGAAGCCAAAGATAACGCACCAGGTAAACATGTAAAAAATACACTACACGCCTGAATTAATTTTAGAGATATAACTTGGATTGTATTTCATTTTCGTTTTTCTCTCACTTTTCACTCATAATAGTTAGATCCTCTCAGCTGTTAACTTCACCAGCCTGGAAAAACCTGAATTTAAACACTTCCAAATGTTTAAACTTTCCCAGGTTTAAAAAAATAAATACTAAGAATTTCAAATACACACTAAGAAATTTACAAGTGTTGGCACAAAATACAAAAAAAGTCAGATTTAAAAAACATCTTTCTTTCCAACATCCAAAATAAACCTAGTACAGCTGATATGTTGTTAAAAAATTGCTCAAATTTTAAGAAAAATTAATATAAACACACTATTTTACCTTCAGTCATATATTAAAAACAAAACAAAACAATTCTGACTTGATCAGTATTTTTAGATTCATTTATTTCCTTATCTCTCCCTTTTGAAAGGACTTCCAAAAGTTCTGAAGGGGAAAAGTAAAATAAAAAGCAATATTTAAACAAATATTTCGAAAACTAACTTCCTTGCTGAGTTACTTCAAAATCACTTTAGGACAGAAGAAAAAAAAAAAAACCTTGTCTGAAAATTTCCATGTTATTTCTTGTTTTTTCTCTCACGTGCCTTTTGTGTGGGCTTTCCTGGGTTATATCCAAGATTTACAGCTATTCCAAGCAACAGAACTGGGATTTCACAGTTACAGCAACTGATGCAAGAAGCCTCATAGGAATGATCTCACTCTATATTAACTAGAGTTCTGTATTTATTTTTAACAGAGAATTTTGAGCAGCATAAAGCTTCTTTCAGAATATGAAAGCCCAAAAAAATTAAAATCTGAATGCTGTTGTCAGGGACTGTTTAAGTGTCTGCTATTTAGAAATTCCTTAAGTACTAATAAATGATCATAATAGATTCTGAATCCTTTAAAACAAATTGTAGTCAGCTGTGTGTCAATCTCTACAAGAAAAAGTTAAACCTAGGATGATTAACCTTTTACAGAAGGGTGAGTCTCTGGAAATGTCTCGAGTAAAAAGATGAGGTATAGAAAATTGATGAAAGTGACTGATACATTTCCTGAACATTTAGAAAAAGTGTTTTAAAAAACCCAAAGGCCAACTCTGAAAACAGCTGGCAAAGCAAGAAAACATGAGTACAATTTCATCTTTAAAGAAGTTACTAAGATTGTTAATCATAAACATAACATCAAAAATTATTTAATCTATATCCAGAAGTTCATGTGCCACAAGGATTCAAACACAAGTACGTTTGATATGTGGTGATTAGACTGAAGAAAACATTTCTTCATGTGCTACTAATGCAATGAAACAACCAGAGAAATTAACACAGAAAATTCATAATTATCTGAATGAAATTATTAAGTAAAGAAAATCTAAAACTGATTGTGACATAGCCTTTATTTAATGCCACTGAATACATAAGATTAGGCACTATCACTGTCTCCCTAGGGGAAAACCATCATTGAAGTTTTGCACAACTCTTTCCAACCACAGCTTAGCACAACTAAGAATATTTTTTCTAGTTCTCACATTGACAGAAACCCTAGAGAACTACGTTTCTATGTTTGTAGTTAAGATTGTGACATCTTAACTTAGAGCTTAGTCACCACCAGCATATTGTGCTCCTTTAGCTCAAACACAGCACTCACAGATTGTCTCTTGGGCGGAGAACAGAATGATCAACAGAGCCAGAGCCAGAACTGTGACTGAAGGCTACAGTAACACAGCTCTAAATGTCATCTCCACTGCAGCCAGCCACTGCCTTGGGCAACTGGATTGGTCTCTCAGAGACCAACTTGTTCATTTTGCATTGATTATTTAATTAGGTCCAAATCAAGCACTCAGTGCAGAAGGTTGGACGCCACTGAAAATGGATATTAACACAAGAAATATGCAAATAAAGTACTGGAGCCTAGAGTTATCTGTCTGACATTCCAGTGGTATAAGTGATTTGAGCAGTCAAGCTCTAAAGCACATATCCTTTTTCTTAATCTTCTTCCATTGGATGTTAACTTTTCTTTTTAATACATATAAATTCAGGCTTCTTCATAAATTACAATGTCTCGCTGATTTCTTCTTGAAAGCCTCTAACAATTCTGGACACCTTTCCATCTTCAACAGAGTATTTTAAGGAATCCAGAAAAATTCCTGTTTTATAAAAGATTATCAGCTATCTGTATTTCAAACAGCAGTTCCTGACCTGCTGCTCCTCATCACTGCTGTCCTTTATTTAAGAGCCTCACCTTAGAAAACACAGATAACAGTTTCAACCTGACATTTTGCCTGAAAGAAAAATTATTCAGGTAATTAAATACCACAGGACAGAGCACTTTACCAATGATCCAGAAGAGTCTGCTGTCCTTTAACCCATGGCAGAGTTTATACTTTAAACCTGTATCCAAGATCAGAGTCTTAGACTGCAAACCTTCCAACCTTCTCCTCATTAAACACTAGTTATGCTTTTAGTGTTTTAGCCAAAAAAATTAGATTTCATCTGCATTAGTCCAATATCAATGCTAACTGTGGTTAGCAAGGGTTATGTTCTCACATAAATTAAATTCATTTAGTTCTGGTAAGTAAAATCTGAGCCAAATGGCCCAGGTTCTAATATATGAGCACCAATTTATTTTCATAGCTCTCCCTTCTGACAAGTAAGAAGCTAACAGAAAACAGCAACATTTGAATACTGAACAACTTCTGGTACTTAGGCTTCAAGTAAGTATGAGATGCATTTTCAGCTTATTCGGCCTTCTCTCAACAGTTTATAATGTGTTTCTTCCATCACCAAAATCATGTAGCAGAGCAATTGGAACCTAAATTATATGTTCCATTTGATGGACTAAATAACCAAAGTGGCTATTTCAACCTTATGGGTAATTTAAATCAAGTACTGAATAAAGCATCACAAAAAGAACAAACAAGAAATTTTTGGATACACAACAGAAGGGATACTCATTTGGGTTGCTCTCTTTCCTCACCCCACCATTACCACTCCATGTACCTTCACTTGTAATCTAACACACCACTAACACTCATCTTCTCAAACTTTCAGAACTGAAAAAACTGGATGCATGTCCCAGTTATGCTATTGGTGAGCAATGTCATCTTGGTTGTTCTCAAGACTTGAAAACAGATATAATCCTGCTCTGCATGGGCAGGACATGATTTCCAGAGTTCTGACAAGCTCGTCTTTAATGAGGATATAAGGCTCTAGGTGTCATGTGGGAGCTGGCATCATGAGAAACAAATCCCAGTGTAAGAATTCTGTCATGAAATTTTTCATAAATGGACGAAATTAAGCAATTATAAATATGAAACTATTTTTAAGTAACATGCTCCAATTTCTATCATTAAGAGTCTGCAGTGAGCTAAAATTTATCACCACAACAGAGACTGTAACATTCACTACCTTATTTATACTAACTATTATGGTAGAACAGAGGCTTTGAAAGTCTGTGAACATTCTTCAGCTGTACAGAATGGCATAAACTCAATTTCTGTTCTTAACTCTCTACTTACAAATCCAGTGAAACTGACTATACATTGTATTCATGGCTTTCTCCCAACTCAGTGACAATTAATTCAAATCCATTTCATTAGGATACCACTCTTTGCCTTTTTCATTATAAATATCAAGCTTTATTTTAAATGTATTATCTCAGGGCCTAATGCATGAACACCACTTCAAAAATTAATATCCCTCAATATAACTCCTGTGCATGGGCCTTTGCAAACAAGAACTTGCCCTCTGGGAATCTTATCAGTGATTATTAATGTCTGTAGAATGCTTCATCTGGTTACCTATTTCCTCAGAGACTGAAAAAACTACTGTATAGGATTAAAGAAAGAACAACAAACTTTGTGTTGGTCAAGAACAACAGCAACACATCTACCCATGGGAATTCTTGAGCCACAGCTGCCTGGAGAAACTATTCTAGGGAAGCATCATTGCAAGCTTTTCCTTTCCTACACTCTTACCAGTAGAAACTTAGGGTATAGCCTGGCATGGCATTAGTAAAGTTCTCATTGGTGCTCTTTAGAATGATTCACAATGTAACCCATGACAGACAGAGCCCATGTAACCCACAATCCACGATGCTCAAGAGCTTTGATGGACCCATACCAGTTATTACTAACTGCCCTAAGACTATTTAAAGATTTTAGAGAGTTGTTTCCTACTTGACTGCCAAGAGTAATCGAATCTTAACATAACATAAACCAAGACTGTTCTCTTACTCTGCTATTATTTACCTTGACTGACATGGAGCACTTCATCATCCTTGCAGCCAGGTATTTCAAGCCTTTACACACAATCACCCACAATCTACAGGTTAACTTGTTTGTATCTGTGAACTGGCAGTGCTCCACATCAACAAAATTATATTAGTTTCAGCTCTTTAAAAATGATTAGTGGATATAACAGAAATAAAACAGTGCAATATACATGCTATCACTCCTGATCACCTGAGACTCAATTCTGGTTCCAATTAAGAAGAGGAAAACTTCAGTTTCTCCACAAGAATTTGTTATTTCCCAGTGTCTTCATATTATTTCAATCAACTTCACTTCAAACACAGCATCTGATGTACTGAAGGGCAAAGGTGGTGCACACAGGAAATACTATCAGGATGGACCTACTTAAAATTTCAAAAATACATGTTTACATTCTTCCCAAGGCAAAGCATGCAGCGATTTTTTAAAAGTCCCCACAAGTGTACGAAGGCACTAAAAGTACAGCCTTTGCTATCGCCACAGCTCATCACACACGGAGACAGAGTTACCTCAAACACCGCCAAACCCTCCCCACCTAGCGCTCAGCCCTCGCACGCATCACAAGCACGGCAACTTCGAGCCGGGCCGGTGAGGGCGGAGAAGGTGGCGGGGCCCGGAGCGCTTGACAGGAGCGTCCCAGCGGCACCTCGGAGGTGCCGCTGCCCCTTGCACACCTTCCCCACGGAAGCTTAAGGAAATCCCTGCAAGAGCCGGTGAGCGCCCAGCCGCGCAGTGGGCAGCGGTGGGATCACGGCGAGGACGGCACCTGCCCCGCTCCTCAGCTCTCCGCCAGCGCCTGTCCTGCGTCTCGGCCCCGTGAAATGCGGGGGAAAAAATATCAACAAAACAAAACAAAAAAAGGAGAAGTTGTCCGTTTCGGTGTAAGGCTCCGGGAACGGCCGAGATGTGAAACCGGAAGGCACCCTACAGACTCCCGGCCTCCCGCCCGGTTATGTAAGGCACGGCCGCCCCGACGGAGGG